>VXBZ01000879.1:12247-34924 GCA_013399135.1 Heliornis fulica
ACCTCAAGGGGGCCTACAAGAAAGATGGGGAGAGGCTGTTCAGTAGGGCCTGTTGTGACAGCACAAGGGGTGATGGGTTTAAAATAGAGGGAGGGAGATTTAGATTGGAGATTAGGAAAAAGTTCTTTGCTGTGAGAGTGGTGGAGCACTGGAACAGGTTGCCCAGGGAGGTGGTGGATGCCCCTGGATCCCTGGAGACGTTCAAGGCCAGGTTGGATGAGGCCCTGAGCAACCTGATCTAGTTGGGGGTGTCCCTGCTTCTTGCAGGGGGGTTGGACTGGATGACCTCTGAAAGTCCCTTCCAACTCTAATCATTCTGTGATTCTAAGATTCTATGATTCTATGTTGTGGACAAGGTGATGCTCTGAGGTGGGTACTAAGCTCCTGAGCTGTGAGAGCAGTAACATCCCTCTAATGCTGAGTAAGTTTTGTAGACTTCCACCCTCAGGAGGGGTAACATTACAAGCAAAGGGGAAACTCAAGAGTTAAAGGCATTTCCCTCTCTGAGATCCAGTACAGACCTGCAATTTAGGTCACTAAGAGCAAATCTCTTCGAAAGATTTAAACAACCAGGGCTGGTTGGTAAAGCCCCTGGGCGTGTGGTATTAGTCTGGATTAACTCCAGAAGCAGCACACCCTCACACATAACTCCTGGCTGATGCAGCACCCTAAATTCTCACTTCTCTCTGCAAGTTCCTTCAGGAGCAGGTTAAGAACAATCCTTAATGACACGTCCTCGGAGCGCCGTAAACAATCAACTGCAAAAGGATCAGGGAGTCTTTTAAGGGATTAACAACAAAAAAAATGTCAACTAATCTGGGAAGAATAAATGGAAAAAACAACCTAAAAAACCCAGATGGGTGAAGAGGGGGAGACAAGGCTGTCCCTGACGACTGGCCAAGGGGATCCAGCAGCTCCGGGTGCTTCTCCCCAACAAGCTGCGTTACGAAGCCAGAGCTGACAACCCTTAATGTCACGCTGCAAGTTCACTCCAGTGGTGCAACACACACTTGTACCATGTTTAAAGAAATGATATTAAAAAGAAGGATGAACAGAGAAGCCAGGAGAAGCAAGAAGAAAAAATAACGCTCAAAAGACGCGGAGAATGTTGGCAGAGAGGACGGGATGCTAAAATCACAGCATTGGAATGAAGGGCAGAGGAGTATCCTGGCTCACTCACCCAGTTTGAGGGGAAAAGAGACATGAATGGGGAAAAGGAGCTACATCACCCCAAAAAAGCCCTCAGACAGGGCACTGTGGGAGCCAGAACTCCCCACACACAGTGGTACCGCAAATCCCACCTGAAGGGGATGACTGCTGCCTCTGCATAAACCATGTCTGTGAGATGAAACAGGCATTCAAAGAAACTCCACATCCAGGGAGAAACGTTACGTTTGCAAAACATTTAAACAGAAAACAAACTAGATGAAATAGCTGCTCAATGCCAGCTGCTGGCCTTATTCCAGGTAAACGTGCTTTGGAACTGACATCCTAAGCTTGTCTTACACTGTGGCTCTTTCCCTGCAGCAATCTAATAAACTGTGTCCAGTGCTGGAACCCCCAGCATGAGAAGGACATGGAGCAGTTGGAGAGGGTCCAGAGGAGGCCACAAAGATGATAAAGGGGCTGGAGCACCTTTCCTACGAGGACAGGCTGAGAGAGTTGGGGCTGTTGAGCCTGGAGAAGAGGAGGCGCCGGGGAGACCTTCTAGCGCTCTGCCAGGACCTCAAGGGGGCCTCCAAGAAAGATGGGGAGAGGCTGTTGAGTAGGGCCTGTTGTGACAGGACAAGGGGTGATAAAGGGTTTAAAATAGAGGGAGGGAGATTTAGATTGGAGATTAGGAAAAAGTTCTTTGCTGTGAGAGTGGTGGAGCACTGGAACAGGTTGCCCAGGGAGGTGGTGGATGCCCTTGGATCCCTGGAGACGTTCAAGGCCAGGTTGGATGAGGCCCTGAGCAACCTGATCTAGTTGGGGGGGTCCCTGCTTCTTGCAGGGGGGTTGGACTGGATGACCTCTGGGAGTCCCTTCCAACTCTAATCATTCCATGATTCTATGATTCTCTCTGGGACTGGGAAATCCCTAGGTTGTCATACCACTTCAGAACAGGGCAGTACAGGGTAAAGATTTAGGTCTGACACGTGAAATCACACAGAAATAAGTCTCATCTTACGTTACTCCGGGGTGCAGGTTGTATTTCTTCTTTCCGAATCGCGTCTGCTGCGCGAAGAAATCGTAACGCTCTGACTTCTTCCACATGTAATAAAAGGCCACACACTCACCCACCGATCTTGTTCGTACCTGGGAAACAAGGAGCCATGCAAATTTCAGTGAATTCAAACACATTTTGGGCAAAAAGCTGCTGTTTAAATCAAAAGGTGTGAAACTGAATGTCAACACTTCTTTATAACACAGGAAACGAGCGGAAACCAGTGACTCAAAATTTCAGAGGTCCAGAAATTGAAAGTTTCACGGGGTTTCTAAGAATACTGAAGAGACTGTGAGGTGCCACAAGCAACAGCTTCAGGAGAAACACTCCAGGGTGTTTCACCAGTCTGCTCTGGGCCAGAACAAGACTCCAGAGATGCAGATCTTCCCACTGGAAGGAGCCACAGCAGGACTTCTGCACTGTTCTGAGCTGAGGGCTCATGGCCACCCTTACTCTTTGACACACCAATTTGGACATAAGTGCAGTAAAATTGAGAAGTAAATGTAGTGATTTGTGAAGGAAATTGAGAATAAGGATTTATTTCCAAGCACAATGCTTTAAAAAAATGTGAGAACTACAGTGCAAATTAGTGTTTACCTTATTTGCCTGAATCACATGAAAATCCTTGCCATAGACTTTCAGGCCTTGCTCAAAGTTCCGACATTCCTCTTCTGTCCAGACAGATAATTCTTCTATAGCAAGGAAATAAAGAAAATACTTTATAAAAACCAACCCCACACAGCCAAGGAAAGAAAACTTAAGTGACAGAAAACATATGTGGTATTCAAGTCTCTTCCACCAGCTGCTGAATAAATGAGAACCACCTCCAGAAATTTCACTTACTGGTACAAAAATGAAAATCTTCCCTTCTAGTGAGCAGGTGGGAAACTGGGCTTCTTGAGGTACCTGGTTGGTAGGGATTGGTATAAGCATGACTCCAGCCCAGCTGTCTGGGGGAAATAACCAGGCAGAAGGAGGAGGAGGAAGGGCTCAGAAACCTGGTGTCACCCTTCTGCCCCATGAACCCTACGAAGCAGGGAGCCTTCCAGCCAGGACACAGCCTGAAGGAGTTCACACTCTGGACTCCAAAGTGATTGCTGGCATTTGGGAGAGGGAAAAGGAATGAGGAGTGAGACCCTTGGTGCTGGAGAGAGCCAGCAATGCCAGGCTGCTACATCCAGGTAGAGGGAGGCACCGTGCTGCTCGTGTGACAAGGTGGGATCGCTTGGCCCCAGGGAAGCCAGAACAGGGAACTGTTCTGACTTCCAGGCACACTCAGCACTAAGAACTTAATATAACTTGGCCTTATTGATTCTTAAGGTCACAAAAGGTTTGAAATAGTAGGAGGACAAACTTAGTCTTCTCCATATGATCACCCTTGTGGTTGCACGGGAGACTCTGGAGAAGCCCCGGGTTCACAAGCTGAACCAGCAGATCGATGTGATGGAGAACAACCTGTGTCTCCTCCTGGCTCCTGCTCTTTGAGCACAAAGATCAATACTGCATCAGGAACTGCTTAAGGCTCCAAAGGCATCTTTAAGACCAGGGTATTTTCCATGTTATACTTTGTTAAATAAAAGGTGTAGATGCTCCTTCTCTTTTTATTTAGAATTGTGAATTATTTTGTATTTCGTGTTTGTTTCTCCAACTTGGGTGACTGAAAAGGTCTGAGGGAACAAAGAACAGAATGGCCAAGAGCTGCACAACTCAGCTGCTCACAAGTCATTTCAAATTGTAACTTCTTTATTCAAGTCACAGATATAAATATCAGGCTCTACTGATGGGAAGCTAAGTGACTATGTGACAAATAACACAGGAGTGCAACAACATAAAGTTCACTTTCGGTGTGTACTCACCTCTGGCTGCTTTTACATTGAATCTCAACCTCCTCAATGATTCTTCAGTATCAAAATTGCACTTAACCAGCTCATACAAGGCCTGGGAAGGTGAAAAGGCACACATTTAACATGGTGCCACAGACACATACTTAGCAAATCGCTAATGCTTATTAAGAGAAGCTTAAAAATAAACTCATTGAGTAAATGCAATAATTTAAGATAGCAGAGAGATGCATTTCTGCTCTTTAAATTTCCAAATCTCTAATTACACATCCAGGCAAAGTGTTTTAACATTTTCATCCACTGCATGTTTGTAAAAATGATGGGGTTTTCTGTATGAAGAAAAAAACCCCCCAAAGAAGTATGCACTCATACAGCTTGAAAAAACCCTGTAACCATGAGAGCTGAACTCATTCACACACCATTATTTGTATATAAATAGTGCACTGGTGCTCACAGAGACATTAGGCCCAAGTTAACAGTCTAATACTTGTTCAGAGGTAAAAAAACCCATCACATCTCATTTCCACAAGGAATAATAAAGCTGTTTCAAACGCAGTTTTCAACTCCTGAGAGTGAAATAAAGGGATAATTCACCCTGTAATATTAAACTACAAATCCTAATTATTCCTCCAGACCTGTTCATTGTCTTTAATGTGTGATCCTTCAGGAATTGCATCCAGGCCTTTCTCATCGCCCGTGCGCCTCGACGCTTCGTTCAGGAACTCGATCACTTTATCCTCTGGTAAGAAGTCGGGGTTCCACAGCAGCTGGTCATCATTTTCATACACTGAATTAACCACAGGTGGGGAAAGAGAGAGAGCAAGCTGAACCAACTGTAGAGATGTTTATTGTCTCTTATGAACCCTCAGAAGATCACTGGAGCACCAACACTGCACACCAGGACAGGTACAAGACATTCCATGAACACAGTGAACACTGGCTTTGCACCTCTGGCATAATCTGAGCTCTAAATTCCAGGAGCTGTTTATGAAACTCCACCTCCCTGTCCTGCTCCAGAACCCCCTGACCTCACCAGGCAGCAACACCACCAGCACAGTCCCTGACCCACCTGGAATGCTGTGTCCCCCCACTCCAAGCAGCCCAGTTTTGTTGTGGCAGTAAACAGGCAGAGCAAACTATTTCAGAAACCAACTTTTGCATCAAGACAGTTGGGATGGGTCACCTAAACCCAAAAAGGACACCACTAAAACCAGTGCCAAAACCACTGTGCAGTGTGCAGACCAGTAAATCTAAAAGGCTGGGCTGCCACAGCTGCCAAAGGCCACTGCTTCCCCAGGGAAGATGACACGCAGGGGCCAGGCACTCTGAAGCCAAATGCTCTGGAAGGAAACTTTGCCAAGAGCTTCCCAACACCTCCAAGCAATACTCCCAAACCAAAATCATGCTGTAAAGATTGCTGGATTTTAACACTACCAAACCTCTACTGTTTCATCAGAGCTTCTGCATGAAGGTGCTTCCCAGACCAGGGAAGCTACAGTAAGTGGAGATTAGTGGGAGGAAAGGTGGCCAATGAAACATCCTCTGAATTATCTCCCTCTTTTATTCTAAGAGCACACAAGCACCATGGCATTAGAACAGCACTACAGCAAAATAAAGTAAAATACAGGTTATCAAAAAAACAGAATCAGGGTGGTGTCCAGAGCTTGCTTGTGTCTCAGGCCTCAATGAAACACAACCTGGCACAACCAGCAGGAGAGTCACTTTGACACCCATTCCATGTGCTCCAGAGCTCGAGAAGAGAGGGAGGAGCAAACACTTGGGAAAGCCTGGTCAGCACAGGGAGGGGAGATGTGGATTGTTCTGTGCAGGTGGAAAGGTCAGAGGGTGCCTAGGTACTGTTTTCCCACTTGGAAAGAAATATTTTCTATGTGGAAGCAGACTAGAAATAAAGTGGCAAGGAAAATTAAAGTGTCTTGCAGAGAATGACAGCTTCATTTCACACAGGACATGCTCTTCAGAAGCATCTCCCAAGCATTTTCTGGGAGCCTTTTCCTCCAACAGCCTGTCCTAATCTGATGCCAGTTGTTCATGGGAGAAAAAGATTCCAGGCACCTTGGGACACAGACTCCATCAGGCACAATTTGTTTCAGGAGATAAGTGACAATGGGGTCTAAGCCACCCACAGGGACACAAGCCACGTACCCTGCAGCCTTTATGAGTGACAGTGGTCAGCATGTCCCCAAGCAGCTTCAGCACCTGTCAGCTTTCAGACCTACCTTCTGATTGTCAACTCCACACCTTCTGAAAAGATCTTTTAATTGTGTTTTCATAAGCTGAGATTGTTTAGTGGCAGCTGATTTTGTCCCCAGGCACACTTCTCAGAGTGCCAGTCCACTGTGATCAGCTTAGTGAACACTAAAGGGCTGTCTGCTCCTCCCAGGAGTGGGTCAGAACACCTTGTGAAAAGCACCATGGTTACTCTTAGGAGTTCCAGGGTCCTGTGCTTTTGCTTATGGGGCTGGCTATGAAAGGACTAGCCTTCTTCATGCTCAGGCATTTCACAATTACAACTTCCCTTTCATTAGAGAGGTGGTGGAGGCCCCATCCCTGGAGACATTCAAGGTCAGGGTGGATGGGGCTCTGAGCACCCTGCTCTAGTGAAGATGTCCCTGCTCCCTGCAGGGTGGGACTGGGTGGGCTTGGAAGATCCATTCCAACCCAATGGTTGGATTAGAGAACAACTAAGATCACAGAATCACAGAGTGTTAGGAATTGGAAGGAACCTCCAAAGACCATCCAGTCCAACCCCCTGCCTGAGCAGGATCACCTAGATTAGATCACACAGGAACGTGTCCAGATTGGTCTGGAATGTCTCCAGAGAAGGAGACTCCACAACCTCTCTGGGCAGCCTGGCCCAGTGATCTGTCACCCTCACAGGGAACAAGGTCCTCCTTATATTCAGATGGAACTTTCTATGTTTCAGCTTGGAACCATTTCCCCTTGCCCAAGATGATGGAGTGTGCACACAAAAGTACTAGCTACACAGCCCCAGACATTTATTTTTCAACATTTTAAGCTTCATTACTTTTCCAGCTGGAGCCCTGTCAAAGATCACATCCAGAACTCAGCAGAAAGAGAAGCTGTGGCAGAACCACCCCACTGGTGTCTATATAAAACCAGAAGAGCCCTAGCATGATCAGTGAAAATTTAACTTTTCCCCCCAGTGGTTTCCACCCATGACACAGGTTCTGCTCCGTGCAAGGCCATGAAAAACTCTTCAAGAAGTTACTGCAGTGTACAGAGCAGCTGTATCTTTTTATTATTGGAGGCCAGAAGCCATTTAGAGCTGAGTAACTACCAGGAAAAGGAGGTGACTGACCAGTAAAGCGTAATTTATTGCATCTCAGGCAAACACATAGTCCAAGCTCTGTTTTCAGAGAGCAGCAGCAGCAGTGTGCAAAGAGCACCTTCTATGCAGCTAAAGAGCATAAGTTTGCTAATTTGCCATTTTCTGTTTTTAATGGAAACTCCTGGCTTCTCATGTAGTGTTAAATTACATTCTCCTCAGCCTCTCTGGCTCCCAAGTCTGGAGCTGACAGAATGTGTTGGCTTCAGTGGGAGCCTGCTCTAAGTCCAGAGCAGGACTGATGCTCTTTTCAGACAGCATCTAGCTACTCCACAGCTACTGCAAGTGGGAGCTCAAAGCACCACAACTCCTACTACTTGAGTATCTCCTCAGATCTGAGGAAGGCACTGAGAGTTTTGTGATGGTTAGTTTAAAAACTAACCTATATAGAATTAGAAAAGCTGCAGTCTCAAACTGGCCTGGAGTGTAAACAAATTCTCTGTAGTGGGCTGAATGAGCAGGAAAGTTTATTTCTTTGAAGCTCAGATCTGGGTTTAAGCTAAGTCTACCTTTGCTGGCTTATTATATTGACAGCACAGAGCCAAGAGCAGGTAGGAAAGTTCCTGGAAAAAAAAAACCCAAAAGTAGAATGAAAGGTTCTTTAATGCCAATCAAAGAGTTATAAAATGTAGAATTAAAGCTGCTACTACTGTTTTTCCTCTTCTAACTTGTTAATCCAACTCCAGTCACACCATTTTATTACCCATTTTGTTTTATGTAACAAAGTGTACCAGGTGAAGAGGTAACACAGGCTGTGACCAAACTACAAGGGTTCAACAGGCAGCAGGCCAGCAATATAACCTTTCTTTCTCCCTTCCAAGACTCAAGCTCTGACAATGAAGTACAGGATGAACTACAGTTGGAGATGATGATTCTATTTTACACTTGAAGGAGCTCTTTTGTTTTGCAAGACACATGACATCTAATCAAATCTTTTCTTTTTCAAATAATCTCAAACAGCCATTGTCACTGTTAAGTCTCACCTTTTTCATTCTCTTTGTATTTGCATATGCCAGCTGGAATTTCAGCTTGAAACATAGAGCCCACCATGATTTCCTGTTTTGAAATAACAGAAACAAGAAGTTAAGCAACGAGAGCCGTGCAAGCAAGAGAACGGTCACATCTTTTTTCTACCCTTAAAAATATTCATCCTTCAAAATCTCAAAGAAACAGTTAACAGGCACTATGTGGAAATGGATTTTTGACAATCTGGGGAGGTCTCTAACACTTCTTACTATCAACACTCTTAAATTCATGGGGTAGAACTGGAGAGGAGGTGGGTGACCTAGAGAGCTCAGAGTTACCAGGTCACAGATCAGCTCACTAGTGGCTTGTTTCACAGCCCTTAGTATTTACCTTTTTCCAGTCTTCTGAGGGAATATAATCTTCATCTTCTTCAGATTCCTCTTCTATTTCACTATCTGCAAGACATGGTTCAGACATTTACACAAAATAAGCTGTGATGGGGCCAGCTCAGCGGAGCAGGACATCACGGCCTGCTCCCAAGGGTGCTGCGGCAAGGGTGAGGTGGGACACCAGTGCGGCCTCTCATCCCACCAGGCTCCAGCTGCACAGCAGCCCTGCTCTGCCTCACTGCTTCATCTAACACCACACAAGTGAAAAAGGCAGTTTTAGTGACAATACCAGATGTTTTGGTATCAACAACTTCACAAAATGGCCCATCCCATGTCCCCATGGAGAGCGATACACATGGATACACAACAGGCTCTGAAAAGCCAAACCACAGAGGAACACATCCATCGATTTTACTAGTACCTGACTAAAACCTGCTTTCCCTCACACAGCTTTGAAGCAGTTGAGATGATCCACATCCACATTTACTACAGTTACTTTCTGAAAGCATTTCTGTGTGGATGTTCAGCATCCACATGTGGGTTTGAGCACCTACTGCTGTTCTTTCCTACTTACGGTCACTGAACTTAAGGCAGACTACAGCACAAGGTGTGAGAAATGTGAGTGTGCTTCTCTCAGCCTTTCTGGGCTTTAGCAGGCTTGGGTGAATTGCTCAGAGATGCACAGCAGCATTCAAAACAGATTATCTTGGACTGACAAAACCCTTAAGCTCTTTATGATATTGGCTAGTTGCTTTCCATAACGTACCAAAAGCAACTGCAATACTGGTTTATGTACAGCACGTGATCATATCAGCACTAAAACTGTTTATATGTTAAATTACATTCAATACAGAGCTGAAGATTCCAAAAATCCTATTGCAATCCACCTGGCTCTGCTAATGCTATGTTTAAAACAATATTGGGAGCCTCTGCACAGCTACCTGCTGAGTTCCTCGGCATTTCTGAGGAACTACAGATTAGAAAATGGCACTTCTACAATGTCATGGCTAAAAAATATCAAGCATAAGGTATGGCAAGGAACCTTTGCTTTAACTTCTTTTCATTAAAACATGTAACAGTAGGAATTCAAAGACTGGTGACAGTCACTTCCATGAAAGGAGGGTAACATACTTGCTGCCCAGCTGGCCATGCTGACAGCTCTGTACCAAAGGGCTCAGATCCCACCATGTGAGATTGCCACAGGAATGAAAGCTACATAACTTCAGCTACATAACAGCTCCACACTCTCAAATGGAGGAAAAAACCAATTTTTAAACAAGAGACACAAAAAATATCAGCCCCCAATGCTGGCAATGGTACCAGAATTCTCGAAGCAAACTCTATTTGTCATTCCCTATTACCATTCCATGATATGGGCACAATCAAGAGCAGAGTTATGAAGAGAACAAACCACTGTCTACAGGTATCAACATGCAGATTTCAGAAACAGAATATTATGGTAACTCAAGCAGTTCTTAACCCAAGGCCAAGGGTATGGAGCACGTAGCATGAGACTGTACATACTTGTATCGAAATATTTACAGCGTCGAGGGCGAATTATCTCCTGTGGATCTTGAGAAGCAACAGACGGTGCTGGGTCGTCGTTAGATGACTGTGTTTCATCCTCCTGACCTGAAGAATCTTTTATGGCTTCCTCCTTACACAGAAGAAAGCAAATGAGAGATCAGCTATCCCTTCTAAGTGACAAACGGTATCTGGGCAAGAGTTATTTCAAAACAATCAATATATCAAATCCAAGACTTGAAGTGACTGGATAGATTGTGGCCTGTCCAGACTCAGCCACAACAAATGTGTAAACACATCATCTGATTTACTGGAGGGGATCTTGAGCAGATCAATGCAACACCCAGACTCTTAACACACAAATCAGAAATACAAACCACAATGAAACACCACGGCTCTTTTTTTAGATCAGTCCAGTAAAAATCCTTGCAGCTGTCATTTAATTTAAATGTAAATGTTACCTTGGTCTTTAAAACCCTTCCTTAAGAATTTTCAATTAAATGATGGAGGAATTCTATACTGGCTGTACTTTTCTCAATCCAATGGAAATGAAAATCAATGTCAACGGTGGGATTCAGCCCCACCGAAAGCGTATGTACATGGAGTCATTCAGGGATCAGAACTTAGGACAAGTTTCCTTATTGGAAGACAAACCACAACTATGGGAATTACTGCCATTAAGGAAAAGTACAATGATAATAAATAAATAGATAAATGAGCACTGCCTATGCCAATGGATGCTGCTCGTACTCGCTCAGCGTTAGGCACAGCACGTGTTTATGTGTACCTTCACCAGCACCCAGAGTATTACCACATGAACAGCTTAAAGGAGATTAAAAATAGCAAACAGCTAAGTGCAGCACAGCCAAATAAGCTGTAGAAAGATGAGCACTTGCAGAGAAAGCTTGAATTATTTATAAAATTATTCCACCCACACAGATGTGTTTTATTGCCTCACTAAGAGCACCTAAGCGTTTCAGAGATCCCGGTCTCGTACCCTGAGGCAAACAAACCTCCCGGGTTAACTACCTCTCTCTGTGCCCAGTAACTACCTCTCTCTGTGCCCAGTAACTACCTCTCTTTGTGCCCAGTCCCCTCCACCACCTCTGGGCCAGCACCACCGAAACTGGGAGAGAGGAGCCCGCCACAGCCACTCCACCCAGTCAGGCGAACCCATCGGCCGTGTTCGCTCCTCCACACCGCTGCGGAGGGGCAGGAGTCACAGAATGTCAGGACTTGGAAGGGACCTCTGGAGACCCCTCAGGCCACCAGGATCACAGGGTTGGGATGTCTCCAGAGAAGGAGACTCCACAACCTCTCTGGGCAGCCTGGCCCAGGGCTCTGGCACCGCACAGGGAAAGAGTTTCTCCTCACGTTCCCATGGAACCTCCTCTGCTCCAGCTCNGGGGCCCAGAACTGGACACAATACTCCAGGTGGGGTCTCACCAGGGCAGAGCAGAGGGGGAGAAGGACCTCTCTTGACCTACTGGCCACCCCTCAACACTGCAGCACACTGCTAGGAGTTGCTGCCTTATGGGGGGACAAAGACAACTTGTCTTGCTGCTAAAGCAGTGACAGACACTGGGACTTTATCCATGTAAGAGGAGGCAGGTGGGCTCTTAAGGCAGTTAGAACTGGAGAGCTCCAGAGGCCAGAGAACACAGAAGGTGGAGGTTGTGTCAGGGAGTCATGAAGCAGCAAGGATACGAGAAGGGAACCTTCTGGAACAGTACCATGGACAATGGAATAAACCACCACTGGGCTCATTTTAATTCTGTATCCCTACTGTTATGTTTCTCCCCCTCTCCAGCTTCTGGAACCTTTCTGGATGTACTTTATTCAACACATACACACAGCAACCTTTTACAGCATCTGTCAAGGGAGTTTGTAAATCCTGAGAACTTCATTTTCTGAATCAGATGTATCACTCCTCATCTCCGTGTCGCACTCCGGAGATGCTAAAACAGATGAAGTAACACAACTTCCATTAACCCTAAGCTTTCAGTCACTGACAACACAAAGGGTTTCGTATTTTAACAGAATTCAGAGTGCAAATCTGAATGCCACCAGTAATGGAGAAGTTACAGCCGTGCCCATGACAGGACGGGATTGTTACAAATCTGTATGACACACACGAGGAGAAAAGGCTCTTCTAAAACCAGAAGATTTATTTTAAGAGCACACAGAACAGGATTTTAAAGATGCTAAGTTCCAACATCTTTCAAAGATACTTGAAGCATTAGGTTCAGTTAACAATTTAAAGTACAGACAGGGCTGCCAGGCTGAAAAAATACAATTTAAAATGCTAAAGCTAGAAAACTTGCAGCCATTTCCAACGCTCAGAGACACATTTAATTCAATTCCACACTTGGCTGTTTAGTTTCAGTAGATCAGCTTTTCATCTTGGAAGAAGTAGTCAGCTGTATCTACAAAGGTGCCTTCAGGCATTTAAAACTTCAGTCAGACCATTTCTGAAGGACAATTACAATCCTTTCCTACGTGCTCTAAGCATACCCATGTACCCCAATTTGCCACAGAGAGAGTTTGGAATGATACAGATGAAATTAAGAGCAATGAAGAGAAACACAGATGGGTAATTATGATTAAAGACTGGAGCTCAGCTCACAAAGCATCTGAAATCAACTCTTATTATGAATTAATTCTGCCACCATCGGGCATCTCGAGTGGTTGTCTAGCGCAGAACGGCTGCATGAAGATCAGCTTCAAATCAGTGCAAACACTTACTTTGTTTTCACCACTGCAGCCACTGTTGTCATCATTATCAACATCATCATCATCTTCTCCCTCTTCCTCTTCTTCCTCATCATCTTCCTCCTCCTCATCCTCTTGCAGTGGAATGGTACCATCATAGCCGTAACGGCTCAGCAGCTCCTGGATTGGCATATCGCTTTCCTGGCAAACATCCAAACAAAGTTTGGGATTTAGGAAAACTGTTTCAGAGCCCACATCTGCTCTACAGCTTGGAGGTGTGCAGGTGTGACATGGCACAGCACCACAGACTGGTGGTGGCCACATATGCCAAGATTGGCCACTCCAAAATTAACGAGCAGTCATAATTAGATGTTTGGGCTCCTAAGAAAAACCTGTGGGGATTTATGCAGGAGACCTTTTTATTTTCCTTTTCTTAAATGTTATTGTTAAATTTACAGCAGACCTCATGTACCAATCTCTCAAAGGGGCCATGAAGTCCATGAAAATGACACCAAAGGGCTGTATGGCTCCTCCTTCCCTTTGTAACCATCTACTACTACTTCCCTGGAACAGTCAGTGCAGTGTGGTTACACCTCGTTCCACCATACCCCTTCAGTACACAGAGCACCCACACTTCTTATTGCAATATATATCCTTGGTATTCCCTTTACTGCCCCTAAACTACCTGGAAATGTGTAGTGTTCTGTACATATTTGTGTGTGTGTGGAAATAATGACCAGAACTTGCAGTATGTGGCTTGAACACAGACTTTGATCTTCATACAGAGCTGCTCTACAGGGACAGTTCTGCAACGCTGCCTTTGAACTAAAAAGCCACCAAAAATGCCACCTCGCTATCTCTGTGTGCCTCTCCTCTTTCTGGGAAAAACAAAAGATGAAGGGCTGGATCACCTGACACTCAGGATCACCCCCTCTCCAGGTAAAGACAGCAGTGATGCTTACAGATCCAGTTGTCTACAAAACCATCCACAGCTGGAAGCAAATCTGCTGAAATATGCACCCAGTTCAAAGCCTTGATGTTCAAGCATGCTGGTCCTCTCTGAACAGGCTGGTTCTCAAATTTATCAGCTCAAAAAATGTATATTCATTTTATTAAGAAAAACTATTAATCGCCAGGTCTGCAAATAACTTACTTTGTTGCTTTTGATACCTCAGTACCAGCCTCGAGGAGCAGCATATGGCATCCTAAATGAGATTTTTTTAGAACAGAAGCTTTCAGGGAGCATTTTAAAAGTCTCTCTCTTACAAGAACAAATCCTTTATTATTTAGAGGTGTCTGCCCATTGTAAATATTTCTTTGTAGTAATACACATCTCAGCTGATAACCAGATTTTTTTTAGTTATCAGGGGATCCTAGACTTCCTCCAGTGAACTCCTGTAGTTTCTGGAAGCATAATAACAAAATCAATTACAAAAGGCAAGTGCTGTTAGTCCTGCAGTGTGAAAATAACAGTAACACTGGGGTTACTAGTACTTGTTGTCTGTGTACTGCATTATATTTTACTTCAAAGAACCGAGCCACTCTACTTGTGGACACCAATTCCTCACCTTCCCTCTTGATTTCTTGGTCCCTATCGACTCATTTTACAGAGAGAACTCTTACAAACGAGGAATTAATATTTTACTGACACAGACAACATGCAGGACTGTGTTCTTTATTAACACCTGTCACTAAAGCTATCAGAAAAATCTTATTCCTAATTATCCAGCCAAATGTTGCCCAGTACTCTTGGGAGAGTAACATGCTGTCACCAAGCTCTCCTCACCACTACCCCATTTGTAGGTACAGGCTGAGAATTAAGCACTTTTACTGCAGGTACATGTGAGGGATGTGACAGGCACATCTCTGTGTTACCAAGGAAAGTGGTGGTGTGTCTACAACACTTTTCCTCAGCAGAGCATCTTAACTTCAAATAGTCCTTTACAATTCAAAAAGCCCCAAGGGTCAGCACCTCTCCAAGATAAAACACAAACCGTGATTCCTGTACTGTTCCAGGACATTGCCAAAACAGGAGAGGTTCAAAAAGTGCCAAGTCTTAGGAAAGACACAGAAGTTTCTCACGTGGAAGATGTTTAATAACAAGAAATGAATTGTGCTTCTGGAGCAGAGGTAAGTGGAGTGATGTAACAGAGAACTGTATCATAAGCAGCACAGAGAAGGTAAATATTAATGACTGGACACTCAAGAGCTCAGGGCAAACACTGAAATAAACACAGAATAGGGCTGGAAAACCATCCAGTTCCTCACACTGACTCAACTGTACAACACAGCCACGTGCCTCGTGGACACCAAGTATACAGAGGTTAAAAATAAAACAGACAAATCCATGGGAGGGTGGGGGAAATAAGACACACAGGCATTGCAGACAAAGAGACAACATCTCTTTCATATGTGCCTGACCTGCACCCTGCTAGAGGCTGGAGTGGTATCTGGGAGAAAGACCACATGCTTCCATGGATGTTCATGTTTAAAGACAACAGGAGCCTGGTGCATAACCCTAAGAAAGCCCAGGAGCCCTCCCTGAAAAGGGTGACCCCAAAAGGCAACTGATTACATGGAACAACAAATGGAAAAGCCTAAAAATCTCAAAGCAATGCCTGGAGGCACCACACCCAGCACCCTGGCAATGGCACCCAGCGCTCTGCCTGCCACAGGGCAGCACAAAGGTAAAGAGCTCATCAAATCCTCCCCATCACGCTCCCTCCAGTGGGTGTTTTGCCCAGCCAGCTGAGCTAGGAGCAGGAGGAATGAGCTCCTGCAGCTTGCTGGGGCCTGGCCACATACTATTTCCAAGGCAGAGAGTGAAAGCTGTTTTCTACCACCAAAATCCCGCTGCCAAGTTTCCCACATTTCGGAGAACGGCGGCGTCAGCGTACGCTGAGGACGCTGAGCGATGTCCCTCATGGCCAGCACGCTGTCTCTTGGGCTGGTGAAGAAGGAATGCTGGTTAGCCAGGACTTGGGTCACATCTGGACCCACACAGAACGTCCCTGCACACTGAACCCGTGTCTGGATACGATCATGGGCCTGCAGACACCTCTCCTGCCCTGGAAAAACTTCCCTTCCAGGAACTACCACTGGGAACCACCAAATCCAATACTTGGGACTCCCTTCAGGCACTGCCCTGCTCTCAGGGAATGGTGTTTTTTTCCTCTGGGTGAGCAGCACAGGGGGTGACTTCAACTCCCTGAACACAGACACACTACACCCACAAAACCCCACACACTGCAGGGATGAAGGCAGGATGCTGCTCAAGCCCAAGTCCTAACGCACTCCAGGTTACACCAGGGCTTCAACCAAGGAGTAGACAAGATCCTTACCCTCAGAGGAAGGATAATTTTTATGGTAGTCAGGAGTGAAGCCATTAAGGTTCATAAATGCTTTTGCAAAACCTGGCTGCCACCTCATCTCTGGAGGAGCTGAGCAAGTACATTCACAGCCTGGGGGAAACCTGAAATAATACGTGTACATGGCGGGGAAAGGAGAAAACAGGACAGCGCTTGTCTTGACAACAGTTTTGAGATTCAGATTGTCTATCACCCATGATTAAAAAAGTAATAAAAGGATCAAAGTCTTGATATGCAGCCTGCTGTCCCACAGCTAGAAGTAAACACAGGTCCCTCACAAGATCCTCCTGGCATGGAAGCATCTGGAACTCAGGTTGCCCTCCCGAGGGCAACCCCACGGAGAAACCACGAACTGGCGAGATATGAGGGAATAAGGTGATGGCTGAACACAGTCACAAACAGAACACTTGAATGGGGTGACAGTGACACAACCAGATGTTGACTCTTCACAAAATATGAGGTGAGGGGAGAGGGTTTTCAGTTAAAAACCACGACGTACGTGCGGGGCTCTGCGTCTCGTTTCATCTCCATGAAGCATATTTAGATTAAAAACTATTTATTTATGTTTACCATTTAGTATCAAACCTGAAATTACCAGAAAGAGATTGGCATCTACACCCAAAACGAAGCTAAACTGCACTAAATTAATTTAAAGACACACTGGCATAATCACTCACACTAAATAGGGTTTGTACATTGAATATGCATCTGAGAGTCATTAATGGTCTGTTCTGGAAGCCTTTCCAGCCAATGAGGCCACAGACAGTATCTAAATTACTTTGCATTTATAATGAACCTGGTTTGTAATTTCAGGGTATTATTCCTGTCTGGGAAGTAATTTAAGACAATACATAAATGATGGCATAATCTCAGAATGCCAAATCAATCTCATGTGCAATTACTTGAGAAGATACACACTTTAAGATTCATTTATCGTGGTTCACAGCCAGTTCTGATCCCAGCTTTGCTCTGCACCAATCATCTTTTGCATCTCCAGTCCCTCTACTTTAAAAATGAAGATACTCCTATATGCTCTGTTAAAGTATTATACAGATTATTTTATAAAAATGCAAAAGAAATGTAAATTATGGGATATTTTTTTTTAAATCAAAACCTATATGCACTAATCAAGTGCAAGTGCTTTAGAAAATAGTAACACTGAATACACACGTTGACTCAGAGCATGCTTTAACTTCTCTTAGCTCTAAAATGCAAATCCTATACCAGCATGTATATGCAAAAAGAAACTAAACAAGCACACTGTTACACATTATTAAGTATTTATGTACCACTTTCCTTTTCCCAACCTTTGAGAACTGCAAATTTAGCTCAGCCCCTTTCCCCATCTCTATTATTTATCTATTACTGGTTTAGGGGTGGTTTTGGTTTTTTTTTTAATTACAAATATGCTGTGTGTGAGACTGTGGGCAGTGGTTATGTTTTATGACTACTTAAGGCTACCTACCCTGTTAAGATCCTCTATTTCAGAACTGAAGTTTGTTTCTCCTTCCATCATTTCCTCCTCTTCTAATGTCCGTTCATCATCAAAGTCATGCACCAGCATATCAGCTGATGGATCAAATTCATGGTCATCAGATGTTGCTGAACCTCCTGATAGAAAACATTTTAGTTAGATCATGGCCTCGCAGAGTTTATTTATTTATTTATTATTTTGGTGACATTTTAATATTCAAATTATAGAGAAATTAAAGTATCTTCAAAGCCCTCAATCATTTATCTTAGGGAAAGTCAATCTCATTATTTCAGAGGGGAGTCCAAGCTGTCCTTTGGGTGGTAAGAGATCATGGCAAAAAGGACCAGGAGACTGTGTTTAACCAGCCAGTTCTCCAGGTACCACACACACATCTGGACACCCTAGTTAAATATCTGTAAAACGTTTGGCTTATGAAGATGTTAATTCCAAAACAGTCATAAACCTCTTTGAATCAACAGTTCTACTGGGAGCAGAAATACTCAGAAAGTACAAATAGGGGCAGTTGTTTCCTTAATAGTTTGCAACTCCAAAGACAGCCCTAATGACTTCCCAAATTTAAACTTAGAGCAAACTTTGCTGATGTATAGATTTTATTTATGACTCAAAGTCTTTAGTTATTCCCACCCCCTCCCTCCATTTTTTTTTCATAGTTCTTTGCCAAGAAGTCTGGTTATATTTTATGACAATGAAAAATAAAGAAATGGATGAATGGTTTGGCAGATGAAGCATTTTTATGTAATTCAGCAATACCAGATTTATAATTCTAACTCTCCTAATATTTTTCCACTTGTCCCCTTGGACAATTTAAATTTCATTTTCCAAAGCCTAAAAAGAGTATACCCACACTGTGGGTGCAGGAGGGAGGGGTTGGCTAGGAGGACTAAGGTTAACCATACTTTGCAGTTCCAAGTGTTCAAGCAATTGATTGTTTCTCTGGAAGAAATGAGAGCTCAAGAGACAGCAGCTCTCCAGCTACAGGAGCCACGGGAAAGCTTCCCCACTCGTAGGATGCCAAAACCACTGGAAATAAATAACTCTAAATACAGTGGTACTAAAGTGAACAGAAAAACCCCAGATACTCATAATTTACACTTAGGCTGACTACTTGATAGCTAGTGGCTTTGTGAAACTGGAATATCAGAAAATAACCAGCTTTAAAAACAGAGAAGCCCTGGCACACTCATTTTTATTAATCCAATGAGGTAATAAAAATACCACTTTGCTTGCTGCCTTTGTTCTTGGTGCTATTATGCATTAAAACACCGAGTAATGGGACATCTGTTAACAGAGAGCACGTGGTGCTGTAACTTCTGACTCTGTATTTAACTCCAACACCAACTGGCAGCTGTGCCAAGAGGGATGGGAACTGTAGCACGAGTAAAGGAGCCTCTCCCATGCCCCCAGCACTCGGTG
The DNA here is from genome assembly GCA_013399135.1 of Heliornis fulica. Classification (NCBI taxonomy): domain Eukaryota; kingdom Metazoa; phylum Chordata; class Aves; order Gruiformes; family Heliornithidae; genus Heliornis; species Heliornis fulica. The sequence goes on from VXBZ01000879.1 coordinate 31,529, forward strand.
CTCCTTGGGATGTCAGCCTTCCCAAACCCACTCCTTCATAAAGATGGGAATCCTGGCTCCCATGATGCCTTTTACACTGGTACAGACTGGAAGTAAGCAGTGACTGCTTAGAATCATAGAATCATGGAATGATTAGAGTTGGAAGGGACTCCCAGAGGTCATCCAGTCCAACCCCCTGCAAGAAGCAGGGACACCCCCAACTAGATCAGGTTGCTCAGGGCCTCACCCACCCTGGCCTTGAACGTCTCCAGGGATCCAGGGGCATCCACCACCGCCCTGGGCAACCTGTTCCAGTGCTCCACCACTCTCACAGCAAAGAACTTTTTCCTAATCTCCAATCTAAATCTCCCTCCCTCTATTTTAAACCCTTTATCACCCCTTGTCCTGTCACAACAGGCCCTACTGAACAGCCTCTCCTCATCTTTCTTGTAGCCCCCCTTGAGGTACTTAAACCAGTACAGCCACCAACTATTCATCAAGTTCCATCCTTAGGATTACTAACTGGACCGACAAAAGTAATTTTTCAAGGTTGCCCTCACAAGTTTAGGAAATTTTAGAATATTTACCTGGGCTTGAAGACTCAACAGAAGGCTAAAAAAGAAAACACAGGAAATTATTTTTCCACGTTGAACTGGTACAAGCTGAATTCAATAGTTCATCCGATGCGAAGCACGTCCCCACAGATAAAAGCACCGCACACACGCTGAAGCAACTTGAGGTAAATAGTATTAATTTTCTCCTTTATGTGTCAATATTCCCATGCTATTTCAGCAGGAGTAATGGGGAGAAGTGCCCATTTTGTGATGAAGGTGTAACACAAACTGGTTCACTCTGGAAAGAGTATTACAATTCCACAGCCAGGTGAGTACGGCATAAATCGGTGCTGCTGCCAGGTGGGACAATGCTCCTCTCCCTCCATCTCTATCTGCTCATTTCTGATTCTTCCTTTACTCCAACACAAAGCTGTAGTAGGTTAATTTTTAACAGCTCCAGCTCTGATCTGACTCCTCATAGCAAATCCCCGTTTCCACAACCGAGGTATGTGCCAGATTACAGCAGTTAATTAGTCTTCCGATGCGGGACCGCCGGCTATGCAATACCCAATTTCCCCGTTTCTATTTAAATTACAGTACAGGTTTTTAAAAGGTAATCACAAATCTCAATGAGAATTCCTCACAGAACAAAAGGAAAAGGCAATTTAATCTCTAACCCAGATGTGAGGAAAAAAAACCCACCAACAAAACCTATTTTACAAGCCAGACTCTCTGTAACACGAATTAAAACGATCGCAGACTACAAAGCAAATTATATTTTTTGAATAGTGAAAGAAAAGAGGGACTTCCACCACAACCTCTATGTACAAGACATCTTTGCCCTACCATATTTGGTAACTTTACATTTATTATTGGAACAAACATCATCTCTCATGAAACTCTGCCTTCCCTTGCTCAGAACTTTGCCAATCTTCAAACCTCCTGGGATGAAATTCGCACGTCAGACACGCAAACCTCGTTTGTTTGCAAGATTTCAGCTATTTTCAGGAGCAGAGCTGAGAAGTTGGTTTCCCAGTGTTAGGAAGGCTGCAGTATCCCTTTCCCTGCCACCTCCTGGACATGGAGACACCAAGCACAGAGGCTGTTCTATAATATGATGTACAGTGTGTATGTGCAGTATGTACTGCTGTGTACCAGATACGATTTCAGTTTGCAGTCACGATACACACTCGTGTGCGTGCATAATGCTCTACCTAGACTGTACTCCAGCTAGAATTTCAAAATCTGTGCACCCAGAGCAATGTGCAAAACCAAAATAAGATACTCTGTCAGAAAATGGTAAATTTACACTCAACTAAAAGCTTGTATCCCAAGATTTGCTAAAGCGCTTCCCTTCTCCGTAGCTTCCTCTCCACCCTGGACACCTGGCCTGGCTACGCTGCAAAGTAAAAAATAAAATAGAAATTTAAAAATCTGGTTTACTTTAAAGATGTTTTAAAGTCCTTCTACACTATCAGCTCTTAAATGTGAGAAGAAATACTCCTTCTTAGGAATCACTGACCAAAATTCACCTATGCACCTGCCAACATTTTACCAGTCTGCAACGTGCGAAGGGAGACCCAAAGTCCAAACTGTCCTTTGGGTGGTAAGAGATCATGGCAAAAAGGACCAGGAGATTGGGTTTAACCAGCCACTTCTCCAGGTACCACACACACATCTGGACATTGGGCTCCTAGTTAAATATCTGTAAAACATTTGGCTTATGAAGATGTTAATTCCAAAACAGTCATAAACCTCTTTGAATCAACAGTTCTACTGGGAGCAGAAATACTCAGAAAGTACAAATAGGGGCAGTTGTTTCCTTAATAGTTTGCAACTCCAAAGACAGCCCTAATGACTTCCCAAATTTAAACTTAGAGCAAACTTCACCAATGTGTAGATTTTATTTATGACGCAGAGTCTTTAGTTATTCCCACCCCGTCCCTCCATTTTCTTCATAGTTCTTTGCAAAGAATTCTGGTTATATTTTATGACAATGAAAAATAAAGAAGTGGATGAATGGTTTGGCAGATGAAGCATCAGAAAAGCAGCTCACAGAGACACAAACATGTCTCTGGTGTCGGCCTGAGGGTGTGTGGAGGATACACCCGCTGAGAGGTTTCGTACGGCTGCACAGCCCAAGGAAGCTCAGTAACGAGCACAGGTTAAAAACCTTTCTTTGCAAAGCTTGGCTTAGCAAGTCTTGTGTGCAGAATCACCTGCCTAAGCTGGGTTAGAGGTGACCTGACACCAGGCAGCGGTGACTGACCTCGGAGAAACGTGCAAAGCTGGGTACAGGCGATACACAATTAGCGCACGTTAATGAAGTCCCATGTTTACAGTAATTACAGGTGGGAAATCCAGCAACTTCCAACTGTTCCTGGCAGGCAGTGCTGAGATTAAGGCAGACAGTACTGCAGGGCCAGTGCTGGAAGACAAACATTGCTAAGAAGCACCTTAGAAAGTTTTAAAATAAAGACAAAATGTTCTTGCAGTTCACCAGGGCAACGTCGAGACAGAGCCTCGGGGTGCAGCTCTCCCATCCTTCCACACAGCAGCCTCTGCCAGGGGATGAAGTCACACGATCCCACAACTGCAGGGGCTGAAGGGACCCCCAGAGCCCATCCAGTCCAACCCCTGCCAGAGCAGGTTCCCCAGAGCAGGTCACACAGGTCGGTGTCCAGACGGGTCTGGAATGTCTCCAGAGAAGGAGACTCCACAACCCCCCTGGGCAGCCTGGCCCAGAGCTCCCTCACCCTCACCATGAAGAAGTTCTTCCTCACATCGGTGTGGAACCTCCTGTGGTCCAACTTGTGGCCATCACCCCTTGTCCTGTCCCCACAGGCCACTGACAAGAGGTTGG
>VXBZ01000880.1:0-14555 GCA_013399135.1 Heliornis fulica
TATGATTCTATGATTCTACATTGTTATATACCTCCTAGCACTATACCATTCTTCTACCTCTTTTCTCAAACTGTGTTATAGTTTTCTTTATGCAAGTTACTTACATATTTTGGATGTACTCTATTCAGTCACCTTGGAAACAAGAGTTTTTCCCTTATAGAACATACTTTATCTTCATTAATATTATTAATAATTATAATAAACACCAGATACAAGTGGCATTGAGCTGTTTAAATCCAATACTGAAATAACACATGCCACTCACCTCTCCTCGATTAGAAGTTAGCAAGGGCTACCAGTGCTTCATTTCTTAGGTTAAAAGTCAGTCCCTAAAGGCAGCATTAAAAAATTGTAACTAGTCAGAGTCCAAATGCTCACTCTGTGTATCTCTTTCAAACTGGTCAGCATCCCTATCAGAGTGCAGCCATGGGAGCTGTTGCCCTTTTGGGGTCCCACTACCAGGTTCATACCTGCACACTGCACTCACACTTGTCTGCAGGCTCACCACTTTCCTCGACAGTGCCCACCTTCCCTCCTACTTGATCTCTTCCAGAGGGGAGACCTGTCTCTAATTAGTGTGCACATGAAGATGGACCATGATTGAACCTGGAACACAATCAGATATTTGCGTGGGAAATAGCTGTGGTAGCTTAATGAGCTACCTTTGCTCTCATCTCACACTTCCATTCTTAGCTGTAGCTTTGCAATTGTGACCTATGAACTGGACACTGACAGTTCAGTGCTAAGTGAAAGAGGTCCATTTAATTTACTCCTGATGTTACAATTTTCCAAAAACTCTGTTTTGTAAAGGCTTTCCTGCTGATCAGCTTGACTTTGGCTCCCTGCCTAGCACCCAGGCTATGCTGGACCCTGTTGTGAGAATCCCACCAGGATGAAAACAATATGTACACAACAGGATTTGGGAATTCTAGAATTGAGCCATCTGATGTTAGGTATCTTGATTCTCAGAATGACATTAAGAGTCACTCATTCCCTATGTTCCTGACAGACTGCGGTACACGTGCTGTCAAAAGAAAGTGTACACTACCCATGCTTCACCATGCCCCAACCTCTTGATGGGGGAAAACCAAAAATAAATAAATCTTGAGTGTTATCGTTGTAGAGGTCAAAAAATTAAGTCCTCTCTACTTAAAAGACAAGAACATAAAATTAAAAACATTACATAAGCAGACAACAGGGGTAAAGGCTCATTGCATGGGGTGTGAAAATTTCTAAATGGCAACTTGCTTCTAGACCCTTAGACCCTCAGTTCATTGAAGTGGAGATTTTGCTATTAGCACAGGAATGAAGCTCCTGTCTTCTGTGACAGGAATTACAGTTAGCTATCTATCTTAGCAGTGATGCCAGGTCACATGCTCCTTGGTTTGGTTTTTCGGGGTTTTTTTGTAGGTGGTTGGTTTGGGGTTTTTTTTGTTTTGTTTTGTTTCAGTTTTTTTTTTTTTGTGGATTTTTTTACTGAACCTATCTTGAGGGAGGTCAAGGAGTCCCACCTCCTGTCTGAAATCCAGAAAGTGCCACTCCTAACAGGACAGTAACAGTCATGCAAGGATAGAAAAGATGGGAAAATTGATACAAAAGCATACAAAAGAAAGAAAATGGAAAAGTAAAAATTTCCTTTTTCCTTTATGCTGATCCTTCCTTTCCTAGCTTTTAGCAAATCAATTTATTTTATCAAGAATAATCAATTACACAGAGAAATATCGCTAACAAAAATAAGCTCCTGTGTTTGAAACAACCAACCAAAATAGTGTTAAACACACTTAAATCAGAGTTAACACTCTCTGTAACAAGATCATAGAGATTATAAAGCTGCTTCATTTTATTCATATTACAAAACCGCCACATATAATTTGGTAATTTCAGCTGTCTTTGATCATCAGAGGATGAAGATTTATCTATCATAAAGGCTAATTACTGTTACCATCTTCCATAGACAGTGGTCTCTATAGGCCCTGCATGTACTTTTTGATGGAAAGAAGAGGGCCAGTCTTTGATGATTTCAGACCTGTTTCATCAAAGAGCCAGTGGGGCACTACCCTTAATATATTCACTTCTGAAGAGACAGTGGGAGCACTGCCATCTGCTTTACAACCCAAAAATTCACCAAGAAACCTCTGGTAAAATGAAGACATCTTATCCTTCATCGGAGATGTAGACACAGACTTGTGAGGGTTTCAAAGAAAAAAGTTAGAGAGGAGCAAGGAATGGAAATTATGAATATTGCCATTGCCCCACCTTATCAGAATTGATGCCAACCTTCACAACTTCTCTGCAAGTAATTAGCATGCTCCGTGGCTGCTATTAGCAACATCCTCAGCTCGAGAGGCTAATGCTATTAGCACGCTGTCAAAAGAAAAAAAAAAAAAAAGGGGGGGGGGGGGGGGGGAAGAGTGGGGNGGAAGAGATTTGGGAAGTACAGAGCCTTTAAATGCAAAATAAAACTAACACTTCCCCTTATTAAATATAGCCAGCATTCAGGACATCACGGATTGGTTTTAAATCTTGCAGATGAAAAGAAATGAGTGAACAAACAAGCTGAACTAAGCTGTTATAAGCAAACATTCAAATACTCCAAAAAGTAGTTTCTCAAACCTAAATTACCTCTAATTCCTAAAGAAATTAAGTAACTCATTTCATCTTGTTTGGGTTATTTAATTATCTGATAGAAATAAAAAAGCAGGGAGCAAGACTGAATCAAAGAAAAGAAAAATTGGCTTTTTTTTTGTCTCACAGTGAGACTCACAGCTTAGTTGTTAACAATAAAAAGCTATAAGCCATATGTTTCATGTGGTTTTCTTTTAAGCTTGAAATTAGAATGTGCTAATTAGAATGTGGGCCACATATAAAAATACAGCACTCCATTGCAATTCTGCCTGTATGAGGACTACATTGTTGATGAGTAGAAGTCTTGTGCTACAATTATCTTACAATCCAAGAAGTAATTCACCTTAGTAATTTTTGAATATGTCAAGAGCCTGGTTCACAAATCACTTAATTGCTTTTTATACACTCTTTGTGCTGCAATTTACTGTATATGAGAAAAGTGACTTGTGTACCAATATCATATCATTTGCCTCACATTCACCAACCTTGCAAATCATAGAATGGTAACTAACAACATTCAGTTTTTCAGCTTCATTTCCCAAGACTCTAAAGACCTATGGAGATGTGAAGTTGACAGTGTTTCCAGCTGGGAGCAAATAGCATGTATTCAACAAAGGAGCCATGAAAAGCTTTGCAGAAAGCCAGTAGGTAAAATAATCTTGTCAGTCTGAAGATCATTCCCACAAACTGCACTTTACTTCATTCATTATCAGAGCATAACCCTTCAGGAAAAAAACAACAAAAAAAAAAGTCAAGGAAGACAAAATGTGGATTGGACAAGGAAGAGAAAATTCAGTAAGATATAAACACTTTCTAAAATGTTTTTGTGAATGCTCCCTGAAACAATGAGACTCATTATAGAATATGTATCAGATTCTTCCAGTTAGACAGATGCCATCATATGAAACATACTGGTCAACAGATCTGCTTGTAGCTTTCCACCAGAATGTTGACGGAAAACTGAGTTTTCTGTAAAAAAGAGGTATGTTTTAGGAGAAAAAAGATTTTTTTTTTTTTAGGATTTGCTATTGCTCCAAATTAAGATGATCTCAGACTTTTTTTGCCAATCCAGAGAGAAGTGTTTCCTAGTTGGGTTTGATGTGCAACCTATATGCTACCAAAAATGCTGCAGAGCTTTGTGACCATTGATATAAATAGTGCAAAATTGTTAGCAAATACCACATTCAACTTGGGTTATAATCACTGCAGTCTGAAGGTTAGTGTAAAATCCAACTTTTTCCGCGTGTTATTTCTCTCTTCTACTTAACTCCTTTTTTCATAGCATCAAAAAATAATCTTTTCTGTGCTTACAAAATTTATTTTGATACAACTCTCTCAATCTTTTTTATTTGTTTGTAGATGTTCCATCTAGACTACATTTAGCTTCCTATTGATCCAATGGCCATCATTTTCTTTTTTTTTTTTATCTTACTGGAAAAAGTCCTAAAGCTATACCTTCCTCTACCTTCTAAGTCCTGATCTGCTCTGGTGCCTGCAATTAGACCAAAAACCAAAAAAATAAAACCAAAATATTGCCCAAAGTCTACTTACTAACCAGTACATATGCATTTTCTACAAGCTGTAGGATTTTAATACTTTCCTAATTTCTTGCTGTTAATGATGGAATAGTCTACTAGAGTATCGAAAAAAAAAAATTGATCCAAATTCTGTTGAAGATCACAAATTTCCAATCACTTTAATGTTTGAGAAAGTCTTAGTTTGCAAAAACACTGCCTTTGGAATCACTATGTATCTGGGCTTAACTTGTACAAGCACCTATTTCACAAGGATTTTTCAGTATTTCACTCAAATATATTGACTAATAAGAGATGATAAGAAATTTCACATTTTATTTAAACATAGATTTGCAACAAATAAATGTAAAAGCTGCCTATGTAGTAAGTGCCCTGATCAATTAGCCTAAGTTGCCATAGGAATACTAAAATGTAATATTGCAAAAGATGAGCAATAATTAACATCTTTGCGCAGAAAGCTAAGGGAAAGTCACATCTTTATCTAGATTTCATTCAAATTACAATACATAAGTAAAATGATACATCTTTTTCAAAGGGTCGGCCATTTCTTATTATGGAATGAAATTAAATTATGAGAATCCTATTTGAATTTAATCTGCCTTATATTACTTGTGGTGTAAACCGCTTTGCTGGTTCTACTTGTACCTCTGAAAGGTAAAGCAGTGCAGATTTCTCCCACTCAGCAAATAAAGCAACTCTAAAACATATACAAAGCATCATATATATACAGGCAAACAACTGTTTATATCCACAGGCATTGGATGTCCTTTTGTTGCTAAAGCTCAGGAAATCCATCTTATTGTGCTTTCAAGTTTTGTGTTCTATGTGGAGCCTTCACTACATGGAAACTTCATATACTGGAAGAGGATTTTTCAGTCCCAGTACACAGAGATATTATAGAGGTAGATTGGTATTCAAGCTTTGCCTGGTCAATAGCAGCCTGCTAACTATAATTTTGAGTCAGCTAGGAATCACGTAAAATTTACCTGTACACAGTGGAAAGTCTATCATTTTAACAGGTTCTGGGATATCTGATTATTTTTTTCTGCTTATTTCTTCATACTCAAGTCTCATCCGTATCAGTACATTTAACTACTGCTTCTTCTGCTTAATGGTACAAAAACCTTCCAAATTAAAACAAAGAATAGATCTGTCCACAGTAAAAATATCTGTCTTTGTGGGACTTCTGTAAATTTTTTATTTTTTTATTTTCTTTAATTTTCCTGCCTTGTAGATAAGGATTTAATTTCTATCTAGTCTCAGAGCAGTGAGACTTCTGCATTTCTTGCATCTGTTATAGCTGTTTTCTATTGCTAGCAGACTGCCCAGGCTGTTATAATTCTATAACTCCCTCCTGTTTATCTTACACATTATATTTACATAGTCTTAAACAAAAATATAAGTATCATTAGCCACATAAATATCCTTTTAATTTTTTGGGGGGAGCAGCAAAACACCATGACAATGAGATACAATTATAATATTTAAGATTACATTGTAAACTAAAAACAATATATAGCCTTGCTTCTGGCTGTACATTTCTCCCAACACTACATTTATTCATTCTATGTTATAGACCTGTCATATACCTATGCTTTATTTTTATAGCCTTATTTTTCTTAGTGAGCATAATTTTATTCATTCTAGTCCTTTTTTCCCTTCAGTGAGGAAGGATTTAAATAGCTTTTGTCTATCTGTGGGTTTTAAACTGAATATTTATAGATATTACAGTAAAGGTATCCATGTGTGTCAAATACCAATAGATGAAATGGCATACTTTGGTCTATCTAGGGGGAAGAAAACTCCTGTGAAGAGAAAACAAAAGAATGCATGGTCTCCTTTTGTTTAACAAGGCAAGCAGCCATCAGCTAGACAGCTGAGAAGAGAGCCTGTCTAAAAGGGGGACAATGCTGCAGCAAGTATAATTAGTGTTTTGTAGACCACCATGGACAACTGCTTTTTTCAGCTATGGTTCAGGTATGGCTATCCATACCTGGCATAATTAAAAGCCACAATTATGCTCCACATCTTTACCATAGGTCTATGAAGTCTTTTTGATAGCATCTGTAAAAGAACTCCTTTTCTTGCTTTATAACCTTTATATTCAATATTCAGTAGTGACATCCCTCTTACCTACACTTTTCATCCATGCAGAAAAAATGATTGTCCATTCTTTGTGTTACCTACAAACTTCCTTGACTATCATGTTAGCACAAATGCATATTTTCTATTTTACAACTTCTAAATATATATCATTACCCTTCTTGAGTTGAACAGCCAAATAATAAAGTTTGTCTCCTTTGGAAGACAGCTGATGGAATTATGAATTTCTTCAGTGTAGTGTTGTTCACATTAAAAAAAAAAAAAAGATTATTAAAGGTCCAATTCTATTAATGTATATAAGTCAAATTGCAATAAATGTTTTAACAACTCATAGTTCTGAATGTCTTTTTGTTCATTTTCTTGGGGATTTTTTTTCAGGTCTGCCTTCCTATAGTATATTTTGCTTTAGCCGTTTGCCTAGTTTTCTGAATTTTCTTAACCAAAAGCAGGAAAAAAACAACATTGGGAAAGGACTCCATCCCTTATACACACACGCGTGTGCTGCTCTCAATCAAGTAACATCCAAATCACGCACACATTGCTGAAGCCTGACCCTGTGAAGGATGCTGGGCTACATCCCTCAGCCAGTACTTAGGGTGCCATGTCATCTCTTCTTGAAAGCTGTTGTAACTCTGCCTGAACTGCTCAGTTGCCAACCCTTTGCCTTTTCCTCACTCTGAATCAGAAGTTGGATGTTAAACGCAACAGCTTCAGTGAAAGGACACACCAAGCTCTCAATATATCTCAGAGATATGATGACTAACAGTTCTGTGCCTCATCATTTTAGTAGAGCAATGCAATATTAAGCAACAATATGCAATGTTACCACCATACATGGTCCACAACTATGCGATTTCAACACAGCTCCACAGATCGTGGTGTGAAGTGCTAACTTTTTGTACAGGCAGCGTAATATTTTCCTACCTTGCCCGTGTGTTTGTGTGAACTCAAAGAAAGGTGAATTTTGTCAGTGAGTATCTATTATTATCTTTGTGTTTGTTTCAACATAATTCCACTGTTTGTTTGATGCTGGTTAGCACATAACCTTATTCTTTGAAATGCTAATTGTTAAGACAAAGTTTACTGAGGCTGCTGAATAATGAGATATCATTATCGTCAGGTCTTTCTTTGAATAAGCCACAACTGCACAGGCATTTATAAACATAATTTTGTAATAGGGTTCCTGACACTATCCTTCATGCATGTAAATGAATTAAATTAGATTCTTTGCCTTTGTAGAATCCATCTCTTGCTCTCACTGAATACAAGTTGCCTTCTGTAACCTTACTAGCAGGTCTGAGCAATGACTGAGGCTTGAACCTACTTTATAGCATTTGAAGAGCTAGAAGTAAAATGTAAACACAGCCTGTTCTATCTGTCCATTTCAGTTGATGGATGATGTTGGCCTTCTTATCTGAACATTCACATTTCCACAAGAAGTTCCAAAGACCACAAAGGCCAAGTCTAACAAAGGATTTTGTCAGAATGATAAAGATTATATAAGCATCTTTATTTTGCTTCCTAGATACTTTCTGCCATTCTTAGATAGTAAAGAACACATCAATAGCTCTACACCACAATCAAAATTCTAGTGTTTCCAGGCATGTGGTCTCTATTGAGTTGTACAATAGACAGCTTTTTTTTTTTTTTTAGCCATTTTGCTTATAGAAGTGGAAAAATGTAACTTCTGTTTTGCAGGTAAGCACTGTAGTGTATACATACAGTCCATATAGTTCCATCAATGTTTCACATCTGTCTGTGACAGTATTCAAAGTAATCTGCTGGAAAGGTATTATTCACTCTCTTTTGAAAGAAAAAAAAGAAAAAAGCTTATTTCTAATTAGTTCAATTCTATAGTTCTCACAGCATTTTACACTGCAAGATTTGAGTGAAGTCAGCTAATGCTCACACTGCTTGTGATGCATAATTCTTTATCAAGCAACTAATTTTCTTCTGATTTGACACTATCAGCCTTCTATAGAAGAAAGTCCCATATACTTTACAGAAAATTTGTATTTCAAGCCTAAACATGGTTTTAATTTAACTGCTCATGCCCACAAGAATTATACATGAGTTCTAAGTAGGATAGAAGTTAGTTTGGTATCATCTCCACATAAAATCTGCTTCTGATCTAGAGACCATGAATCACTAACATTTTTAGTTGTTAAATTATTTAAATAAGAAGCATGATTAAATCTGTAGAAAAAATCCACATAAACACCAAATTTTACCTTTTCATAATTCCCAATTGTCTGCCAGCAATGCTCACTTTGGTCCAATATACCCAAAAGATCACTGAACAAGCCAGTCACAAATATCAAGATCTTTCAACATGGTGCGTGTTTTACCTGGAACAAAACAGCAGAAGGCTCAAAAATTATTGCTGTAGTTGTCCCTTTCTGTATAAAGTAGCTGTATTTTCTAATAAACTGAGAAGCCTCTTTCTGAAACAGCAGTAGCATGGCAAGCCTGAACACCGTCTTGATCTATGTTTATGGAAAGATTACTTGTTTCTACGAAGAAGAGTTGTGGGCGTGAGATGATGACACAGAAGGAAACAATAATGAACTTTTATTTTAATAAGCCTTTCTTACTGGTACACTTTTGAAATAAATCCTCAAATCCATATGATTTCTTACAACTTTCTGATCTGTTTGAAACCTGGATGTCACTGCTTCATTCAAGGGTACACAGACTGGTGACCTGGACCCAGGCTGGTTAACAAGAGTTCTCCAGTCAGCTGGGCCACAGCCACTGCGTGTACTGCCAGCCCAATCCAAATGCAAAAGATAAAGCATTTCATTTAGGGAGCATCCCATTCACCATTATTTCAAGTCAAACAAAACACCTAGTATTTTGAATACAAGCTGAATTTTTTCCCCATTATTTTTTGGTGTTTTTTTTTTTTTTCTTTTTTAAGTCAGAATATTTGTAGAGAGAAAAAGGCTATTTCAACTCAGTGCCTGTTCCCTTTTCCCAAGCCTCTCTGGTAAAGAATTCTGTCCTGACCAAGTCCTACTAATAAAATCTAACTCTTGTCCTCCACACAATTAACTTCACAAATGAGTTATCAACATTAAGATCTCACCAGCTTGGTGTTTGTCCAATAGTCCCATGGGTTCCTCTAGCACTTAAATTTCTTCCTGCAATGGCCCTAGAACATATACAGATGTTCCAAAGCTGCTTTAAAACTTAAATGATGTTAAAGTCTTCAAAATGCCAGAGTTGTCCCTATAGCAGGAGGTTCCTGGCAGCTACCCCGGGGACAAACCCAGATGAGGCTGGAATCGTGGAGAGGCTAAACTGAACTACCTAGTACCTGAGGCTCTCTCTAGCACACATGGCCTCCTGTACTGACATCCGTGCCTCACCTGATCTGAAGTAAGGACTTGAATCTTCTCAGAAAAATAATTTCTTGGTGATTAGCCTGACTTGGAATGACTAAATCCCACTCTTTGAAGAAATTCAATTTGCTTAAATTTATTAATAGTGACATGTCACCCCACACTTGTCAGTACTATTAATTTGAAAGAGCTACTACTCCAGCTTCTACCACATATTTTTCTACAAATAAGCTATATTGGTTTCCTGACATGTTTTTTTGTAAATTTGCTAATGTCTAGATCAACTACTTTTAAACTATCTCCAAGCAATATTTGTCCAATGCTAAAATCTTCTAACAACAGAGAATAAAGTATCTCCTAAGATAACCTAATGCAACACTTTGAGCTTATGTTTAATCTAAAGTTCCATTGCTGCCCATTATTTCTCCATATTCACTACTAAAGCCAATAACTGTTTATACACTTTTATTTTTGCCACTTTTTGCAAAGTTTGCAAGCTGAGACTGGATAATGCTCTAACGTATCCCTCCATCTTCTCCAAATAACCCCAGTTCTTTTGCTTTTTGTTAAGAGGTCATGTTTTCTAAATGTCTGACCATGTCCACTGCCAATCACACATAGGAAAAAATAATTGGCACAGAAAACACAACTGTAGCCAAGAAGTTATAAACAGAATTGTATTAATAGCAGGCATGCTCTGCAAAGATACAACTCAGTTGTTAGGCTAATTAAAAGTAACAGTATAGCAACAGAGAAAAATGTGTACTGGCTCTATATTAACTGTTTGGGTTGAAGACATAATGGAAAACAGTTTATTTTACTTTAAACGTGTCAATGAAGTTGTCATTACATGAACCCAAAGCAAAATATGTTACAGAAATTATCTGTAGAGATTTGATTTTCTCTTTGTGAATGTGTGGTTACCTTAAATAGTCTACAGAGAGGTCTGAAGCAAGATCAGGGATCAACAAAGAACTTCGTTTTGAAGGGATAAATATACACTGCAGTACGAGAATAAATGTTAATTATTCTGTTGACGCTTTTATGAAAAATATGACATGAAAAATGAAACAGTGGTAGTTTCTGTGAAAATAGAACTACTACCACAGAAAATAATAGTCTAAGATTATCTTGTATCACTTCACCATGAACCAAATAACTTCCCAAAAAGAATTGCACAAGTTTTCTGTATGTGCTAAAACACAACAGCTTTGCATTTTCATAAAAATAATTAAAAAATCCAAATCTAGAATACCAGGAAACTGTTTTTCAGATGCTTTACAAATAGGGAGCAAACTTTAGTTGTTGTATTGCATAATTACTTCAAAACAGTAAAAAAATAGAAAAAATAATCACTATATGCCAGAGTAACCAAAAAAGCACATAACAAGCAGAGACAAAGGATGGATAAAAGTAGTTCACCATGAATAATATTTTACTTTATTTCAACTTTATTCATGTACTTAAAAAAAGTTAATATTGTGCTATATAGCCAGCACACTGAATATAAGGAGGTCAACAATAAACACTCTAAATAACAAAATGAACTGATTAGCCTTAAAGCATGATCAATCACTATATAGGGACTATAGCAAAAAAGTTAGTCTTCTGTATGATAACATATATGAATATATGCAATAGTCAACCACTCCCTAAGTTAACTTTCTGTTCTGTATACTAAATGTTTAAATAGGTACATTTATCTCTTCAGTGATTCGTATCAAATGTATCTTACTATTCTGCCAGGAATTTACCATTTGACTCTTTTTGAAATACCATGTGTTTACAACGATCCTAATCGGTTTCCATGAAATGCCATATTTCTTTTCAAGAGAAAACATATGAGCTCTCCCTACTGCCAATCATCAGCATCTAAATTGTTGAGAAAAATACTACTGTGTGTTGGAAGTAAAAATAAAAGAAGTATACGAGATAAGAAGAAAAGTAGCAGACAGCAATATGCGCAGAAGGTCAAACAACTGAATACTTTGCAGTATGACATGAGTACCGAATGACATTTTAGTGTCTCTCTGAGCCAGAAAGAAAAGGAAGCAATCATGTTTTGTCATGTCCAAGGTGATCTTTGCCAAAATTTCAAATAGATCTCATAATGAGTTAAAAGAAGCTTACTTTCTTTGAGGGTAATGTGCAGGTTTCTATTTCTAATATACCCGCAGGCTAGGAATGATAATACTGTTTCAGAGAGCAGGTAAATATTACAGAATTCCTGTTAGTTTCCATTTAAAAAAATAATAATAATTTTACAGTTCCCTGCAAAAAACATGCCTTCTTTGGCACTAAGACAACCCTAATGATGATTTCCTTGAGAACTATGGACTCTTTGATCCAAGGCAACTGAAGACAGCATGCCTAAAAGATGGGATTCCCGAGTCCTTCTGCTTCCTGTCAGCCCATGGGGATGCCAGCTGGCAGTACTGCAGTGTGCACTTGCAAGACACCCAGATTTCCTTATGGAAATTTACCCACAGTAATGTGTTCCTGTAGGAATCCAGGAGATGATGATTCCTGACTGTTCAAGCAGCGCAGAGAAATCCTAATAGCTTTTAAGATGTGACTTGTCAGTTTATTAGAATAAAGCCTGTAATGTGTCGGCTTGGGATAGTACAGGATTAGCTCCTTCCAAATATGCCTTCTGTCCCTACTACCTGTGTAGGTTGGGCTTCACACCACATCCTTTACAGTCACTGAAGCCTACTTGAACTGGCACAGAAAGTGAAGAGTCACAGACTCACGACACAGAGAGACCCAGCCTTAGAGGAACATGTTAAGAATGGAAATTAGTGCATGAGAAACTGAAACTACCATTTGTGTGAGACAGTTGAGAGCTGAACAAAGACAGCAATGCTCAGACAGTACAACAATTTCATTCTGACCAGGGGCAAAACAATTTATGAAACTTATGAAATTTGTAAATACAATTTAGTAATCTGAAGTTAGGGAAGTAGTCTTATCTAAACTATTCTCTCCATTTCTACTATTTAGGGTAGACAAAAAGTTACTACCTAAAAAAACCCTTATACCTCTATTCCTGGAAAAGTGCAAATGTGCAACAAAAATGGGCACTACTGAGGTTGAAGTATACCAGCTCCATTCAACCAGCTGGAGTTTCAACAGATTAGGAGTTTTGTTCCACATCTTCTGAACCATATTTCTTTCTGCACCAGAATACTTTGCAATATTGCTTGTGTTAAAGCAGATTTCCTAAAACAATCAAACAAAACTCCCAGTAAATTTACCTGAGTGCAAGGTATCTCAATTATAATGCAGTAAATTGTGTAGCTATGAGAATTTCACTAAATTTGCAGTACTGATTCAAGTCCTGCATCTCATATGTAGATAGCTGAACCTAGCTTATTTGAGCATGAAGTGATGCAGGCATGAAATAAATATACTTATGCATAAATCTCATTTGAATCTCACACTGAATCTTAAGTATATTTAATTTGAATATACAATTAATCATAGAGTATTGATTTATTTCTGGGTTTGCTGTCTCTAATTTGTAAATATCAGTAGCAATTAAACCCAACAATAGTTTTTGTAACTCAGATATAATTTGAAGATATTTTCCACATCAACAACATTTCCACCATGTTAAAAACACACAAAAGTATACAAGACCAGGTATAGTTCTGTAATAAAAGAGTACATATGTGAGAGATTTGATTTAGCTTCTATGTGGAACATTTCTCAACTTTAAAAATTCTTATACATTTTAATGTAGGTCTTTTTTTTTTCCTCCTTTTTCATTGAATTGTAAAGTGGTTTATAATGAGAAAATGACTCAGTTATCCCCACTTGTGCTACATTATATATATATATATATATATAAACACTTGGGGGATTCGACATAGGATTTAGATGGAGCATAGACCTAGCACTGATCACCTGGTTAAGGCTGAATTTCACCCATACTACAGATGGCAGCATTAAATATATGAAAGGAGCAATTTCTTTGAATAACTGACAGTTTCTTTGAGTTTTTTATTGAATCTATTTACTGGTGGATAAGAGCATCCGCATTTTTTCTTTCCTCTCTACAAATAACTTTAGACAGGTGCTCTACAAAGATGCCGTAACCTTCAAACAAAAACCAACAATAAACAAGCAAAAATCCCAGTGAAGTTAGCCATCTGAAATATGCCAAGATTTCCTCATATTTTTTTCTTTTTTACACCCTTCATGCTTCACAAAGAGTGATCAAAGAAACCAACTAAAACAATTATTTTAATCACAACACATTCAAAAGAAAGTGAAAGTGATAAAATATTTAATGTGAATACTTTAAAATATACCAAATCAATTGTTTCACATGACATTTTCTTCCAACCTAAATATATCGCATTCTTAGAGTTAAAAGTTCCTTGAAAAATCTGTTTAGGAACAAAATATTTTGTTCTTCCCAAAACAATTTGCTTTTCACACTAAATGGGAAGATAAAATTATTTCCCAACTGATCCAAAACAATTTTCCTGAGTTTTTCTTTTTTAACTATTATAGAACAAAGTGTGCACAAAAAAAAAAAAAAAAGAATGTTCTGGTTTTCTTCATAGTTTCTGCTTAATGCTTTTAAGTTAATTCTTCAGGGTCCAACAAAGTATAAATCCCAGCTGTGCTCCCAAGGCCAAACTCTCAAACCCTGTTACTGACAAGGCCAGCTGGGCTGATCAGTGCTGGTCACAGCCCCTCTGGGAATCACATTTTAGAGAGAAAAGAATGCAAACAGACACATTCTGCCACCAAAGGAGTGAGTGAGAAGATGTAAAAAACTTTGCAGACACCAAGGTCAGTGAATGGGGGAGGAGGAGGCGCTGAGAGAAGATTCCCTGCAGCCTGTGGAGAATACCATGGTGAAGTGGGTGTCCCCCTACAGCCCATGGAGGATAAAGAGACCCCACTTGCAGCCCGTGGAGAGGCACCTGGGCCA
>VXBZ01000880.1:14811-31109 GCA_013399135.1 Heliornis fulica
CCTCCCTTTTCCCTGTGCCATCCTGGGGAGGAGAAAATCATGAATAAAGTCTGAAAAGAAAGGAGGGGCGGGGAGTGGTGCTTTAAGAGCTGTTTGTACTTCTCGTTATCTGACTCTGGTTTCTGTGTCTGTGTGTAGTGCAGTGTAATAAATTAGAGAGTTTTCTTGCCTTTCTTCTGTGTTGAGTCTGTTTTGTCTGTGACGCTAATTGCACAATGATCTCTCCCTGCCCTTACCTCAACTCCAAAGCCTCTCAATCGATATTTTCTCCCCTGTCCATCTAAGAGGGGAGTGATACAGTGACTTTGGTGGGAGTCTGACCTCTCACCAGGGTCAAGCCACCACAGAGTGAAAGTTGTTCTTTATTAAACATTACCATAAATAAAACCAAGGAAGCTATGTACATGTCAGAAATAACATGAAACACAGATGAACACACACCCAAATAGAACACACTGGTTTTACAAGTGAAGACCAGAACAGCATATTGCTCAGAGGGATCAGAAAGGGCATCAGAACAAAGTAAGAACAAAAAAAAGTTGGTAACTTGCTCAGTCATCACCAGGTCACCAGAACTCAGAGATAATAGTTGGGTAAGGATCAGATACAAACATTAAAGAACTAAGAATATAACTCATGAAAAACACATGACCTGTAAAGGGGTTCTACCTTGACTGCAATACATACAGTTCTAAATACTTCATGTCTCATACTTTGTGCATACTGTAAGCCAGAACCTATAAAGTGAAGGGTGGCATACTCCAAGGCTCAGAGGGTCCCGCAGAGCCATGATGATCAATACCTTCTTGCTGGAGCTCCAGCACTGGTAAGGTTAACTTACAAAGCCTAGTAACATTTCTGAGCCTTTGAATGGAGTCCTTCAAGCAATGATATTTTGAAAGGCCTTGTCCAAACACAGGAAAACTTGTCTGCAAGTTTGTGTTCCCTTGTTGATGCATCAAATTGGTCTATATGTGTACTGTAGGGTGGGCATGATTTAAAAGCACTATTCTCTTTATTCTGGCAGCAATGTTCAAAACAGTCAACAAGACACTGCAAACAACGAAAAGTGTATCACAGACAAGCAGCTGTAGCCCTCTGATTACTGGTTAATTCTGAAATTATTGAGTGTTTATGATAATGATCAGACTCTTTTATAACTATTTCTGAATGCATAGGGAAAATTTTGCTTCATAGAAGAATTTTAATAAGAACGTTGTGTGGACAAACTCTTGAACAGTGCTCAGTCAAAAAGTCTCCTTTCCACCAGTGTATCATGAATTAGAGTGATAACCACTAACTTCACTGGGCAGTCAAATTGGTCAAAGCATCCAGACTCATCAGCAGCTGACATTACCTAAGGTTCTGTTTATACCTCTGTATCAGCTACTCTTGTGACTACTTGTCAACTACCCAAGACTCTTGTATTTAAGTTTCCAGTGGCAATTCAATAGTTAAAAATTTGCTTACACTAGCAGCAGAGATGGATTGACTAAGCAGAAAGAGAAGACCTCTTACAGAACACATCAGTCTCTGGATGCATATTAAAACCTTTTTCATTATCCTTTGTACAGGGTCAGCTGGACATGAAAAACTACATGTAAAAGCAGCAGATGATTTTAAGAAAATTCTTCTATATCTTCTCTGAGGTGTAAATAGTGTGTCCTTCTTGCAGGTGCTCAGACACTAATAGAATTAAATACCATTGCACTATCAAACCAAGTGTAAATAAATACCTTGGCTTCTGCATGTTGGTGTTAAGGACTAAGAAACTTTCAGCAGCAACATCAGTATGTTTATGTCATGCTTCCTCATAATCTCAAGACAAGGCATAATAAAACAAATTTAAATACTTAAAAGGTTTTAAATACATGTTGTTCCCATAAGAAAAAAGAATTTTGATGCAGCAATGGGTTTGAGGGGAAAAGCTACTGCTGCTGGAGACGTGCTATACATCACAAAAGGACCTCGGATTACGAGGGCCCAGGTCTTGAATACCTTCAAGAATATATTTATGCAGAGACAAGTGCTCTTCACTACACCTCATTTTGTGTTATTTCCTATAGTATCAATTCAATAGAGTTGATGAGGAATATTTCAAGAAATATTTTCAACATTGGAAGACAGTCTTTGAAATATTTTTCCATGACACTTTCAGAAGAACATGCTCCAAGTTCAGAACCCTAATTTCACAATATTTAAGGCACTGATTTTGAAGTTAGAATACATAACCACATTGCTCACCTGGTTTGTAATGATGGTCAAACCTAGATCTACCACTGCAGTGCAACTGGCTACTCCTAAATTAGTAGGTGTCCTAGATTATATATGCGTGTTTGGGTTTGGGTTTCTTTTGTTTTTTTTTTTTTCTTTTTCTTTCTTCCTACAAGGGTCTGGATGAAAAATTTTGAAAATTGTATTTCACAGGCAGTAGTCCGGTCCATCTAATATCTCTTGCCCCATATTGGTGAAGGGCTTTCCTTATAATTCTGTATGCGGTATTCTAAGGAAATGGAATTAGATCTCAGGGCAGTGCTTCCCTGTTTTTTCCAGCAAGCATAAGGAAAGATTTCTGACTCAATAGTGGTCAGGAAAAGTCATCTGATACATAATTTTAGTCCTGTCTCCCTTTGATGCTGTGTCATGGTTTGAGCCCCTGCCAACAGCTAAGCACCACACAGCCACTCGCTTGCTCACTCCATCCCTGGTGGGATGGGGAAGAGAATTAGAAGAGTGAAAGTGAGAAAACTTGTAGGTTGAAGATAAAGATAGTTTAATAGGCAAAACAAAACTGCATGCAAATTAAAATAAGGATTCATTTTCCACTTCCCATGGGCAGATAGGTGTCATTCTCCAGGAAAGCAGGGCTCCGTTACACCTAATAGTGACTTGGCAAGACAGACACCATCACTCCAAATGTCATGGTCAGCATGTAAGGGGCTGAGGGGAAGGGAGGGTCATAACATTATATGGTATGGAATATCCCTTTGGTCTGTTGGGGTCATCTGTCCTGGCTGAGTCCTCGCATCAACTCCTTGTGTGTCCCCAGCCCACTGGCTGGTGGGGCGGTATGAGGAGCAGCAAAGCCCCTGGCAGTCTGTGAGCACTGCTCAGCAGCAACAACATCTCTGTGTTATCAGTAATGATTTCAGCACAAATCCAGAACGCAGCCCAGCTATGAAGCAAATTAACTCTAATCCACACAAAACCAACACATCCTGGCAACAAGCACCCTCTCATTTTTTCGTAACCTGTTACCTATGATCAACACCTTAGACGTTTTTTATAACAATGTCTATACATAATCCAGCATCACAAAAGATTTTATGACTTCTATATTCCTGAGAACAAATATTCACAAACTTGCTTCACGTGACAATTTTGAAAAACACTGATTTTAAATAATTCCCAGAAAAGTCCTTGAATTGCTATAAAACAGTATCATCACCAAACATCTAGGCTACACCAAACTAACATAGCAAAAAAAAAGCCCAACAATATGCAACACAAGACCAAGAGCAAGCAGAATTTTTTTGATTTTATTTAATATCTTTCGAGAGGGACAAGGCATCACACTTGTAACTGGTAAAACTTTGTGTTAGCCATCAGGCATCATCAACCTCACTTATTAAGGTGGAAAGTAAAGTTTCCAAAGGAGCTATAAGAATATACAACAGCTAGTGTTTTCAGACCTGTAGACCCCAAGTCACATTACTCTTACACAACAGCATTTCCAGAAATGCTTAATAACAAAGCCATAAAACCATAAAGCCAAACCATTTTTGGATCTTAAAACTGCAGCACTTAACTCCTAAATCTGTATAATTTTAATGAATAAGTAATTAAACAATAGCTACTTTCAATACTACAAGTGATAGAAGAGCCTAGAGGCCTTATTCTTCATGTGTCTAGAAGCACTTACTACTTGACAGAGCTCAGCAATTCAGCAGATTTCTCACCTCCAAGCCCCACTGACCTACATTAATAAGACACACCATGACTTTTTTCTGCTGCTATAAAGCCTGGCTACAGCCTGCGCTCCAATTCTAGTTCTTAAAAACCTTTCAGTATTTTATCCAGCAATTGCTTGATGCAGAACAAACAAAAAGTGCTCAGAGTTCAGTTGAAACACCAGGATTTCCCTCTTCAAGCTAGAGGACCCAAACACTTCCTGACAGACTTGATCTCCCATTTCTCATGTCTCTCTGGCTCAATATTGTAGGAAGTAAACACTTTCTAACTTACCTGCAGAAAAAAAATCCCAAAACCAGCAAGCTTTATTGATTAGATGGATTACATTAGAAATATTTTTTAAGGGCAAACAACCCTTATGCATGCATTTTTCAAGAATGCACTGAAAAATATTTTGCGCTTACAGATTTTACCTAAACTGAGGGTGGAATTAGGCTCCAAAAAAGACAAAAACTGGTTAATAACAGCTAATATAAGAATTACTTTTCTTGTAACAAATGTAGAATACCCATTTTCACATAAACAAATAAATTATATGAGTGTTTGAAAAGTTTATGGAAAATAGATTCAGGACTGATGATTATTTTCATGTAACATGGACTTTTTTAATTTAATCTTGATGCTGCTCTTTTAAATGATATAGTTTTAAGTGTTTACTTTATACTTTCCTCTTTCTTTGAATTCGCTCAAATGTATTATCTGGTCTGTATCAAAGGAATTCATCTAAATCAAATATAGAAGTCAACATTTAGTTTGACAAGTGTCAGTTTTATGTTCTTATCTCTTATCCTAGTTTCAGTGCATCTTTAAACAGATAAGCAAATCCTTTATGCTTCACACATAATAGTTTGAATTTCTATTACTATATTACATTACATTACCATCAACATTCAACATACTATCTTTAGAATGGTATTTTTAAAAATCAATTTTATTTAGCATTTAGAAAATAATACATATAGATTTTTAAATTCACATTACATAATTAAACATATTCAGTTTTTAAAAAAATCAAACTTTGTACTTTTTCCTAAGTTTTGTCTCTGAACTGAAATCAGTGGAGATTTGGACTGAGAAATAACTGCAGGATCATTACATTTAACCTGTTGATAGACATTTTGCTCTGTGGTTAAGATTATCATAACATTAAAGAAAAGAACCCCAGATATGTCAGCCTACCCTTGATGTTTCTTCTAATTTTTCTCCCTTATTTAACTTAGCATGCATTGTCCAGTTGTCTTCGCATTCCATACAAAGACTGAGCTGTTATTTAAGAAAACAGTAAGCAAACTCAGGGGGAAGATTTATTTTTTTTTGGCTAGCATGAGAAAGAGTGAAATCACTGCTTGTTCTGTTACCCTGCAGACACGAGTTTTTTGTTACAGTCATAATAACATGGTGAATTTATTTGCTAATTCTTGGTTTTCAAAGGTGCATTTTGGTCTTGGAAGTGCTATTTACTACAACAAGATTCTGTCATCTTCCTGTTTTCTAGTTTCTTTCCCCATGAACGATTAAAGATACACTGTGAATTCAGTCTTCTGCTTGGTGTGAATTTCTTAAATTCTTATTATAAAGCCAAAGATGGTATGATATAGAAACACCATACATGTGGTTATTTTGACCAGTATTTTGTCCACAAACCAAATATCATTGACACATTTTGTTTTGGTTTCATATTTAAAATAAAATATGTTTGCTTTTCCAGGTAAACTAATCTGTCTCAATTAAGTTTTCTGTCATATTAAACTGTTCAGTTTAGGGAAAGAAGGATTTTACACAGGGTTATTTTTACTCCTGGCTCTCTAAGTTTTAAGTGAAAAGCAAAGCCAATATTGGATTAGTTTGATGTCCCCTTAAGCGGAATCTCACATGCTGAAAAAAAGCTGAGTAAGCTAGGAACTCAAATCCCATCACCTTTCAACACAATTTAAACTTCTAGGTGAGAAAGATGTTTTGGGGATTGTTATGACCTGCAGAGAAGAAATGATGGGACAATTTTCAGAATGAGCAAATAATTGGCCAAATTATTCCTGTTGTTATGAAAGATTGTTCTATGGGCAAAATCTTAATGACTTTACCTCTTCCTTAATCTTTCTGCTATCAAAGAAAGCAGGTTTCTCTCCTTCCTGGGAGCACACATTTGTGTTCTCGGGGAAGATCACCATTTCACACAGGCTTGCAGTGTGTGACCAGCACAGGAAGGGAAGACAAGTACTTTCCACAGAAGGGGCTGTCTGTGGACATAACCTATAGTTTTGTGGGAAAGGTATTTTCTTTCCTCTCTGTGAAATGTCTTCCACTGCTAGGATTGCAATTATGCAAATTGGCACATTTTCTCATAGTTTATGATGGTAAAGTTAAATAACAGAGCTCAGAATAAATCAAAAGGGTTCTCCATTGCTGTTTGTTATTTTCCCAAGCAAAGTGAAATTAAAGTGAAATAACCTTACCTTTAGACATATAAGGACATTGGAAGTGACATGAAATCGAGATAGCACAATGCCCAACACACTTGCTGATTTCTTCTAATCTGGATAGAAAAATCCCTCATAAAAATCCCTTATCAGTGTTAGGCGGCAGTGATGTTAGAAGTAATTGTCTCAATGCTGACAAGCTCCCTTTCTTGTTTACCTTTCCTGTGCTTTCAGGAGGAAAGGGTGATAAGAAGATTCTATCTTGTTCTTTTCAGACTACCCCAGAAAGAGGCTGGGATTAAGACCCTTGGAGAGAAAATATATTAGATATTCAGTGTATGGTCTACTTTAGATAATTCAGGAATTTGGATTGTTCTCATTTCTTCTTGAATCTTTCATAACCCGGAGATATCATAATACCAACTCAATCAAAAGTTTAAAAATACATGTTGTATAATGAAAAGTGTGATTCTTGGCATTAGGACTCATCAAAAATACTTATTTATTTCAGATTCCATTTCATTTCAGAGATTCAAACCTGATAAGTCCTTCATAAGAAATTCAGAACTATTTTCCTCTATGTTTAAGCAGATATATTGTTTAGGAAGAAAGGTATGGCAATTATGCTTCCTCTTTAACCTTTAGTTTGGATTTATTACCTGCTTGGAGACAGGATATACTCAAAGAATCAGGTATTATTTAGGATCAGCCTAGATGGCAAAATTTGACCTATGTAAAAGGTTTTTAATAATAATTTTCACACTAACAGTTGTGACTGTATGTCGTAGTATTCTTTCAAGGTAGTTATGGCTATGAGCCAACAGTTATGTTATCACTCAGCCTTCATTATGACCCCAGAGTGGTTGATTATCTTGTGCCTAGTTTCAATCAGCAGCCAATAACAATCTACATTCACTAATCCCAGTTATGACATTATGTTAAGCAATGCTGTTAATTGGAAATTGATCTACAAATCCAAACTTGTGGAGGGAAAAAGGTTCATGAATCAATTTATAAATTTTTCTTCCCAAATGTAGGGGAAAAATTGTTTCACTTCTCCCCTCTGCCCATCTGATAGCGCCTGGTTAAAAGTTTCTTTTTACGACCTAGAGGCCACAGCATATGATCTGCCAAAAATATTTTCCTCTTCTGAGAAAGAAAGGGAAGTAGATGAATCTCTTTATTAAGTGAATCTGGAGTGAAGTCCCGGGACAGCCTAGGGATAAGTTGATTATGAAACTAAAACTACTTGGAGGGCACTTTCTAGTGTGAAGTAGTCTCTGACTGTAGGAGGTTAGTAAGTCTTCAAGGTATGGTGAGGCAGTGAGAACAGTCCTGTTGGAACTGAGGGTGCTCTCTTAAATTTTGCATATGTTACCGATTGCCTCACACTGCTTGAATTAAGGTTGATATCAAGAGAGCTGATTCACATCAATACATTCCACACCATTTTTTTAAAGTTCATGAGGGTCTGGTCTATTTCAGAAGGATGGAGCATGTCAGCACAAACTATCAGTGCTCCAAGAGTCGAAAACTGCTGCTGTAGCCCAGGGCCCTTCCAGGTGTTTCCTTGACACACAACAGACCATCAAGAAACTAAACTGTGTGAAGGCAACCAGCCCCTTTGGCTTCTTGTTGCACATTGCCATAATCAATGCAAGACCCACAGGCCTTTCACCTCAATCCCTGTCTGCCTCCATCCACCAGCTCGTTGGGAGCCCCAGAGCAGGCAGGCATGGCACCATCTGCTACACTGGGCAAGTGGCACATGGTGGAGCTTTGTGGTGAGGCTGCTTTGGTTGGTATGACAGGGCAGGGTGCTACAGCACACAGTCTCTCTGTGTAGATGGGCCTGACAGGGTGTAGCTACAGCCCTAGCTCCAGGGATTAAGGGCAACAGCAGGGGCACTAGCAGGAGAGCCACAATTCAAGTATTGCAACATATAAAACTTCTGCCTCTTGGTATCACTGCCACTGTTGAGCCCCTGTCACTCTACTTATGGAGATCAGCCCAGAGGCAGTTCTGGTGTAGGCAGAAATTCCCTGTGAAGACATTTCTGAAATATGTTTCCTATGTTCTGGGATGGCTTGGCTTCTCCTCCTCCTTTCCCTCCCATCTGGCACTCACAAGCAATGGGTACAGTCTGTCCTCCCCCTCCCAGATACAAGCTTTGCTCCACAGCATGCATCCTGGGTAGCAGCCCTAGTGCCTCATTAGCTACAGCCAGGCTGATGACATCAGGGCATGAGTTGAAACAGGATTGATCCCTTGGCAGTGCCATCACCAGGCCCTGGCTTCTACCAGACGTCTTGTCTCTCTCACCAGGTGGTTACAAGACCACTGTCTTCCTGGAAGAAGACACCTGGCAGTGATGGTCCTGTCTCTGACAGGCTAGCCCTCAGGGGTAGGTGGCTCAGGTCATCAGAGAAGCTGTAAGAAGCTATGGAGACTGTGCACAGCCTATAGAGATGGTGGCTGTCATTGGCAGCAGCATGGTGAGTGTCGGTCTCAGAAAAGATTGATCCCACAGCAGGCTGAAAAAACAATCTCAGATGCTAATGATTCAGCCAGAAATCAAACGATTGTCTGCCTTCTTTCATCTACCCAGCTTACAGCCTACATACAAATTCCTATTCAAATATCATTAAAGCTCAAATATTGAATTATTCAGTGTAAGCAGCTTTGTGAAACACAAACTTCATGGCTGATTACATACTGCCTACCCCTGACTCATTCAAAGAATTTAACTCCATGAGTTCACGTACTAAAGCACACATGGGTTTCATATGCCATGAACATAAAAACAGTGTTAATATGTTTTTCCTCTGCTTTTCACACAGTTTACTGAGAAAATAAATGAAAGTTTAGTACTGTGTAACAAAGTTTTACATAATATTGGGAAGAAAAAACATTTAGCAGTTATGAGAGAGCACTGAAAATCATGTAGAGACTATTCGATGGGAAAAAAACAAAACCAAACAAACCAAAACAGGAATATAAATGGTGCCTTTAGGGAGGAAAATTGTGTTCTTACAATGAAAATACTCAAGTTATCTGAATTTCCAAACACTATAGTCATGCACACAGAAAAAAAGTACTCCCCTACTAAAAAAAATATACGGTACAGTGTAAGAAAAAAAGACAAATGGTTATTTCTCAAAGCTCCTACAGAAATGTATGTTTAAAAATATTCAAATTAAATCAACTTTAGTGACTCCCATATAAATATGGTATGCAAAACTAAAGGCTTGTTTACTTGTGCCTGCTGTAACAGTATCTTTAACTTGATTACAATGGATTAAATATTTACGTGGGGCAAAGTGTTTTATTTCTTTTACATTGAATTCGCAATACAACTACACGAACCAGAGTTTAGTGGAGTTACAGAGTTGTAAATCAAAGATAAGCTCTGCAACATGCTTCATCTAGATTATGTAGGTAGTCTTCTTTGAACCAACATAACAGCAAATATTTTATTCATCTTGGTTTTCTATTGCCACACAAAAATTGTGAGACAGTATCTGCAAGATTCCAGATATTACATCTGAAAATACTCCAGTTTATTATGCATTCCTACCCTATAGTTACTTTTTATTCCTACAGCTGCTTCCTAGTAAGGTGAAATACTACAGATGTCATACACGCTTGTAGCAGTACTAGTATAAGTATTTTCTGTCAATCAAATTCAACATTATTGAGGCATATTTTATCTCATAACATATTCAAATGCAGGACCTAGATTTGTTAATTTAGAGGGTAGATCTTCTAACTAACAATAAAATACACATAGATGTTTTCTTGTAATATACAACAGGTATTACAATGTGGATCTGGTGACCAATTGATAGCAAATGGTGTCCTGTTTCATACAGAAGTGTATTTTAAGTTAATATCTAAAATCCTGTTTAGTTAGTACTGCTTGTATGTAGTGTTCTAATTAGATGTTATTTTATTTGGAAATTACCTCAAGAAAGAGCTGATGCCAGTGTTCACCACCCTAGAGTTAGTGTTAACAACACTCTAACAATCACCATTTTTTCTTTTGTTACCTAACTGGAAACAAGAAAAATGACACAAGAGGAAAATAACATGCTATTTGACTTATACCATAATTCTGAAATGGTGCAAACCCTAAATAAGTGCATTTCAATCTGAAAAAGTTTGAGTGCTTCTGAGGACCCCCTCCACAAGTCCCCTGAAACTCAGAAGATAAGTTTCAGACCTCATACCAAAACTTATCTGCCACTCAAAAACCTAAGCCCCATTCTGTTAGCCATAGTCCATGCCAAGTGATGCTAACTAGGTCAGTTCACAGAACAGTTTCTGTCACAGGGTGTTAAAAAACAGTCCAGCAGACAACCTCTAAGCCAGCCATGCATGTGGAACAAGCAGGACTCGATACTGGACAAAGAGCAAGCAGACAAAGCTTTTTCTACTTATTTTGCATCCTTCAGAGAAATGGGACACAAGCCCATTTGTGGTAAAGGCTGACATTGACCCATGCTTAGTTTTACCCATGAGGAACCTCTGCAAACAATTCACATTTCATCTCAAAAATCTCCCAGACATATACTGCACAAGGCAGGGCTTACTTTATTGCTAGAAAAAATCCATGATGGAGTAAGACTGTATCTTTAACTCCTTTCAGCTGTTATACGTATCTTTATATATAAATTATTAAATCTGATTAATATTCTGTCTGGTCAGTGTTAAAACTGACTTGTCCACAGTAACATGATTGCTAGTCTAATGCCAGGGATAAGACTATGCCCAGGGTACATGTGGCTTGTGGATGTATCATCAAGAGGACTGAAGGTACCTTGATGTGTATGAGCTTACAGCTATAATAAAATAAGTTCATCATAGATCTGCTCCTCAGCTCTCAGTATGGTGGAGAAGTGATCTCACTATAAAATTTCTCAGGCAAGTCACCACATAGATTTAGCTTTTGTTTACCTATATGCAAAATGAGCATTATAGCAGTTACCTCTTGAGTATTTTATCTTGCCTTGCAGCATAACCTTTTAACTTTTTATGTTGCAGGCCCTGTGGATGCATATTAAAAAGAAGGACTCTGGGGAAAACAGATAAAAAGTGACAGAGACTGGAATAATAAGGTATTTGTGCCTCTTTTTTTTTTTTTGTGAAACTACTCATTCTCTATCTGTACAAAGCATTTCCATGGAAAGAAAATTAAGTCTTGACTTAATCATGAATAGAATCAGTCCTGAGATATCTAGAACCTTGATGGTTGGTGTGAGAATGACAAAGAACTTACTACTGTTATTCAAAAATTAAATAACTTCATGTGCCTAGGAAGAATATTAATAAAGTCAACAGCCAACTTAAAAGTTAGAAAAATGAAACAGGAATACATAAATTAAAATACACTTTGATGCATTCCAGAGTAGGGAGTTTATAATATTTTTTAAAAGAAATACAGAGAAGAAATATCATTAGAACACTTTGTTAAGAATTAGAAAAGGGATTGGCAAGAAATTGCTTACTCTACCTAAGCCTTATTTTTCCAATATCATAAGTGATGAGGGGTAACATGGAACACAGCTCTCTATCCTACATGAAGACATAGTACTATGAGGTTGAAAAACTTATATCAGAAACATGGAGGTGGAAGAGCATAAAACAACCTCAGAAAAGTAAAAAAAAAACCAACACACAACAACACAACCAAACATATCAATTTAACATAGTCAATTTCTGTCAATTTTTGTCAACTTGGGGCTTTATTGACAAAAAAGGAAGCTTTGCTATTTATTAAATGGAACAATATTTTTGGACCTGTTCTCTACAGTAACTGCAACTTAATACAAATTCTATGCAAAAAGGTCTCTACTTCTGCATGACACAGTGCTTTCTGCTAACTAAACTTCAGAAAAGCATCCAAAAAGTTTCTGGGAGGTATTTCAGACAGATGAACATTGTTCCTTTATATGGATGATGCCTTTTTTTGAGGTGTGACTTTTTCACGGTTGGAGGGGATGATTATTCTAGTAGATGAATACAGAAATTAATATGGACAACTGTGGAGATTATTCTGACCTGTTGACCTGGGCATTTTATCATCACTGTTTATATTCTGGGTTACTATTCTGAACAAATGCAGAAGGCTAAATTTAGTACCACTACTGGAGCTTGAGAAAGTAATATGTTCTCAAGAACCAGTCTCAAAAAAGGCTAAGTACTTTAAAGTCGTCAGGTAGGATAAAGAATTTTTACTAATATACTGGAGTCATTCAGCAGCCAGTTGTGGAGAAAATTTTAACTTTTTCAATGCTTTTGTCCATACTGAGGATACTTTATATATTAGTTTGAGTGAGGTTTTATTGACTATTTCTCTGTGTAGCTGGCTGCTGCATGAAGTTGTTACCAAGATGCAGTACCATTGTGAAAGAAGTTCAAAAAAAGTGTGTGGACAGGACTGCTAAGTAACACTGGAAGAGCAGAGGTGTATGTTAACACCCAGGGGTTTCGATCTAGTTGCTAGGTATTCTGCAGTGAAAAGAAATTGACAGCAAACACTGACTGATATGTCCAGTTCTAACAGGTCAATGTATGCAATTTCCAGTTTACAAAGTCATCCTCTGAGTTAAGAAATTGTGATGCTGTACGAGTACTGCAAAAAACCCAAACCAAAACTAAAACAAAACAAACCAAATCCAGCCAAAAATAAAGATGTTTTTAATATAATTTTTTTTCTTGTCAGCTTTTTCTGTTTAGATATTGTACATTGTTATTGAGTGCTTCCTGTATACCTTAAAAAAAGCTTTAGTAAACTGAGGTTCAAATTTCAACAACTTTCCTCATGCCAAAAGTCTTGAGTCCCCATGGGCTACTTATGTAAATAAGCCATGTGCAGTCAGGCCTTGAGTACAAAATACAGAGAACTCTTTTTACTCACCAGGTAAGTGTGTTTGCAATTACAACAAGGTACATGGTGGCACCTAAGGGGTGAAGCACATAAAGCACATAATGTTGAGTCCTGCGTGCAGCTTTGGGCACCTCAGAACAAGAGGGACACAAAACTATTGGAGAGTGTCCAGAGGAAGGCAACGAGGATGGTGAAGGCCCTGGAGGGGAAATCTTACATGGAGAGGCTGAAGTCCTTTGGATTATTCAGCCTGGAAGAGGCTGAGGGGCGTAGTCTATGGCTTCCTCATGTGGGGTAGTGAAGGGGCAGGCACCAATCTCCTCTCTTTGGTGACTAGTGATAGAACCAGAGGGAATAGCATGAAGCTGTGACAGGGAAGGCTCAGGCTGGACATTAGGAAGAAGCTCTTTACTGAGAGGGTGGTCGGGCACTGGAACAGGATCCCCAGGAGAGTGGTCACAGCACGGAGCTTGTCTGAGTTCCAGAAGTGTCTGGACAGTGGACTCAGTCCCATGCTCTGACTTGTCTGGTTCTGTGGAGCAAGGAGTTGAACTTGATGATCCTTATAGGTCACTTCCAACTCAGGAGATGCTATGATTCTGTGTGTAAGTCTTACAGAACTCTTCTACAGCTTACTCATGGTTAGCAGGCATGCATTTGTTCAATTAGCTTTATTGTGACCTAACCACTTATGGACATATGTTTGCTATTACTTTAAATAAAAGCAACTCCCCTTCTATTTAATTAGGGAAAAAAAAAAACCCAAAAAACAAACCCTATGAAAACAAGGGGATAATATTTTCAAACAAGCTGCTTGAGACAGTTCATTTGTCTACCGTGTCTGAAGGAAGAATGTATTTCCTTGAAACGCTAGAACAAGGGGAAACATAAAAATAAAGGAAGCAAGTGGAAAGGAAATATGAGGAGGCGAGAACAGGGTCCAGAAAATGACAACCAGATGCAAAATGTTTGGTTTAATGAGGGAAACAAAGTTTTGAGGTGTGTTTCTGCCTGTTCATTTCATCAGCATTCAAAATGGGAAGAAAACAAAGGGTAGGCAATATAAAAGCACATTAAGCTTATTTCCCATATATTTAGATAGGATCACGTGTGAGTCTTGACATTGAGAAATCCAAGGCATTCTGAAGACCATCATCTCTATCAGAAATGATAAATTATCAAGGAGCAGCTTATTTTTTACATTTAAATAATATCCTACTAATTTTACAGTTCAAGTAAACCCATACTAATTATGAGAAAATATAGAAGGTATCCTACTAACATAGAAAAAGCTTGGTTTAAGAGCCAATAAATTTGTAATGTCAAATTATACATGCACTGATAGCTTTGAGTTTGAATAGCTTAAATTTTCACCTGTAATTTTTCTTTTGAATAGCAGAAGGATAATAAATAGAACGACTTAAAAATTATGAAAAATATCCCTGGCAAATTTGGGGCCTACCACATGGTTTCTGATGAATTTTAAACAATATGCTCTTGTCAATCCACAATGTTTAACTGAGTAAGATGACAAACAGGCTCAATTATCTCATCAAAATATGTTACCATTTAGACTTCAGGAGAACTATTTAGTAGCAAGTGTATTTAAACAACGAGGTTGTAGATTTTTAATTCAGTAGGAGGGTCAATTATCTTAATAAGGATTGGAGGTGACACGGCATTTTGTGATTTTAATCTGCAATAGGTTATTGTGAAATCGCCTGAGGGTGAACATAATCAATTTGGAGCATCTAAGCAACATTTACTTTGTACTAAAACTGACAAACAACCTCAGGAAATTCACCAGTGCAGTAAAACAGAATAGTAACACATAGAACAATAAATATATTATTCTTCAGAGGTGGGTGAAAGTATGACTCTTGGTATGAGATATCTACAGAGGTTTTTGCATGTGTTATCATATAATATCCTATATCGCATTCAGTTCCATGGAGAGAAGAAATTGAATTTCCCACCACCTAACCCACAAATAAGTATCCGAAGTTTTATGGAAAGAAGAAAAAACAACATTTTCCAAATTTAGAACTCAATATAAAACACCATGCTGTTCATGCAGAGCAGATATGACAATGTACTATAAAAGCATTCAGACATACTATTTATTAAACTCCTATGCTGAGTGTCTGCAAGTCCTTATTCTTACAGATAAATTATGTATTACTCAGCACCACTTAAAGAAGCTGCTGAGAAGTCACTTCCCTGAATTTCTTATATCTGACATCATTAAAATGCAAGAAAGTATGCACAGCACAAAGCCGCCTCTTTGTTCATTTGGTGTAGATGGCTAATTGACAAAAGTTTCTTGATTGTATTTGAATTCTCTGACTTTTTGGAGTGCAAAATATATTTTAGTATATTGGGCCTACCTAGAAAGAGTTAATATTGTAACTTGAACTTTATATCTACATTGTTCAAATATATTCTAAATTGTTGTGAATATTGACTTACAGAAATCTTAGATCTCAGATTGTGTAATTAACTTGTTTATAGACATACTAGAGTTCTTGTCATTAAAGGTGCCAGCGAAAAAAGGCATGTCATAGAGCTAGAAAAAGAAAGAAGAAAAAAAAAAAGAGAGTTCTTTTTTCATGTTCTTCTTTGATTTTCATCAGGAAAAACAGACATTTGCCTTTTTTCCCCTTCAGCACTGAATCAATAAATTGAGCAAAGTTGTGAACATTGGCAGAATGACTAATATCAATGTATCTCCTGTGGTGTCCCACAACAGCCTAATTCCCAAAACACATCTCTGTGGTTATTTTATAGATATTAATACAGCATCTCTTTAACAAGAAATATTTCATAAACTCTGCCTACATTCACAGAGAGATGGCACATTGTTTATCCCAATAATGAAACAATTAGAATGCCTAGCAGGTAGAAGAAGGTTATGCCCTAAATATCTTCCAAATCTCTCTCTCCCAACTGGATTCCTGCAGACTTCCTAATCTTCAGCAAAGAATCACAAAAAAAAAAAAAAAACCCCAAAACATTTTCT
>VXBZ01000880.1:42579-57377 GCA_013399135.1 Heliornis fulica
AAAAAAAAAAAATGATGAGAAAAGGTAAAAAGAGGGACCTAAGAAATTCAGTCAAGCATCAAAGAAATCATTGCCATAAACAAGGAATTAAATGGAAATCCATTATATATATTGGGTGATGATTTAAAATCAATGCAATAAAGATAAAAGTATAGTAGCAATAAACAGGAAAATTAACACATTTAATAGACCATGCAGGATAATTTATAGCATTTTTTAAAAGCAGCAGGTATGTTTAGCATTGATTGATGTTTTAAAAAAAAAAAAAACCTTCTAATTATTAAAAATTATATTTATAGTATTTGGGATTACTAAGGAGAAAAAAAATAATACAAAATACACTCTTAAAATGAGATTCTGTCTTTCCAAATTCTTCAGGCAAGACAGAAGTAAATCAGGCTGTGGATTCCCCCATTAGTCTAATTAAATTGTAGACCCAAACTTGAAGATAGCAGTAACCTTCTCTGCTCCTCTCACACCCCCAAAATTACAGAGGAATTATTGAATGACAAGAAGAATCACTGAAAGATTGACATTGCTTCCTACAAAGTGAAGTACCAAATTGTCAGAATTACACTACCTATCAACACAGGAGGATTTTATTTCCCTTGGCTTTGTCTAGCACACACCCTGTTATTGATCTAACATTTTGGTCTCTAAAGCTTAGATGAGACAACTTATTCCAGTGAGGAACAGAGTATACCAAAGTCTAAAATACAAACTACCTTTGACTACAATGGGGAGAAGAATTTTTCATTTATGAACACCATTAGTCATAACACTTTTAATTTATGCTGTGATATTTTTCATGGTATCTTTTCATCAAATTAATTTGTCATAACATTTATTTTGTGATGAATATCAAGACACATAATGGGTACTGTAACATATTTTTTTACAGGATAAGTCACCCTCTGGAAGATAACAAAGAGAGCATTCCACGTGAGAGGTACTGTTAAACATTTCTGCCTGAACTGAGTTATTCTCTCTACCGATAAAATGTACAATACCACTATCACACAAATACTACATTACTGTCCCAGCCTACATCTCATGAATCCTCTTCCTTTTCACTGCTCCACTCACTATTCAACTGTCACATAAAAGCATTAACATCATAGGCATTTTTATTTATATTCTCTCACAGGCAACAGTTCTGCAAAACAGAAACAGTTCTGGTTTTCAATCAGTTGGCCTACTTTACCAATAGTAGCATCTTCAATTTTCCGTTAAATACAAATTACAATAACTTGACATAAACATATTATAGAAAGAAACAAGGGCTAATTAAAATTTTAAACAAAAAATAAAAATAAAAAAATGGGGATGGGTTGGAGAGCAAGGATTGATTTGACCTCGTTTAATAGTTTGGTAATAATTTCTTTGAGATAATGCAGTGCACTCACTCTGTTGATCAGACAAGCTAACTTTCATTGGCCAAATACAGAAGAAATATGACATGGGTCCCTAGGAGGGGGCTTTAAGAGAGGAAAGAGGAAAACAAAAGGGTGAAATCCTAGGAGATCAGAGTTTTATTTTATTGTACCAAAATTAGTTCAGTTTAGTCTTTCCTACTAGCAAATATGATCCAAGCTCTAAACCAATGAAAATATTCATTCCTTACACTTTGTGCTCAAAATCAGAAGTATAACTAAGGTTGATGGAATCTAATGTATACATTATACGCCCAGCGTACCTATTTTTCTTCCTTCAGTTGTTTGCCATGCATCATGGTAAAAGGTTTTATGATTGCTGGAAAATTAACACATGAAAATAATAAAATATTTTTAAAATATTATAATTTTGATGTTGCTGGCAAGTCTGTGCATTTGCATGATAATTACTACTTGGATTTTCATCATACAGTAAAAAATATTGTTAATATATCTTCTAGGGATTGTTATTGTTCTATAGAGAAGTTGAAGAAACAGTGCAAATACTACCTGTGGTTCTTGAATTTCAAGTAATGAACCTGGTGACGTGGCATTATTATTGATGAGAGCACTTTCTCAAATCAAAGACCAGAGGGACAAGATGAAACACATCTTGATAACACAAGATTAAGTACAATGTGGTCTCATGTCTCCAGTAAACTAATGGCTACTGAGAATTCCTTTTGGAAATACATGGTTATTTCTTAATTGACATTATTTTGTTCATGTTTTCTAAAGAAATTGGCACAGCTTTTCAGAAGGCAGAATGTTCACCTAGTTTCTAAGCTTGAAACCAATGTTTATTTTTGCTATCTCAATTTGATTTGAGTGGGAAGCTGTCACCATCTGCTTTCGTCTTACAAGATTTGTCTTGCAATGTGAAGAAGTAATGGATGTGACCAGAATGTACAGGGTGGCAAAAAAAAAAAAAAAGCACATGTGTATATGATACTTTGATTTTAATGAAAAAGGAACAGACAACAAAATGACCATTGGTGAACCCTCACAAACATTTTCCCCATTAAAAACTGAGGCTAATAGAGATATTTTTCAAAGAACAAAGATATTTGTTACAAAACCACTTTTGGAACTTAAAGCATAATTTTGATGTTGTTGACAAGTACCTTTTCTGACTTTGAAAAGGGGATAAGAGAAGACAGTGGGGATTGGGTATGTTTTCTAAGACAATTCCAGGGGTTTTTACAGTTTATAATTATTTTATTGATTATGGGAAAAACTAATTTGAAGATCTGTCATGGGTCATATCCTTTTGCATGTACGAGGGAAATCTGAAAGAACTCCATGAGGATTAAAAGGTTAAAACCAAAAAGATTAGTTGCATTTTTGCAACAGCAGACTGAGCTCTAAACTGCTTCCTGTTTGTCACTTCAAGGACTACTGGGGTTATATTGGTAAATATGGGCCCTCCTAAACATTGCTTAAAAATGGTAAGATTGAATCTCATCTTTTCTATCTGAAAAATAAAGATGTTTCTGCATTTTTCTGCCTTCTCACTTGTAAGATGATGCAGTGAATGTACGTAGCAAAGACCTGAGTAGGGTACCATCTACATGGGACAGTACAGTAAAGCTACCTACCCGGGACCTCAAAAAATAATGTCTGCCTTCTCCAGTTTGTTCAGCACTTTTGAGGATGGGGCAATTAAGACCCCTAGATTCTTACTTTGTCAAGTTTGTCTCATTTAATATTCTATTTTTAAAGGCCTTTTGTTAAGTCTATAGAAAAAAGTAATGAGAAATTGCAAATCTTGTAACTCTTGACAGAGTGAAAACAGTTAGTATGGTCCAGATTTTTGCTAAAGATCAATTTTCAGGTGGTTGAATTACCCTGATGAAGATAGAAAAAAATCCAAACCTTTACAGGAGAGTAATTACCTAGGTCCACTTGACTATGTTGTCTAGTGTTCCTTCAACAGCCAATAATTTAATTTACTGGAGATGATTTTGACTCTCGAGGTCAGTAACACAAAGCCTCACTATTATTTTAGAGTTTGGATTTTCTTTTTTCTGTCACTGCATTAAAATTTTCACTGCACTGAAAAGTTATAAAGCTGCATTGTATTTGCACAAAAGAAAAAAAAACCCACTTCAATATAGCCTATAAAAAATTAGCCCCTGAAGGGATAGTGGTTTCTTAATTTTATATATCAGAAATTTATATTAGTCAGAAATTTATCTGAAATAGTTATAAGATAAAAAAAAACCCACAAGTTAAATGCATAAATGAGTATAAATCCAGAAATATATGTATATGCACAACAAGTGGATTTTACAAGTAGATGGTTCATTTTCAGGTTTGTTCAAATAGCTTGAAGATTTAACTCCCTCTGCAGTGTGTACCATTTGGAAATAGAAAGTAAAAGCAGATTGCTATTTTTTCTTCTAGCACCAGCATTTCAAACAGGGTAAGGCAAGGATGTAGTAGTATCTACATCCTCTTCACAATTCTTCCTATGCACTTCTGCTCTTTCCTGTAAGTTAGTCACAGAGGAGAAAAGAATCTAAGAAAAATGTTTTTTACATTGTGATGAGTCTGCCCAAGACACTTAAATAACCTTTGAGTAGCACTGCTCCAGGACTCAGGGAGAAAGCACCAATAACAAATTCAGGGAAGAATCAGTTGTTCATTTGCAACCTTTCCTTATCTCCCTGTTGAAAGATTTGCCATTTCCTCAGATATACCTGAAAATAGACTGGATAAAAATCATCTGGTTTAATTTGGATGAGATTCATTACTTCAGATACTCTGAGTTCTATTAAGGAAAACTCTTGTTTTCTTTTCACATATTTTCTACCTGCTAGAAGGTAATGAGCAGTGCCTAGTCCAACTTCTTCCTTAGTTAAGGAAACGAACTACTTTTAGAAAAGAAAATGTCTCTGCTCATTACAAAAATACCTAGAAGCTTAATGCTTGTGCCAAACTTAGCTATGTTTGCTTCTGAGACACTTTCAAATTCTGGTTCATCAACCCAGGAGGAGGGTGAATGTACAAGCCTACAGTGCTGGCTGTATCTTTACTCTAGGTAAAAGGAAGGAAATCTTGAACCCGTTTGCTGTGTTGGGGAAGGGGGAACACAACTTGCCTAGTTAAATCCTTTCCTTCAGATAAAAAGAAGTCAAGGAATTCAAAATCCACCTGTAAATCTCCTGGTCTGCTTCCATCCACACTACCACTTTGAGCTCCACTGTCATGTTCTGCACTACACTCTTGCACTGTTAAGACCAATAATATGCCTTGTTTGGGGTTGGTTTTTTTTTTTTTTAAATATAAATATATTGTTTTAAACATGGGACCTTGTTATGATAGTAGTATTTATCATTCTGATGGTTTTTTCCCTTCTCCTCCATTAATATTTCCTTCTTGTTTGGCACAGAAGGTTTTCCTGGCAGATCTCTACTTCTAATTTGTTGCCATCTTTCCTTTACTACATTAATACTCAGTTTACAACAATTACCATAACTCAGTCTAGCTAAAGATTGAGGTCTGAAAAAATTGTTGTCCATCTCCCATTTCTGTAAGTACAAATTACACTGAATAATGTAAATTTAACTCCAGTGCGGAAGTATTATTTCAAAGTGAATGACAATAACGATCTTTAAATTACACGACCGAATTCTCTTTTGACTTTTATGTTTTCCTGTAAATCAGGAGTAGGTTTTTGAAGGCTATAAAGTTGTGCTGACCTTTAATTAAAAGGCAACTGCAGAATCAGTTTGTGTTTTAAATACTTTTAAAGAGAAATAAGACAAAACCCCCCATATTTATAGACTTTACTTAGTTCACCTTGATAACTGGGGGGAGCAAGGTGAGGGACTGGACACAGGTTTTGCCACATTTCAGTTTGCTGACAGTAATACCCACTTCCTCATCTCTTTGCATAGTGAGCAGCTAGTGTCTTCACCACATGGAAGCAACATCCCAGACTCTTCAGCCCTATGAAGTTAACCACCTCCAGCAGAAGGCTGGGACATCTCAGTCATCGTGAAAAAGCATTGGGTGGTGGGGGCTCTAACAGCACCTTTCTTACGTCTTTGGGGCAGCTTTCAAGTTAGGGACATGCCATGGCACACATTTTGTGTAGGTTTATTATAAGTTCACTGCATTTAAAGTCTCCCACCAATTTTTTTTTTTTTTTTGTGCAGCAAAATAAACACAGCAGTTATAAAGCCACTTACTGAAGTTGGGAAACAGTCCTTTAGTCTTCAACAACTTTATAAAGTGCACTCTCAGCAGGTTTGCCAATGACACCAAGTTTTGTGGTGTCACAAAAGTTTGACAAAAGCTTTTTGACACACTGGAGGGAAGGGACGCCATCCAAGAGACCATGCAGGCCTGAGAGGTGGGCACATGCAGAGTACATGAAGTTCAACAAGGTTAACTACAAGGTTCTGCACATGGCTCAAAGCAATTCTTAGCACAACAGGCTGGATAGAGAATGGATTGAGAGAAGCCCTGAGGAGGACTTGAGAGTTGATCAATGAAAAACTCAACACGAGCCATCAATGCATGCTTGCAGCCCAGAAAGCAAACTTGAGTCCCAGGTTGTATCAAAAGAAGCATGACCAGCAGGTCAAGGGAGGTGGTTCTCCCCTGTACTCTGCTTTTATGAGACTCTACCTAGAGTACTGCATCCAGCTCTGGGATACCCAGTACAAGGAAGCTATTGAGTTATTGGAGCAAGTGCAGAGGAGGGCCACAAATACAATTAGAAGGCTGGAGCACCTCTCCTGTGAAGTCAAGCTGAGTTCTGCTTGTTCACCCTAAAGAAGAAAATGCTTCAGGGAAACCTTATAGCAGCCTTCTGGTACCTAAAGAGGACCTACAGGAAAGCTGGAAAAGCATTTTATCAGGGTGTGTACTGACAGGACAAGAACCTTAAGCTGAAAGAGGTAGCTTTAGTAGATATTAGGAGATGAGGTTCTTTGTTGTGACAGTGGTGAGGCCCTGGCACAGCCCCTGGCTGTGGCTTCCCCACCCCTAGCACTGATCAAGGACAGGTTGGACAGGGCTTTGGACAACCTGGGCAAGTGGAGGGTGTCTCTGCCCATGGCAGGAGCTAGGTGATCTTTCGGGCCCCTTCCAACCCAAACCAGTCTGATTCTACCATTTTGTGCATGAAAAGGGAACAGACTACGGAGTCTAGAGATTGTAAAGGCATGATAGCTTTCTATGCTGGAGGGCAGGCTTTCAAAAAAAACATGTTTATTCATAGGACTTCATGGATGAGCACCTTTTGAGTATTTGATGGAACTGGAATTTAGGTGTTATGCAGAGCCATGTGAAATAGAAGCTTCTAGTTAAGATGAAATTTCATTCATTTTTCTCTCAAAAAAAAAAAAATCGGGGAAGGGAATAGAAAAGACTGTAATGAGACTGTAACGATACCAATCCAATTTTCCTCTTAAATCTGAACTCCTTTCACACAAATTACCCACCCAAGGGTATCTGAGCATTGTTTTTTTCATGTTAGCTGATTTTTTTGTTGTGTTTTTGGTTTTGTGTTGGTTTGGGTTTTTTTAAAATCAATGCTCCATGCTTAGACACCAAAAACTTCTTTTGTTGTCAACATATATTGTACCATGACTGGACAATGCCCAGATAAAAGGAAAACTGACCAAAATCTCCCAGCATGATCTTTTGTTAGTATCAATATACTGACATCAATAAAGTCTAACATTATGACAGTTGTGCTTTCTGTACCTGAGAAACTACAAGGTAGAAGAGGAGCTGCAATAAGCATTTGGGTCAGGGACTGTGTCAATGGAAGCAAGACAAACTTTCAAAAGAAACAGCAGGCACATTAGGTTGGGCTCAAAAGAAGCAATGAACAAAAAAGAAGACTAGCTTTCTTTGCCTTATGGCATGGGAACAAAAAACTCTGGTGAAATATTAGGAAATTCCTACAGGGACTATCCTAAGTGAAAAGAAAGACATTTCAAATGCAATGATTTTAAAAATAATGTAAAAGGAATTTATAACTGCAAACTTGAAGGCAGACTTCTTTCTGAGATTGCATATCAACAGATATTTACAGTATGTTCTGGTCAAGCTCATAGATGGCAGTAAAAATTCAGACTGGTAATGTGAAAGTATCATTTTAACTATATACTTAGACTTTTTTTTTTTCCCTAAAACGTTTTGTAATGTTAAAATTGTATTTAATCAGAGAGGACATTTCCTGAGAAATTGAAGGCAATGGTAAGTTAAAAGAACCTCAGCTTGAGTTGGCAGAAAGCAATTTAGTTATTTTTGTGGTGCTGATGTATTGCCAAGGTCACAAACAAGACTGATTTATACAGGAAATATGAGTTAGAAATGCTATTTAAGGGAGCCGTAAATACTTTGCTTAGATGTGCCTAGATGGATTTATTTCTTCCATCAGCTGCATAGAAAAAAAAAAAAGAGTATGATTTACCAGTAATCTTACTGCACAATTCAGTGATAGAGTATTTGATAACTTTTGTTGAAAAGGTATTATTCTCCCCCATATTCTGCATATTCAAATGATATTCACAATTAAAAATCTTTTGGCATTTTAAAAGATGTCCTGGAGTCTCCTCATCCAAGGGACATAACCTGCTAATAATAAGGACCGTCTACCATAACAGACACGTGGTCCAAAAGGGTCAAAAGTCTTCTACACAGTCAGCTGTTAATGGGAACATCCCCTGAGCATTGGATAAACAAGGCAGAAGCATTTACACAGGTTAAAAAAAACAAAACAAAGTAATACACCCAGTATCCTGCTTTACCAACCGCCTTCTTCCAAGCATCTTTTCTCATGATTCCTCTTCATCGTTGACAAATGCTTCACCACTGAACCTAGCCACATAACTGTCTGAAATGTGACCCATTGGTTTTCACTCATTTTCCAAGGGTTCAGTCAAAATGTTCTAATCAATACATTTGATTTCAGGCAGACAGCGATAACAATTTTTCCTCAAAAAACTTTGGTATAAAAAGTTCTCCAGATCCAGTGAAATCGCATCCTCCACCTCTTAGTAAACTGCTTACAGATGAAACTCGGGTCCCAGTTCTGTGCAGCTCTGGCCAATGGAAGCTGAGTTGCACTGCTGGTCTCGGCAGACAAAGGAAACAAGGCACTCAGTTCTAACAGCACACAGATTAAAATGCCGCTCCTGTTTCAAGTACAGTATTCTCATTTTTCAGAGCTTCACCAAGTCCAGGGCAGGAAATGAGTTGGTGTGAAGGGGAGAAGATAATCCTGTTAAAAGGCGTTTTTTTAGAAAAACCCACAGTCACCTGCAAGCAGCCAACTCTTCCACAGGCTTTCCAAAATGCCCCAGAGGTACAAAGGTCAATCTCAGTAGAAATTAAGGAGCAGGTGACAAGAAAGAGAAAGGCACAGCTATTTAAGTGTTTAAAAGAGATTCTCTCCTATGAACTTCGGAAATAAGGAAAGCAATGATGAATTACAGGGACATTCAGGAAGGGAAGAAAAGAAGTCAGACAAACATGGAAAGAATTGTAATCTGTCCATAGCAAATAACTTTTAAATGAATAATTAAAAAATAAGCATTCTGAAGTTGAATAAGGTTAGCAAGAAACTTCTTTTTTTATAAGTTTACTGAAAAATAAATTTAACTCTAGTGTCAAGCAAAACCAAAATAACTCTCTAAAGCAGACTAGCTATTCTCCACATGATTCACAGGTTCAGTTTCAGAAGGTTAATGTTTGGACTTGGGCTTTCTACTTCTATATTAAACCTTTTTTTAGTTGTTTTTTTTTTCCTTAACCAAACTGCTGCATACTTAGCTTTAAGCCCAGTAATTGCATAGCTGCAGCAGTATTTGGAGCTTTACTTAAAATTACAATACTAACATCAGAGGATACTTAGTAGGAAAAAGTCTATAGCTTACCTAAAATGGAAGCAAGGTAAATGGTAAAAAGCAAACACAAAAGTCTATAGGATTATAAAATTTACTGGTTTTTTCATTACTTACATTAATTACTGATACAAGAAACCGTTACTAAGATAATTCTACGGCTCCTATTAACTAGGAGGCAAAACATGAGGTTTAAGTTCATACCAGCTTGTGGGTAGCACAAAAGCATCATTCTACACAAAGCCACTAAGATGATAACTGACCAGTGACTAATTGCCACCCACAATCTCGTGACACAAGGTGGAAAACTGATTAGAAAAAAAAGAGTGTTGCCATGGACTCCAAAAGGGTTATTTTTCCAAAGCCATTCCTCTTTCTCTGTTTCTCCAGGAACATGAATCAAGCACAACTAAGCTTGTGAAGCTCAAAGAATTTTAAAGTATACAGACTGTAACAAAAAACTCACTCTTCATATTATTTGTATGAATTTTACTCTCTAGTTAAGAGCATTGCATGCATCAACTAACGCTACTTTACGTTAAATTCAAGGCACTAGCCAAGAGAACACAAAGGACTGGAAAACCTGCATGAAAACAAATCAATTAATAGCTTTTTACATCAAATCACATGTTATTCTTAAAGTTTTACTGAAAAAAAAAAAGTTTCCTGACAAAGTGTAGTATATTCCTGTATTAGTATTCTTTCTTAGAAGAAAAAAACATTTAGAGAAAAATGGGAAAAGCAAGAGCAATGACAATAAGGAACTAGAATTTTTTTGCACTCTTTTTCTTTGCCATAGCTTCCTTCTGAACAACATTTCCATTTTCCAGTACTTATGCTCCACTCTCAACATTTTCTTTTACGGTTGCTGTTCTCTTATTTCTCACATACCTTCTCTCCATTCAATAGACATTGTTTTCCTCCCTGAAAATTCCTGACATGCACTATGAAAACTCCTGTAATGCCTTTGAATCTTTGGAATGGGTTTCATTGGGTAAGTCAGTGGGTAGCACTGGTCTCAGAGGCAGCCTGCCTCAACAGAAAGTGAGAAACAGGCATCCCACACTTCTCTACCACAAAAGGAAAAATTGAGGTCACCATTCTACTTGAAAATTGTGATCTATCGCGACAGAAAAAAAAAAAAAACAAAAAAAAACCCCACACTACCAAACAACACTCAAGATTATAATTCATCTAGTGTAAA
The DNA here is from genome assembly GCA_013399135.1 of Heliornis fulica. Lineage (NCBI taxonomy): Eukaryota > Metazoa > Chordata > Aves > Gruiformes > Heliornithidae > Heliornis > Heliornis fulica. The sequence continues at coordinate 53,085 of VXBZ01000880.1, forward strand.
CATGAAAGCAATTGCTTCTCTATAAAATTGCTTTTCTGGTTTCTCAGGATTCACAGAACTATTCCAAAGCTGATGTCCTGGGGACGTGGCAGGTCGCAGGTAATTTTGATCCCAATGTAAGTAAATATGAAAAGGGAAAAAGCAAATAAACCCTTTGTTTTCTTGAAGTAAAATTATCATGACACTGGTTGAATGGGAAAAATGAAAACCAGAAAGTCATTTGAGAGCCATTAACTAATGTCAAAACGCAAAAGTCTTATATTGCAGTAGCTGACCTGTTGCTGCTACTGAGACAATAGGTTTGCTTGCAGTTATTTTTGATTAATGAGAACTGCTCTTAGTTATGGCCCATTCCAGAACTGTTCTTTTTAATTTTATAAATTGTGAATATTTCTTTGGGCTCTGCCAGCGCAGTCCTGAAGGAGCATGGTAAAGGGCAGCAGAGGAAAACTCTTTGCCCAGAATCATTAAAAAAATCACCCTCAAGCAGATAAAAAAAAAAAAAAGAGTATATATTTACTGGAACTCCAGGGATCTTGTTTAGTGTCAGAATCATATCACTGAGAAGCTTCTCTTAGTGCAGACTTGAACAAATTGGAAAGCAAGATGCAGTAGTAACACACTTCTGATATAACAAATTGTTCTTTATTTAAAGTTACTTTTTAAATATGAATAAGATTTTAAAGGCTGTCAAAGATGGCATGCAAAGATAAAAATAAAGAAGTGTCAGGAACAAAAATGTTCCTTTTCTCTTCCTCTGAATTAATTTGCATGTCAGTCAAAAAATCTGTCAATGCATATGCAATATAAGCAGCATGACTTACACTACTAAAAGCGTAGGAAAAAAAAGGAACAAGAAGAACCAAAGAAGAGGAAAACGACAGCTGTGATGAGTGAGGATTCTTCCCAATCTATAGTATGTATTCAACTACAACAATACACCCAAAGATGGTGAAGAAATGATGACAGGCCTGTCAATTATAGTTGAGCAGAGTATAAACACAGATACAAAATCAGCTGCGCAGAACTACACCAGGTGGTAGGGCTTCTTGGTTGACCCACCCCACCAGCCAGAGCGCATGCCCTGTTAAGCAGCAGGGACCTTGCTCCCTTGTGGAAGCCCTCAGCTCTGAGCAGAGAAAAAGCTACAATAAATGAGGTCCTAATGGGACACAAAAGTTGTTGGCTGAGACAAACTAGATTATTGATTGATACATTTCAAATTCATCTGAACCCCAGGAAAGGAATGAGCTGGGGTTCTAACTCAAGCTCTTGTTTGCCCACATGAAGAAGAGTTAGAAATGAAGCTTGTTTAGACATTTTTTTGCAGCTTGTTTATAGGCGTCTTTCAACTAAAATTTAGTTTTAAACTTTCTTTCACAAAAAAAAAAATAATTCACCGCTCAATGTGAAAAGCACTGGGAGGTAAATGAATGCTGTTCACAAATACCATGATTCAACTGAAAGCTACATTTTAATCAAATCCAAAACACTCCTCTATATGGAATCCGAAACCAGTCTAACTTCAGGCTTTGCATGCATGAGGGATGCTGTGGAACAGCATCAGCTAACAGCGTCCTGTTAGGTTCACTCTGAACAGGAGCAGCAGCTCTGAACAATACATCAGGTGGGGCAGAATTCATCTATAGCTTTGTACTAGGAGAAAGGTGCAGCTAGGAAGAAGGGGGAAAAACCCTCAACAAACCAACACACAAAAAAAAAAACCAAACCCAATACCACTTTTGTCTCAAGAACAAGCAGCTGCAACTGACTGCATACAGAAAGATCTGTTGAATAATGAGTTCCTATTTTTCACACATATTCACAAGCTGAAGAGAATTGTGCTCCAAATGCAGAACTGAAGGTTCCACCCCAGGCAGCCGCCACTGCCCACAAGACTGGGCTGGCATTTTAAGTTATAGGTAACACTGTGGAAAGTGAAGCACAGTAAATGTTACTTCTCACAGTCACTCAGATTTCATCACTCTGAGCTGTTGCTCAGAGGAAGGTAGCCAAGCTTTCTTCCACAAACCGGCAATGGATTGTGTTATCAGTCAAATTATCTCTAAAGAAATAATATTTCCTGTGAGGTTCTTAATTCACCTCTTCACAGCTCTCAGCCTTTGTACAGGAGATGCGTTTTCATGCCTTGGCCAAACTCTCTCAAAGCCTTGTTTCCAACCTGAGAACAAAATGCTTTACTCTGTCTTTTCTTCACAGAACTCAAGACTCAATTCTTATGTGATGTTTTTACAGACTAGATGGACTGTATCTTTGGGGCAGAAAAGCTATGGACAAAGATATCACAGAATTCACTAGGACACTTTCATTCCCCGCTCCCGTGCCTTTAGAAGATTTAATACTAAGTAATCTATATAAAAATACAAATACTATTGCTAGAGCCCATGGGAAATAAAGAGCTCCACCCTAGCAGATCAGTTCATGTATAGTTGCTTTTTCCTTCTTTCTCTGTGTTTGTCAACTTTGTCAACAATAGCAAAAATCTACACTAAGGTAGACTACTGAACAGGAAGACAGCAAAGTTCATTCCCTTAACATACTCCTGGAAACTGTGCTGAGGCACGTGGAAAATAAGGCATGATTGGTGACAGCCAACACAACTTCCTTAAGGGCAAATCATACCTGACATTTTGGTGGCCTTTTACAAAGGGGTTAAAGTGTTGGTGGATAAGGGAAGAAAAACCCGGAGTTGTGCAAAGCATTTAAAACTGTCACAGAATGACAGAATGGTCTGGGTTGGAAGGGACCCCAAGGATCATCAAGCTCCAAACCCCCTGCCACAGGCAGGGGCACCAACCTCCAGGCCTGGATCTAGACAAGGTTGCCCAGGGCCCCATCCAACCTGGCCTTGAATACCTCCAGGGTTGGGGCATCCACCACCTCTCTGGGCAGCCTGCTCCTGCACCCCACCACTCTTTCCATTAAGAGCTTCCCCCCAACATCTAACCTAACCCTTCCCTCTCCTAGCTTCAAACCAATCCCCCTTGTCCTACCACTTTCTACCCTTGTAAAAATCCGATTCCTCTCCTGTCTATATGCTGCCTCCTTTAAGTACTGGAAGGCTGCAATGAGGTCTTCCCAGGCAGCCTTCTCTTCTCCAGGCTGAACAAGTCCAGCTCCCTCAGCCTGTCTCATAGGGAAAGTGTTCCAGTCCCCTGATCATCTTCATGGCCTCCTCTGAACCAACGCTTCACACCTTTCCTGAATTCAGATCACACAATACCCTAGATGGGGCCTCATGAGGGCAGAGAGGGACAATCACCTCCCTGTCCCTGCTGGCCACTTCCTTTTCCTGCATGACAACTTTTGTCTCTAAACTGGAAACACAAAGATTTTTATGGATTCACAACTCGGTGGTAGGAATTAGCTGGATGATTGCACTTCAAGAGTTATGGTCAATGGCTTGAAGTCCAAGTGGGAATCAGTGGCAAGTAACATTCCTCAGGGGTTGGTATTGGGACCATCACTGTTTAACATGTTTTTTGGAGACATGAACAACGGGATCAAGTGCATCCTGAACAAGTTTGCCACCAATTTGTGTGGTGAAGTTGACATGCTGGAAGGAAGGGTTGGACGCCATCCAGAGGGACCTTGACAGGCCTGAGAGGGCCCATGCAAGCACATGAAGTTCAACAATGCCAAGTAACCAAGATGGAGAGGGACTGCTCAGGTTGGCTGGGGCTTTGGGAAACCTGCTCTAGTGGAGGCTGACTCTGCCCACTGCAGGGGTATTGGAAGTAGATGATATTTAAGGTTCCTTCCATGTCAAACCATTCTATGATTCTATGAACATTACAGTTACTGCACTAAGAGCTCAGTTATATTAAAAAGGCAATGGACAAATCTTTTACTTTCAATGGTGTGGGGTTTTTTGCAGTTCTGCTCCACAATCAGAGATGCCTAAAGTGTTTTGGGTTTTTTTTGCTCAAAGGATTTAGGAATTAGTAGCTTGATGTGAGGCTACTCAACTTTGAGCAGAATCAGACCTCTGACTACAACTGACCCCAAATACAGCCTACAAGACTGGATCACTGGACTGAATGGCAGAAGGTGATGTACCCCCCAAAAAAAATTATAGAGAAAGAAGGAAAACAGTAACTAAATAAACAGACAAATATGCTTTTCTACGTTGTATAAAAATAAAATATGCTGATTATTTTTTATGGCAAGTACAAATACTGTGAATGCATAAAACATTAAAATTCTTCCTTGAATATTTCTCTTTGTCTTGAATGTTCAGCAGGCTGTTAGCTCGGAAAAAAAAAAAAAAAA
>VXBZ01000880.1:57398-116167 GCA_013399135.1 Heliornis fulica
AAAAAAAAAAGCAGATGTATCTCACATTCACATTAAAAAAAACCCTCACTACAAATTTATTTTCAAAACTTTCAGCTTCCACAACATATTTTCCCCTATGTAGTGATGTTTGGCTGAATTGAAATGTTCAGGTAAATGCATGGAACTAAAAAAAAACAAAGCATTTTCATTCTGTTGAAACCAGGGTGTTGTAATTTTTTACCATTAATTTTTATAACATCTGCAAAACAAAAAAAAAATTAAAGCTTCTAAGAATTTAAAAGATGGATTGGGGGGGAGGGCTTTAATCTTAGGATACTACACATTTTTGTTTTAAAGAAATTCCCAATAAAATGGAAAATCTGATCTTATTATTTTATGTTAACTAATAGGTAGGTTTATTAGGTTGGGCTTTGTGAACTTATGTGTGAAGCTAGGGCATCTAAACTGGTCGCCTAGGGTCTTGCCAAGGAGTTTATATTAAAAATTTGGATTCATACAGGACCAATAAAGCAACAGCTACACAATAGATCATCCGTAAGATCAGGTATACCAATGCAACATCACCTTCTTTGAGTTTGAATGAACTAAAAAAAAATAATAATAAGATACAGTTATAATGGAAACAATGTAAGTCAAATAAATATCTCAAATGTGCTGTAACTTTAGAGCCACATGAACTCTGCAAGGCTCTTCTCAGGTTCTTAAAACAAAAACAAAAACACTCACTAGAGCATTTTGTGTTTCCTACTTGACCACTGTATCAGAAAAACTTTAAAATTATGGAAATTTCCACCAATTTCAAGGATATCTGAATTTGCTCACTTTATAGTTTTATAAACACACGTAAATGCCTTTTTTTTTTTTACCAGCACAGCCCTATCTGCATCCCACAGAACAAGAGCATTTCTTGTCCTCCCTTGGCATTCCTTGTAAAAGCAAATCCTCTGAACAAAATAAGAATGGTTTCTAGGGATTAATTCCAATCTAAGATCTATTTTATTTAATTATATAATTATATAGAGTTATTTTATCCAAAAGTGGAGCTACCACATTCAAAAAACCTGAACTTTGAGATCCATCACCTACCCATACAGGAACCACTCACTCAAATGTGTTGAATTTATCAGTGTTAATTACATTAATGCATACCTTGGCAAGGAAACAAAATAATACATGAATGTTGATGAAAAATTCCTCCAGTCTTCCGTAAAGTAGGTCAGATAGCTAATGAGTTAAATCTACCCCCGAATACACACAAATATACATAGCTCTAAGCAGGACTTCCACTAAAGTCAGTAAGTCTACTTAGCATGCAGTCGGGTGTTCTGGTTTTGGTTTTTTTCTTTTTTTTTTTTTAATCACAAGGACCTAAAAAACCCAAACTCATAACATTTTGATCAAGAATAAAACACCACAGATCAAATGCATTTCATTTATATGCTTGTACTATGCTTCCTGAATATGAATATGGCTACATCTGCTTGCAGTGAACACACCTCATTTCAAGATACTGTGATTTCAGTACAGATCTTAAAAGGAAATACTGATGTGTTTGTGGCAAAAGTCTAAGTCAGACAACCCAGGTGTCTAAGCTTATGCCTTTTTGCCTGAAGAGACGCATTTCAGCAACTGAGAAGTTTTTACAATGGTACTTCATTTTGTTGGCAGATTTAGAAATCCCTCAAAAAGGATAATGACTTCAAGAAGTAATGTATACTTCTAAGAGACTTCTAGGTAAGAAGAAAATGACAATTATCACTGTCTCACTGTACTGTAAATAAAACACTCTATGAAATAAAAATGGAAGACTCCCCCTCCCACCTGCCATCTCAGAACATCACATATCACCGCAGATTATTTTAGTACAACAAACCAGTAACACATCCACAGTTTAGGGGAAAGAGAAGAGACAGCTGGTACACTGAACAAACCAGAGGTTGAGAGGAAAGAAGAGTGAATGACAGGATCATACAAGATGAATGTGAACATTAGCACTCATACAGAGAGGAAACAAGACTCAACTCAGAAGGTCTCTGAACTACCCACATTTATCCATTTTGTCTGCTTGGAACTATGGAAGGCTTGTTCACCACTGGGAATCCACCTTGCACTCCAGAAGAACTGAAGTACATCTACAAACTCATGGTTGAAATAAGAAAAAGATTTCTTTCTGAAATCAATTGAAAATTCCATCTTTGATCAACTGAGTTTTTTCCCCATACACACAAGTAAAGGATAAAAATGAAAGAAAAAAAATCAAATACAGAACATTTATCTTCTATCATCCCTAGGATTTAGCATATTGCTATTTTGGATAAAGAAATAAAGTTGCAAAGCCAAATATGAATCACAATAAGGACTGCAAGGCACATAATCACCATACTTAAGATGAAAAACATTTACCCTATGCTTCTTTCAACCAACTAGCCATTTAAACAATCTTTTTTCAGAGTACAACCCTTTCATAAAATAATCCATCAAATACAATGCAAAAATCTTTCCAAGAGAAATTTCAATGGCATTTTAAAAATATTTTTTCCTAGCATTTTTAGTAAATATATCTATTTTGTCTTCATGTAAGATTGAAGTCAAGTTATGTTTTCCTTCCAGTATCATAACCAGCACATCTTTGTTTCATAAGAAACTAGAGCCCTTATGATAACAGGAACACTCAAAATGGCTTGGCAGTGTCAATGTACCCTGTGAAGAAGGCACTTCCCATCCAAGCTCAGCAATGAGAGATAGGATTGTGTACGCATTTTCTGAGATTACGTAACAGAAAAAAGCAATTCATGTTGTACAGTGCATGTTTCATTAAGTGTGCCTTGAGAATACCTTTTTGAAAAGAAGGAGATGAGGGAAAACTTTTTTTTGATCTTTGGGGAATCTTAACATTAAAAATGTATTGTAAAGTTTAGTTAGATGTGTGCTTAGAAGTTTGAAAACCTCAGTTGCAGCCTGTTTAGACATAGGTACATCTTGACATCATTGCGAACTGTGTGAGAAAATCTCTTGTTGAATACATCTTGTAAAGATATGTACAGTTAGCTAAAGTAAAAACCAAAAATACAAATAACTCGTGATTGAGAGAATGTCACCTATAGAATGCCACACTACAATAAGGCCATAAGGCACGCTGACAGAGCAAATCCCACTCAAGTTTTCTGCAGAGAGTCAAAACAGGGCATTCACTTATCCTACGTGATACTTTGCTATTCGTATTAGTTTTTGAGCTAATGAGTTCATGAAGTCATGAGTTTAACAAAAAGATTTTGAGTCCAAAGGGAGTCTAATTTCCACATAAACTGCAAGCGTAGAAGTTGGTTTGGAAGCTGGAATATTCTATTTTACTAATATTTTATCAAATTTTTGTTACAGGTTTTATCACTGCTATTCCGGAGTGCATTCCTGGATCACTAACTCCCAAAGAATGCTTCTAGGACCAGGCTTTAAAGCACTCTAATACAAGCCATTTTTAAACTTCTTAAGAATGAATTTTTCTGTACTCCCTCTCATTCTGTATTGAAAAGCATTATTATATTGTAGTTTTGTATTTATCAAGCTTTAAAATTCATCGTGAATACAGGCAAGAGCATTCTGGCATCTCCTGAAGACAATGTTTAAATTGCAACAGTAGAGAAGCAGATGAAGAGCTTGTTCTGACACAGACACTGAGATGCCATTCACAAAGGATGAAGTTCTGTTGTTGAAGAGGAACCATTGGAGCAAGAAAAGTGATGATGTGGCATCAGAACTGAAGCAGCTGCAGATGGGATAATCCAAGAGGACAATACATATGCTGAGGCAGAAGCAATTGTCAATAGGGACAGCTTGTCTGGTTATTCGGATGCCAATTCTATAGCATGTGTTTGCTTGTGTGTTATGTCAATGGAGACAGTCACTTGACAGTCAGGCAGCTTGTGTGGGAAGTTCTGCATTACCTGTCTTAATAATTGTTAGGAGAAGGACATAAGATGTTGCAAACAACATGAACTGTTTTCAGTTTTGTTTTTCAATTTGTTTTGTCAAATAATAGCCTTGTTAAAGTAGATCAGCTTCTGTGTATGACCACCCCTCCTGTCCTCACAAAGACATATTCAAAGGCATCCACAGTTTTCATATCCCCACGGAAGGAAAAAAAATTGCTCAATAGCATCCATAAAGCTGATAAACTACAGACCCCCTCCAAAGACTGTTAGAAAAAAAGAAAGACAAATATGATGGTGAAAAAGGGAAAATAAGGAACCTTACTGATGCTTAACACTGAGTGGATTGCTTTACTAAATGAAAAGACAGGCTAGAAATCTAAACAGAAATCCAGTTTAGCACTGACATTACTTTTACCTGCCCCTCACTATATCTATCTTGCACTGACTTTCTCTCTCTCATCTCACCTCTGCCCTCAATTTATTATCACAGTAGCTCATTTCTATGTGTTCCTTTTCCTTTCCCTTCTTTCTTTGGATTCTTGATCTCTTATGTCTGCCTAATCTGAATTACCTCACATAAGCTTAATGTTCACCTTGAACCAAAACAAAATTCACTATGAAACACAAAGGAACCCCATGGCCTTTGAAAGTAATTTTGCTGTCATATACTTGAAGTGTAAAACCTTGTCTTAATCCTGTTTCACTGTGAACAGGTTTGCTGACCCTTTTTTCTGCAAAGCAGGAACCAACGATTTGCTTTCTAGAACAGTCTTAAGTGCAAGCACCTATATGATGAGTTTCTGTATTTCTTGCCCTACTTGTGCTGCAGTTTCGATACTCTTAGGGAAGAATGCAGCAACAGTATCACTCACCTCATCTCAGATACCTTGTATTTGTGGACTTCATAACTTACACAAAAAAACTTACAGCCTAAAATTAAATCTTTAGAATTAGAACATATGTAACAGGAAGATAACAGACCTTTCCTCACTTCTGCAGCTGTGCAAAATTGGTAAGAATTCCTATCAAGGTATTAACAAAAAAAAAATGGGGAGCAAACAACAGGAAGCCAACAGGAGACTTTTTTCTGTAAAAAAAAAAAGGTAGGAAAAAAATAATTAAAAAAAATAAACAAAACCAAAACCACGAGAAAGAGGCGATTGGCTAGACAATTTTTTTGTCCACTCAGGAAGACTAACTACAAATCTGGAAGTTTCTGGAGTCACCAAGGGTACTGCTTAGGATGAATGAAAAAAAAAAATATATACTGTTGATTTGTGGACTTAGATTAAAAATAAAAAAATCTGCAAGTTTCTCAAAAAAAAAAAAAACCAAAAACAAGAGGACTTTCACTTAACTTCTGAAAAGATGAGTCATTCATTATTAATTGAGATAGAGCATGAAATATACAATATCAGATCAAAACAAGCCTTTTAAAGAACTTCTCCACAGATGCCAGTTAGGAATCATAATGTAAGCTGAATGACAACTTTTACTTCAGCATTCAGCAACAGGCACAAAATTCAGTAAACTGTAGCACCTTTAGCTTGGCAATATTGCAGTAATTCAGAGTTACATATTTTGTTTTTCTAGTACAAGCTGTTTCTCTGTAACTCGTCAAAGAAAACAAAAATCTGCACACTATGTCACCCATTTAATTTGTTATGATTGTGGAATACCTTGTCAAGAAAGCGAATACATAAGCAATGAAAACATTAGCTGTCATTGAAGGATGTGAAACACACAGCTTGTAAAAACATTCCATCTGATTGTTTAGATGCAAATGTGAACAAGAAAGGTAAAGGTGCTGCAGATATTGTGAAAAAAGTAAAAGCGTGAGGGTGAGGAGCAAAGGAGGAATGATTGAAATAACTTATAAAGGGGACAACAACAATAACAAAGACATTTATAATTTTATCTGTATAGGTGTTGAGAGATACACAGAGGCATTCTTCTGTGGTGGAATGAAGAATTAGGATTGGCAGGACCATGTACTGGCAAGCCAGCAGCAGTAATCCAATGAATAAAACAAATTTGTCATTCCATAGACACAATGTAAAATGATACTGTATGTACTCTGTTTTACATAGCCTCTAAGAACCAGGGGGGACGACTGATAGCTGGGAGTCTAAAAAATAAAAATCCCAGATCTCCAGTTAGCATAACAGAACTTCTATGGATAAGACCAATTAACATTGTATCAAAACAGATCACTGGTCTGCACAATAAAAGCGGTGTTCATGATCACTTTACACTACCACTACAAGCAAGAACACAAAACTGTAAAATGAAGTTTATGATTTTAAAGTGGTTATTTATTCCCAGCTGAGAAGTATTTAGGAAGCAGAACAACAAACAAGTTGCAAAACCCTTAAAATGTCCAGAGGGTCGGGATATTGCAGATTTATTTTTTAACTCACAGGGTAACAGATATGAACACTATTTCACAGAATATAAAAGAAGATAAAAGTCCTCACTAGACAGCATTCACAGTTCAGATCCCATAGTCTTTTTTCATAATGGTATATCTACTGGATTTAATCATTAAATGTCCATTCACACAAGACCCCTGGCTTGGTGGTAAGCCTTTCTCTTGGCTTTCACAGAATGTTGGGAGTTGGAAGGGACCTCGAAAGATCATCTAGTCCAGCCTGCCTGCCAGAGCAGGATCACCTAGATTAGATCACAGAGGAACACGTCCAGAGTGGTCTTGAATATCTCCAGAGAAGGCGACTCCACAACCTCTCTGGGCAGCCTGTTCCAGTGCTGTCACCCTCACAGTGAAAAGGTTTTTCCTTACACTCAGGTGGAACCTCCTGTGCTCCAGCTTGGAAGAAGGTTTGCTGGTAGCTCAGCCTCAGAACTTCACATAGTATTGAGAATTACACCATTTACATGATAGATAGAAGTAAGTTCAACCTCTAAATGATCCTTTAGAAGTTTCAATGGGTCTGAGGAAGAAAGGAGGGGTAAGTTTTCTGTACCATTTAGAGATACCTCCCAGAAGACTTAAGTCATACTTAAGTTCTACATGTACAGACAGTTAACTCACATAAGTAGATCCCATTTCACAGATGTAACAACTGAAACCTTGGAAGTTACATCTTCCCTAATACCTTAACTTCAGGAAAGTAACTACTTAAGGGAGGAAAAAGACATCCACTTACAAATTTACAGGTTAAATTCAATAATATATGTCAGGGCTCAGTTCATCTGTCACATTAACATTTTTTTTTCCATGTAATCTGTAGTTTAAATACTAAACTGGAACCTACTGATTAGTCTAATAAAACTCAAATTTTCTCAGATTATGTAAACAATTCAGTTGCCTTTTCTACTCCAGTTAGGACTTCTCTATCAGTAAGGGTATATATATCAATCCTCAACCTTTGGGGAATTATGGGAAATGGCCTTTTCAGGAGAAATTAAGTACTCTCAAGCCTTTCTCAGACTAATATTTGATTCTCAAGTAAGGTCCAAGCACAAGGCAACAGTATCATCTTTATTCTTATTCCTGTACCTCACTGGTTCACTGAATGGTTAAGTAGTCCATGAAAAGTCAAACAGTTACCGCAGCAAGAAACAAGAGCATCCCTGACCCAGGTCACTTTGTAGCTACTTTGGGAGATGTAAATCGAAATCTTTTCAGTTTCTCCAACAGTTTCCGTGTATCTTCAACCTTGTGTTGGCTCTCCAAAGCACTACTCCATAAGACAAGCAGCACAGGTGAAGTCCAGAGTTTGGGAAGCAGGAAAGGAGAAATGATGCTTTGCTTCCTTCCCAACAGATTGTGCCTGTGCAGCGTGGCATTCTTCTTGGATCATAGCTACCAAGCCTTTTCTCTCAAATAAAGACATGACTCTTTGCTTAACTTTTGAACAAGCTACCTTAGACATTGGGTTTTGATGAAATGTTTACACAGATTATTTCCTCTCTCACCACTGCGTAAAAGCTCGGTGATAATCTTGAAAATTGTAAGCTGTTTTCTTAAAGAAATTAAAAAAAAATGAAGAAACCCCCACACACTTTTTAGATATTTTAGGGAGTTCAATCCCAGAGCTGTAAATTTTACTGGAGAATAAGCAGTTTCAAAGTGATGGTCTGCATCTAAACTGTATTTTAGGCTCAAGTTTCACTGTGAATCGCCTAAAATCTGCAAATGCTAGGCTGCATAGAGGTGAGCAGGCACAGGCTTTGTCTGAGGTCGGGACCACAGCAGGAGACGATGCCAAGCTCTTGTCAGCTCCCAGTGCACACGTCAAAGAGCATGTCTTCTTGCAGTGCGGACACTCTGAGCGCATGCACTGTCAGCCCAGGTTTGCTGCTGTGTATCAGTCCACGCTTTATAAAGACATGTGGCTGATGCCAACAGACAAGTTGTTACAAGCTTTTCTTCAAGCAGTCTGAAGTGCCAGCATGCTCACTAGGAAAAGAAGGAGGCTTGAATTCAAGCTGTTCTGAAAAATCCTCTGGGTTTACTGCACTCAACCACTGGCTACTGAGGCTGCTGCTGCATGATCACAGAGCACATATGCTTTAGCAAATGCTCAGGTGGTTAGATGCCAGGGTATCTAAATTCCCTCGTGGTCTTGTGCCTAACAGTGAAATGCTCAGCGAAAGAGCAAGGCCAGTAAAAGCCTGGCTGGTGAAAAATGAGAGGCTGTAATTCTATCTGCTGAGTAGTTTGGGCCCACTGCTATGGGAAATGTGGCTGGATCAACTTTCCCCTAAGTATCATATTCCAGAAGTTGGACAAAATATCAATTTCTATTTTTTCTTTTCCATTACACAAACAAAGTTTTCCTCCTTGATGGTGTAAATTAGACACATAGAGAAGAAAAAGACTTCAAGGAAAAATGGAAGCATTTCTGAAGACCCTCCCTATGGCTTAGCTTACAGAACTGAAACAGGTATGACAGCTGTATTTCAAATGTTCTGAAACACCTTAGGAAATAACTGTTTGCTAGCCTAAACCATAGCTGTGATGCACCAAAAGCTGCTGCACTGACCCCATCAGAGTTAGATGATAGTTCTGATGCCTCTGCAGACAGCCTAAAAAAAACTTGGTTGTAACTTTGATATTAGGGTGGAGATAAATTGCCCTATTCAACAAATATATATATAAAAAAAAATCTTTGTCACTTTATAACAATGATAAAATATTTTATTTTTCTCCCATCTTTTATTGTGCTTTTTGAAGTAATTTCCTTCTTTGGTTCAGTGTGTCTCTTCCTTTTCAATTATTACACTACTTTCTTAAAGTATCCCAGACATTTGTGAGTGGCTCTGTAAAGCAGAATTGTAAGTCCTTGACTAGAATTTCAAGTCATACCACCATTGAGATGGAGTTCTCCTTAATGTTCTGCTTCAGCTTCATCTTGTTCTAAGTCATAAATTTAAATAAGTTACAATGATGTTTGATAATGATAAACTGAGGGAATCCACCCTTCTCTACATGTAGTAGCTTTTATCATAAGTTAGATCTAAACAGTAATTTTTTTCCAAGTTAAAGCTGAATAAAGTATAAAACCTGAATGAAAAATAACAATAATGTCAATAACTTATGAGAAAAGAGTCCTAAATGGAAAAAAAAAAAAAAAAAACCAACTCAAAGATAGTAAACTAATTCCAAGTACAAAACCTTGATAAACGCTTTTTAAATGAAAAGCCTATTTCCTTAATTCAAAACAAACCATTTATTCACCAAATGGTAAATCTTTTCATAAGCATGTCTTGCTTATGTCATTATATAAGAAATAGTGTGCAAAAATCAGTATGATGGATCATCACAGCTGTGCAGTTCAAAATAGAAATCCCATACATGTCCACCTGAAAAATTTTCTTCCCCTACCTTTCTCCTGCCCCAATTCAGAGGACAGTATTTGTACATAGCAAACAGTAAGCACTTATATAGAAAAAATACCAAATACCATTGTTTAACACTCCTTTTGTTTCATCCCGTTTCACAACATGGCCATTGCATTACATTTTATATTCTCATTGTGTTTGGATTTCCCTTTAGAACACAGCAACCCAAAGTTGATTTAAATAGGACAGATTGTGATGAATGTCTGGTTTTTATATGACAAACATTGCTGCGAAATACTGCTTCTCATCAAACAAACCAAGATTCTGAAAAACACAATACTTCTTTGGATATTCATTTTTAAAAAGGAAGAGCTTTGAGGCAGTTATTTTGTTGGACACTGATAGGAAGCAACAAATTTGAACAAAACACATTGAAAATGATAGTGCTGCACTGAACTGGGGGGGGGAGGGGGAAATGTAGTCTACAAAAAAGATTTACTTAAGATGGAGGTGATTTCATATCCCAATATTAATCAGGCAGAAGAAAACACCTCCGTTCATGGACCTTATTCTGGTGTGCTGAGCTCAGTGGTCATCTTTAGGTGAGAAACTTAGTTGCTTGCAAAATTACTTGTCATTTCAAGTTGTATGAGCACAGTAACCCTTGCAGTGCTACCTTTCTTGCTAACCCCTAGCAAGCTCTTGCCTTTTGAGGTTGCACCTTTTGTTCTCATTCACCATTCTCATGCTAGTAACATAATGATATTGCTGGGGGAAAGTGTCAGGAATGCCAGGTGGCAGACCAATAGTTATATAGTAGTTTGGATACAAGAAGGTCACTAGAATTAATTGATATATTAAATTGGATCTGTGCATTTGGGGTTTACCTTTGCAGTACATGCACTCCCTGTTTAATCATCTTCTTGAATGATTACTGCTGAAGGAAAGCTTAAAACACAATTTTCACAAACATCTGGTATTTGCTTCATTTGGAAATATTCACTCCAATAGCTCTGTTTACTGGGATGCTTGGAGGGGAAAATAACATTTGGGATGCAAAAATAATCAAAGTCACTTCAGTTAAAACTTTAGCGAGTGATTGTAGAACATTTTTATTAGCATTTGTTCAACTAGAAAGGGAAATCTAATTTCCATACAAAAGTCTTTCAGTTGAAATAAATCATGAAAGTCAATGCTAAAAAAGAAGATGCATGTTTGGTTTGGGTTTGTTTTTTTTTTTTTTAAATTAAAAAGAGCATTGTGTAATCAAAGCTAAATTCCTTCTTTTGGTCAACAGATTATTTCAATTCTTTAATATCAGCATAATTCTACACTTGTGTGATTATTATTTCAAAATTATCTTTTATGTGAGAAAAATATCTGGATATAATTATCATTAAAAGCTTCATGTACAAACAGTGTTTTAGAAAAAGGAAAATGTCAAATCGAATTTACTGCGTACTTTTCCCTAGACATATCTATTAAAAATAATAAAGGCTTCCCATTGTAAAGGATAACTGTACTACAGAATATTTGTCAGAAAACTAGAGTATCTAGAAGTACAGCTTCCACACAAAAAGACTACACAATTTCTTGAACCCATAAATTCCCATTTTTTTTTTAGCTTTATTTACTTACTTTCAGCAAAGCAAATGTCTTCCTGGATATCTTATATTTGTGAAAAAGAGTTTATGTAACAAAGAAAGACTTTAACTGACCAAGAGGTCAGCTACTCTTGGATAACATATGCTAATTAGTAAGCAGCGAACACTCACAACGAAATGATGAGCAACATGTAGAGCAGACACCAACATGTGCAAAATGTTGACATGTTGACAGAGCCATGACAAAAAAACTACTTTCAAAATATCAAGTGTATTAGTGATATCTTAGATGTTATGTCATATAACGATACATTGTACATGTGGATGTATTTTTGACTTACAACATGCCATGTTTGCCAATGAAAGGTTTATAAAAATTAACTTAATTTAGTCCTTAGAGATCTCTATTAAAGAAAAATCCACTGTTCTGAAAATATACTTTGCTTTCTTATCTCTGTGTGGTTAGGTGCAATGTGCACTTCCTCCCCTTCCATTCCACATTTATGGAAAAGCAAAGCTGAGCTTTGTATATGAGGGTGCAGGGACTGAAAAAGAAAAAAAAAATCAACACAAAGTGTGTCACAAAAGCTCAGCTGCAACTAGAAACTACTCATAAATAGATCTTTCTATTTGGCTTTGGAGTCACAGGATTTGTTTTTTCTCCGATTGCTGCAGGGCAGAGATCCACACAAAAACCTACTGCAGCAAGTTGAACCAAGAGATGGTTAATAACCCTAGAAATCAGAGAATTAGCCAATATCTGGACTGAAATGCAGCTGCACAGATAGTATCATAACTGCTCTAGGACCCTTACACATCAAGTTTTTAGACTTTAGCTTGCTAAGTCAGGTCACTATTTAGAGGCAGTCAAATTATAAATCTATATTACGTTTCCATCTATGGATTTTGACTAAAGTGCTTCCTAATGCCTCTTCAGCCCTTCTTGCAGCATGGTGGGGACTAATTCACAGGCTTTAAGCACAGGTTATAATCTGGTTGCCCGTATTTTTGGTGTGGGGTTTTTTGGTTTTTTGTATTTTTTGTTTGTTTGTTTTTCTTTTTTTATCCAATGCTTCAGTACCCTCCCTTACACTTTATACTCTTCACAGTTTACAGAGTTAATGGGAAAAGCAGAAATGGCATCAAAAGCCCAGTTCATGTAAGAAAAATAAGAGCAACTGCTCAGAAAATATTTGTATGCCCAGATTCCATCCCTCTCACCACTGGTGAGATAGTTTCTTGATCCATAAAGCTATTCAAATTATTTCCAAGTATTCATCGCTAAATGAACACCCTATTAAGAATATAAATACAGGGAAGAATTATTTATATTTTTCCCTGAAAGTTTTTTTTTCTCCCTGACAAGCCACCTTTTTCACCTGCTGAAAAACTTCCAGCAGCTCAGTGTCTTAAAAACTACTGTTTTCCTGAATTATTTCTTATGTACTTGTATTGGTTGTCAGAGGAAGATTTTGACCCTTGCTATAGCATTAAACATAATTAGTCAATGCCAAGCAGCAGCAGCAGCTATAGGTTATCTGTTTTTCAACCCCTTGGATGTCGGCTTTGTATGAGATTCACCCATAAAATTCAGACTGTCATTTTCCATGTCATTATATTTTAATTGCACTGACACTGCCTTAGAAACATTATGGGATAAAAGTCTGTGAAAATGTAATTCAAACATTTCTCTGGAGCATTTGGGGAAAAAAAAAACCCCAAACCTGAACAACCAAAACCCCCCAAAAATAAAACCGACAATAAAACCCAACCCACCCTAAACCCAAGGCTTCTTCCTCCTCAGAGTTTGAACCCTATGCTCAAGTTTGCTTGTGGGATAGCAGGAAGGCTAATACTGGAGGTTATCTTCCTCCCAGTGTAGGCATTATCTTGAGTTGGAAACTCCCCATACATGAGAGGGATGA
This sequence comes from Heliornis fulica, assembly GCA_013399135.1. NCBI lineage: Eukaryota > Metazoa > Chordata > Aves > Gruiformes > Heliornithidae > Heliornis > Heliornis fulica. The sequence goes on from VXBZ01000880.1 coordinate 70,647, forward strand.
AAACTGACTTCCCCCAAGAAGAGAAAAAGCTTGTCCTCTGACACCCAGCTCTATTTTATAGACATGTATGTAAACAGAGTAAAGGAAAACAGCAAGTCTGCTAATTCTGACCCCATGTTAGGTGCAGAGACTGGCTGTTCAGAAGCTGTTTCACAGCATCTTCTGAGCTTTAAGCATATTCATGATTTTTGAGCAATATGCAAGTCTGGCACTGAGCTGTTTTAACTATATCAAGTTGCTTAGGAAAGAAGCTCAAGAACTGGAGTTTTCATGATGTGACAGCTAAGAAAGAATTTGCAAGATTACATATGGATATACAGTACATACACAAATAATAAGGAAGCCCAAGGCTTTATTTAGTATGAACTTCAGTCCTATGTGCAGTACCAAGTCTGCAAAAAGCAACTGGCAGTTTGTTTAATCAAGTTGCAAGTATACATACACTAAGGCATGGTATACTATCTCCAACAGTTCTTCCAGGAGCTGATTGACACCAATGAAGGTTAGGTTCAAATTTTAGGTGCCACTACTAAAGACTGAAAAAAGTTGTATGTGTTCAGTGAATTAAAATTCCTTATTTAAATGATAAATCCAAATGGCTTAGACAACAGGGCAGCATTGAGTAGATAAAACGGGGTGAGGTGGGGGAGAAGGAAAGTGAGAAGGAAAATAAGCAGTGATCCTTACACTTCAACCAACCTTTTTTGATCTCTGCATGAGGTCATCCTACTAAGCAACTACTCAACCAGCCAGCTGCTTCCCAGTTCTTTGAGCCCTAGTGATAAAGACTTCTATTGCCACATCCACTGAGAGGCTCACCACCTACCTGTTGTAGGTCTTCTGCCTACCTCTTCCCAATTCATCCACTCGCTAACTGCAGTACTTCCGTAACAGCATCCCTCAGTTATTTCAGATTTTATAACAAGCACATAGAAGATTACAAAAATTTTTTACAAATCAAAAATCTCCTTTATTCCCAAGGTGCAATTCACTAGTGATTAACAAACCGGAAAACTATTAGTGAATCTAGCAAACCCAGAAGAGATAGTTAACACCAGGTAATCCAATTATGATATGCCTCCTGTATTTCATGGAGGAGAGATGTTTATAAACATGGATACTCTGAAGTATGATAAAATATACAGGCATACATATTTCAAGACTATTTGCTAGTCTTCTCTGACCATCATCCCTTCTTTTCCATCAAAGATCAGCAGAATTCATCTCTCTTAGGTATTCTACCACTCCTCAGGAGACATCAGTTAACTCCTAGTTGTCAGTCTTGGAACTTGTATCTGACAAATAAAGACTCCATAGACTTCACAGAGCTGTTGGAAGAGAATCAGGTCCTTCCATATGGAAGTGATACAGGATTAGTACTCAATGAAATGTGTTTAGCAACTGATTAAGTCTTTCTAGCTCCATGTTAGAAATTTTACCAAGATAAAACCTGAAACAAATATTTCTGTTAGTACACAATTGTGCTTGATCAAATGATAAAGAAAGGGAGATTCCAATGGCAAGGTCACATATTTTCACCTCCCTCACCCTTAATTTTTTCTTCATTGTGTTTCAACTGATAAGTAATTTATTTTTCAGCCTGATCTGAGATATTTTCCACAACTGAATGAAAAGCAACTGAAATTCCAGGCTGAATGTCTTGCCAAAACCAATGAAAACCACAGCAAGCATTTTGTCTTTCAGGATCACTTAGAGTCAATAGCAATCCTTAAAAAAATTGATTTTGTGTAGCACATTGGCTGTGATCCAGATAATGGAAGAATAGGGACAGAAAACAGCTTTCTATTTAAGAATGCATTAAATTGATTGCAGCCAAGTTCCTCAATCTTTTAGGCACAACACAAATATTTAAAAAATAATTAATACATTGACAGTTTAAATTATGCCCTTCCATAAAGGAGTTGAGACCTCATAGAAGGTAAAGGAGTATTCTCTGTACTCATGGCTCTGAGGCTAAACATCTTAATTCCTAACACAAAAAAAAAAACCAAAAAAAAAAACCAAGCTTCCTTATATCTGAGCCCTGAGATCAACACTTTGAGAAAGACCTAGGAACTAAGTCATCTGGGCCAAACCTGCTGCAGGAACAAGTGTCAGGGAGTCTATCAGTAGTACTGGCATAATTAATATCAAGTGGCAGTAAAGGAACATTATTTCAGCTCTTTAGCTAAACTGGGTTCCTCAACTCAGTGGAAAACATGTATTCTGTTCATGTGAAACTATGAGAACTTGCATTGCCTTCTGGGAGCTGATTTAAGTCCCACACTCATCACGAAGAATTGGTTGGAGAGATGGCACTGACAGGGCACGTGAGGTGCTGTACACAAGCACTTCAGCTTCCTTACTGGAGGCAGAGGAGGACCTGGGCAGAAGGATAGCAATTTAATGCCAGTCACAACAGCTGTGCCTTTCCAGGTGACCTTATTCCCTATCGACTACTGTGGGACACAAGGGCCACACTTCCTCCCCAAGTGCATTTTCTCTGCTGCACCAACTGACAGGATGGAAGAGGTGGGCTCTCTTTCTGATGTCTTTGCACAGACCTCCCACCTGCATCGACTGTGACAGCAACAGAGAAGTTGCTTTCCCTTTGTGAGATGCAGCATGTCCGATCTTTACAATGCATGCAACCAGAAACACAGTCCAACAAAAACAACAGGTGCAAGATCTTTTTACCTTGCTTTCTGTCCTACAGAAAGCTCAGTTTTAATTTGCTAAGCTGACTCCAAGTTAAAGCTATGTTATTAAACTTCCTCGACTCATGACTGAAGTTCCCCTTCTGCTTCAGAGAGAACACAAAATGAGAATTGACCTCCTGCATCATTGTACTGAGCTTATCAAAACCCCAAAGCCAGAATATAGAGTAACCTCAACAGAGAAAGAGAAACTGGACCTAAAGGAAGGGTGCAAACAACAAATATCAAGTAACTAAACTGCATTGGAAGAATCTGCCATAGCATTCAGTCACACAATATCTGCATATTTAGACAAGAGAGGTTCCATGGTACCAAAGGAACTTTGTTGCAATAGATATTAATAAGGGATACATCAGGAAAATGAAGCAACACATGCACTGCTCAACCCTGGGACACAGAGGAACATTGGAAGGGTGAATTGAACATCACATGAAGAAAACGTTGGCTATAATATTTCTATACAGGAAAACTAAAATGAGTAGTACTGAGGCCTTTATTAACTTGGACTATTATATACAACAGTCTGTCACTGTAGCTGGACTAATAATTTGGATTATTAAACTGTTAAATTATTAATTAAAGATAACTTCTTGGCTTGGTGTGCTCCTTTCCGCACTTACAGTATTTTGACCGCAACATATTAAATGTTGACTTACAGCAACATCTATCTCATCACAAGGCGACTCCCTCATACTTTTCTGCTTTCTTACATGAGTTTATGTTTGTAAAAAAACTTCCTTTTGGCTGTGATTTAACCAGGACTCAAGGCAGTCATTACACTACAACCTTAACTGCTGCTACTATTGCAACCGCATAACACTGGTCAGGAAGGCAAAGGACATGGATATATTTCTTGCTAAGTCTTTGCTTCATACATCAAGGTTGATTTTGGAGAGGCAGGTTATTGGGTTTTTTTTACTTGTTTGTTTTTATTTTCAGAAGCTTTCACAAAAAACAGAGGTACAAAGAGACCAAATATCTACCTGAATTCCACAGAAACAAACTTAGATTTCGCAAAGTTGGCATTTTGTTTATCTTCTATCTGAAGCCAATGCATTCATTGAGCTTGCTGCTCTCATCAGTACCATTATAGAGCATGTACAAGAACCACAGTAAAAGGTTTGATTGTTCTCTTCTACTTGTGGGCTGACTGCACACAAACTATGCACACAGAGAACCCCTTACAACAGAGTTGCTTTAAATTTTAATAAGACACAGTGAATAGACTGAATAAATTATTGAGTGCATATCGCCACCCAGGATGCAATGCACACTGTTAGGAAGGCAAGAGAGGAAGGCAGAGAAAGTAAGGAAGTGTTTACTATTAACAGAAGTATGGTAGCAATAGCAGGTATGGCAGGCAGGAGCTATAGTCATATTTTCATTTCTGACCTAAGAAATAGAATGATCTAACCAAGACAAAGTACTAAATTTAACTCCAGAAGTTCTTCAGTCTGTAGAAAATACAGCTCTCACAGTGGAAAAAAAAATAAAGGAGGCATTTACTGTGTATTGTCTACATACACACACACGTGGGGGAGAAAAAAATTGTTTCCCTATCAGGAAATACTTGATCTCATTTTCCAAAGTCTAAAGGTATATGGCGCTTTTACAATTAATATAAAAACATGCTTCTGTCTATGCAGCACTAGATCAATGATGTGAAGACCACTACTAAGGAATTATTCACTGACCTTGCACTGTCTTTATTTGGATGGCATAGTTAGCAATATTTCTTCTAGTGAACAGTTCATCAAGCTTTGCTTGCAAATGGCAAAAGGGGTGATGACAAGTTGGGTTTTTTTTAAATGCTGAGAAAAAGTACTCATTAGAAACAGTTTACTTAAATTCCTCACAACAGAGGCTATAGAGCACTACAGGAGGTACTGCAGAAAAAGCACTGCAGCCATACTTGGCAATTCAGAGTAGTGACAAAGTGGCAACAGCAGGAACACATCATTTATGTAATTTTCCTTAACCAAATTGTCTCCCTCAACAATACTCTCTCTCTGTCAAGTACTTCACAGATTAAGTAAAGGCTTGATAAAAGAAAAATGTTACAAGTATGGTTGTTCTTTGACAGAATGTTCAAAAATAGCACACACACAAAGGGGGTGTATATAGATATATAGATATATAGATATATAGATATATAGATATATAGATATATAGATATATATGTATAAGGTTCTTTCAAGACACATTTTCCATGATCTTTAACTGAAGAGCACTGGGAAGCTAGAACTTCATATTTAATAACTTATTGAAATAAAAAGAAAAACATGAGGATTTCAAGGAAGTTCAGGGTTCTAAGGGAAATGGTACTCAAGTCTTAATTGGTGCACTGTCAGCAATGATCACTGTGCTGTGATCACAATCAACATACCTACCGGCTCTAACACATCCAGGTTACTACTGTTCTATGTAGCACAGGAAAGGCACTTAAACTGGAGTACATCCATCAAAATATTTTAAGTCAAGTTTTTTAATGCTGTAAGAGGCCAATAGATGGCTTAGTCTGACAGTAAAACATTAATGATGTTTTTTTTAGTTGTCGCCAAGCAGTCAAAGACTTTCCAGCTTCTCATAGTGGCCTACCAGTGGGATCTTGGGTAGCACCCAAAGAAGCTGGGAGGGGGCACAGCCTAGACAACTGTCCGAAACTGGCCAAAGGTTTATTCCATACGATGACATCACACTTGGTATATAACTGGGTGGTGGGCTGGGAGGTGAAGCATCTCGAAATATAGCTGAGCATCAGTTTCAGGTGTTCAGAAATTGTGCTTTTCATCATTTTCTTTGTATATTGTTATTACATATATTCTTATACATATGTTGTATATTCTGTCCTTTTAAACTGTCTTTATCTCAACCCATAAGTTTTACCTTTATTTTTCTTTTTCATTTTTCTTCCCTATCCCAGTGGAAGGGCGGGGGGGGGGGGTGGTGGTAAGCAAACAGCTATGTGGCTGTTTTAGCTGCCAGCCAGGTTAAATTATGACACAGCAAAAACAATCCAAGTAAAAAATACTGGAGAACATGTACTTGATAATTTTTGAGCTCATCACATGCAAGAGTCTCACCTGAATCTCACCATTCTGTTTCAAAGATAACTACAAGCAGAAATTTTATTTGCAATCAAAAATGTAATTCAGATTTTTTTTTCAATATGTATATCTACTTAATACTCTTAGTAAACCACCTGAGGCCAAGACTTATCCAGAAAATTCCTTCTAAAATGATTTTGAAAAACTGTTTAAAATCAAGTTTGATGGTGCTCACAGATAACTCCATAGATAGCTCATTAAGAGTAAAAGAAAATAAATTGCATTCATGAATTATTCATCCCAACTGTTTACACATTTCTAGTCTAGCAATGTGGCTATGTTAGTATTTTTAAGTTTATGGGCAGTTAAAATAATTTAGGCTAGCACAAAACAGTAATTCTTAAACTACTCAATTTCTCATTGGCAAAATGTCTATGATTATTGAGAGAGGTGTGCACAAACATAGCATTTGCAGGACATGCTACTAACAAATTACCATGATTTAAAATGTGCAAATTTAGCTTTAAAACTTATTTCTATCAGTAGATGCACTGTGTTTATGAGTAAGTCATTTTAATAGCTCTTTCAAAGCCCTATGGCTACAGGTGTATGCTCCTACACATGCTGGAGACATGCAAGGTCAACAACTAGACTAACACCCGAGTCCTCCTTCAACCTCAGTAAGACCTCTCTCCTAAAGAACACAATAAACCTTCAATTCTTAAAATGATTCTTTGAATTCCAACATTTCAGAAAATTCTAGATAGATAATAGCTTCTACTAAAAAAATAAGTACCTCCTTGCTAACTGAAAAAACTTCCCTAGATCTAGTCTTTCAAATAACAAGGGATTGGATATCAACTTTAATAACTTCTTTTCCATAACCGGAAAAAATTTACTTGGATTAAACTATAAAAGTGGTAGTGAGTTTCCTGACCCCACAAATACCCAAATAACCATCTCACTTTCTAAACACCTAAGCCCAGGAATGACTAGTTCTATTTGTTTAATGCTCAATTTAATATTCCTAATTTTTTACCTTTTTCTTTTATGCAATGAACTACGGTTTTAAAAGGAAAAGGTGTTTTCAACCAAATACTCTTCCCTTAAAATGTCAGTTGTTATATCAATATTATCTATATTTCTTAAAAAAGAAAAAAACAAACACCAACAACAAACTCCTAAACTTTAAAATCCACTTGTTGAAACCAACTGTTTTTCAGACATTTTCAGTTCATTGTTTTTTCACAGTAAGGTCCATTCCAGGCCTTAGGCACCAAGGTTTTATGGAGAAATAACTGTGCAGAATTATACATGATATTGCTTTTTCACACTGTTTTTAAAACAGTAACTGAGTATTAAATTGTTCAGAACTTTTTCAAATTTAAGTCATGAAGAACAAGAGTTACCCATTGTCAGGTAAAAACAGATGAAAGGCAGGGATTTATAACTATCATGCAAGTTAAAAAATAAGTACAATATTTGAAAAACATTTGTTTGCAGCAATATATTTGTGTTCAAATACATAGCCTTTTATACACTCTATGACACAAAAGGCAGAAATCAACATAATTTTAGAGAGGAAGTTAAAGATCACATATACATTTACTCATGTATTTGCTTGCTAACAGGTTGAATGCAAGCAATTGAGGGGGTATTAATGATTTGTTTGTAAAATATAATTAGGAAACACAAAATTATGAGTGTTTCTCTTGACTAGAGCCATAATAAGAAGATGATCATGCAACAAAAACCTTGTTGAGGCAATCACTAAGTGTGAGCAAGTATAAAAGAGTCCTACTACAAATACCTTGGCAGGCAGCCATGCAAGCAGCCAGTTTTGATGGCTGCAAGGAATGAAGTTGAGAAACAAGCAAACACAAGAGCCTGGATGGCAGCCAGACAAGGAATAAGGGGTACATATCAGAAAGCCACTTCATAGCTGGATATGGCAAAGGAAAAGTGTCTATAGTGGTGGGCAGGATCCAGGCACAGAAGTATCTTTCTTTACTAGTTTGGTATGCCTGGAAAGGCCAGAAGATCTTATTTTTAGATTTGGCCAGGCTGACAATGCAACCACACGCACGACTAGCCCACACACTCTTATCTGGCCACAAATAAGGATAGCCTGAACAAATTCCAAGGTCTGTCCAAGGGCTGCACTCCCATCTGAGAGTTTGGGGGCAGGGGTTTGGTTTTGCTTTTGGTTTTAGACAAAATACACCATTTCTGAAGTCTGCATCTCTCCCAACTGGTGCACATTGTGCTAGTGTTTTGAGGTAGGAGAGTATGACAGAGGATGACAAAGTGTAAAATCAGATCACCTCATGGTCCCTATGAAAGTCTTCAAGAAGTCATTAGTCTATTGGGTGATTTTTTCCTGTTTTGGGCGAGAACACTTGGACATTATTTCTGTGGGTGAGAGTGTCTTTAAGTGAGAATAAAGTTGCTTCACCTTACAAAAATACACTCAGCAGCTGTGACTATCAGGAAGACTTAAACTGTAACTAATAATTAATGCAAACAAAACAATGTTTACCCAAGAATAGTATCAGAATGTTTATTCCACATCAAAGGGTAGGAAATGGGAAAAAAAAATCCTAAACAACAAACCCCTGGAGAATCAACAATGGCCCTAACTCTTCTAAAGCTGCTCATCAGGTATTTTCTACTACATGTTTGACAATTCTGAATACACTGAAAAATCACCTTCATAGAGAAAAAGAGAAAGAAATTATGCTTTTGGAAAAGCAACTGCTGGAACTTCTATCTCACAACTGTGGGTTCATGATTTTTTTTTTCCCTGTGCAGTAGTAGCGTTCTATTAACAGTTTTTCTCATTTCACTTCCTTTTTCCCTGGAAAAAGAAAATAAATTGCCTATTATTGCCAATATTAGCATTTAAGTAGTGCCAATTAGACTTCAAGTTCTTGCACATAAAAAGGTATAATTAGGCAAGGCCGCTTTCTCCTTTAGCAGCTGCTGTTTGGAGATTTTTTGAAGGCAGGGTGAATAGGGTAACAGCACTTCATGCACAGAAATAGTTGTATCTCTAGAATGAGCAGTGAAGACCAAAAACCTGATTTCTCAATTCTTTTTCCTCTACACAGGTTGTGTCCAGCTTCAAAGAAGTAACACTACTTTAAAATTAGCATAAATGGCAGCAAAAAAATAAGACTTCTTTCTGAAAAATTGCAGATTATTATATTGTGTGGGAAATTCCAGAGACTTTATAATCATAGGATCCACCACAAGCTACCAGTAGTATTTTTTGTTCCTGTTATTGTGGCAATTAGAAAGAGATCTGTTCTTGTTTTAGTTAAACTCAACAAGGCTGCAACTCTGTACACAGATACCGAAGTCATCAAGAAGGTGCACTGATTTCATTCCTCCAATGGCCAAGCCAGTGTAAGCAAGCCACATACCAAAATAAATTACTAGGTCTGGGGAAGCATTGATGTGCATTGATTCCTCTTTTCCCATTAAAAGAAGGGGGAGAAAAGGGCTCAGCTGTAATTGAAATTTGAAATGAAAAGGTTTGTCTGCATGTTTGCTCAGGCAGAAAACTCAAGGTGCACCCGACCCCGGCTGATCTCGTCCACTGCCATAGTAAAATGCAAACACTTCTGACTTGTTCTTTGAATAAAGCACAAACATGAATGATCCCAACATTTTTAGAGCATGATTAAAGTGCAACAGGTACCTTATGTAGGAAAAAAAGCCACTTTTAGAAAGGTGAATTCCATTCACTATGTACTGACTTTGTCCACGAGTCATCCTGTAGGTTTTGGGGGATTATCCTGCAGTCATTCTGATCAAATCAGATCTATAGTTATTGAGCTATGCATAACATGCAATGCCTTCCTACAAACAGTTTTGTGTTTCTTGCTTTTAATATAGTTATTTTTCACATCTACATGGAGCAAACTGCTATATGGAATTGTGGAATGTTCAATGCAATGAGCTTTAACAATTAAACTAAATTCCCTTTTGTACTGACGCTGCACATTGCTCCACGCTCATCACTACCTGACACATCTCAGCATCCACTCTTAGACCTTCTGGTTCATCTTCTTTTGTGAGTTACCATGGTAGGGAAATCACAGTAGGGTTCAGAGCAGATTTTTGGACTCTTCAAACTTCCATTCCTTTAGACTGTGAGAGAAATCATGCTGTATTTGAGAAAGCAGTTTTGCTTCTTTCTGCTGTACAGAAGTGACATGAGTGATGTACGCTCTTCCAGATTACAAAACACCACACAACAACACTTGCTGATGAAGAGCAAGGAAGCATAGCAACAGCTAAAAGCAGGTATTTATATAAGGCAAGCGCACCTATATGTTAGCTGACACCTTTCATTTCCTTTAGTGGGGTTCTTGTTGCTTAGATGGCATAGCTGGATGGGACAGGCATTTGCTTGGTGCTACAGAGTCCTGAGACACCATACCTATCAGCTCTAATAAATGGCATGGAAACCCAAGAAAGAAATGGTTAAAGTATTACAAATTATTGTTTCAGGTTTAAGTTATAATGTTTTACTTCCCTGTATGACCTTAACAACTGAGAGAATGCCTTCCAGACAAAAGACCCCAACAAACAAGGGACAGGAGACCAATGGCTGAAATGAACACTAGGTTCAAGCACTCTTAATACATTTGGAAACACGTATTTATCTACCATTATCACTTCTTTTGCGGCGCTAGTAAATGGTGCAAAATTAAGTAGGTTCAGATGCTTCCCTCAGTGAATGGCAAGCCCTGTTTTATCCCGCAAAGTCTATCAGAGCTGGAGGCAGAAAGCATCTACTTCGTCTTCTGAAAGGTATCATGTATAACTGGTAGTAAGGGAGGCTCGACAGGCAGTCATAATTAACTGGAGGGTTCAACAACAGAAAATACATGTCTAAATATACGTGAATTTCCCTGGACTGTGAGCTCCAGCTCACATTTTGAGACCAAATGCTTGACTTTTTATTCCAAATTGTTCATCTCACCACTGGAATGCAATTAGTCACAATTCTACAGTGCACATGAAGGGACTTCTGCACAATGGGCTACCATAATGTGATCCTGAGGTTTCTGAGGAAAAGGAGGAATCAGCCCCTTACTTAGAAACTAGTTTACTTTATAAAAAGGGGATCTTTTGTAAGGGTCACAGAACTTCTGTTTAAACATATTGTTTAAAACAGAATTACTGTTCCTAGCAAAGACATTTACCCTCCCCACATCACAGATTCTGCAAAGTAGAATTTGGAAGGTCAGCCTTTCATCCTGCAATAGATCTTTCCTTTCATAAGTTCATCAAAGAATGTTTTCTTTCTTTTTTTTTTTTTTCCCCCTCCCTGAAACTAGATTTAACGTTGCTATACAATGCATTGTAGTCTTCCTATTCTTCAGACATTTTTAAAGGACTTTATAAGGTTTGGCCAAAGCTCCATTTGTCAGAGGCAGCAGGCTCTATTACTTGCTGGATATAAGATATTTAATTAGTGTCTTAAAAGAATTATTAGCAACTCAACCTAAGCTGAATAGACCACTTCAATTTCTATACATAATATGCCCTAAACTGATGAATATGGATTAAACCCTCTCATCATATCAAGAATTGCACTTTTTTCTTTGTGTTTTCATACAGTCTTAATAACTTGAACATCATACACATTTGAACATCATGCTCATGCACACAAAATGCTTCAATAGATGTCTAATAGCTAATTCCTTTCCTAACCAAAGTATTAAAGTTATGGTGAATATACAGATTTTAACTCACTCCCATTTCTAATTTGCTCGTCTGAAAGAGCTTGAACCACACTGAAGCTGCGGCACTGAAAAATCTTTATTATTTACCTCAAAGACATGGTTTACTTTGGAGATGGCCACTTTTATAAAAAACATGTGAGATGAAGTTCTCCTGACAGTACAAAAGCCACGATCAGATTCTCAGAAGAATTTATAGAACAGAATCAGATTATTCAGGGATTAAGAAATAGAGCAGCTCAGGGGGGCTGAAGGACTGCCCAAAGACACACAGAGATATTTTGCAAAGTTCATCCATCCACAGCTACAGAAATCCTCCATTAACCGCTTATAACAAAAGAACTCCCTATCCATTTGTCCCGAGGACCCACCTGGTCTTTCAGACTCTAAGATTTGCAGCAAACCCTCACTACTTTTGCTTCCTGTCTGCATTCCTCAAGATATAAAAATGAGTAATAACTTTGAGCCTTTTCAACCCCTCTTCTTGGGCCAGCACTTGGGTTCTTCTTGAGTGCTTGGCCTCAGCATCTTTGTTGATTGCTCTTAGCATTTGCCAGAGCCCAGTATGGTGGCCTACCTCTCTGCAGTTCTGTGATTTGCCATCACTCTACCAACCATCCCTTGAGTTTTAAAGGGCAAGTGAGAACTTCAGCTCTTGATACCTTCTCACAGAAGCCCTCATTTGTTTAAAATAAATAAGTAAATAATGATCACGCCTCCACACAGAACAGAATAACTTTAGAAGAGACTATCCAAATTATGAGACATTATATGTAATGTGATTTAGGTCATCTATCCAGGTGATGATTCAGAAGTGAGGATCCTTAGTGAGGATTACTGAACTCTACTACTGACCGAGTAGCAGATTAAGCTTTAGGAATGAGAAAAGCCCAAGCAGACCTTACCTTTTTGCTATAGTTCTGTTAAGAGAGCTCATGTGATGTGGGGATCACTTGTACTTATGCTCCAAACATGGACAAACTTTCATCTGTTCCTTCAGAATTTATTCATTTGAAATGAGCTGTACTGTTTTAAGACAATTAACAAAAAAAAAACCAAAAAAAAAGGTAATGGTGCCCCATGCTGTTGGGTTTTATGCAGCTAAATTAAGCCTTTAAAAACAAACCATAAAATGAGAAAAAAAAAAATATCCAATTCGTGGGATCTCTTTTTTTCCTTATTCTAGAATACTGCTATCTAGAATTAACTATAAAGATAGACCAGGCTGACACAGCCATTTTATAATGAAAGACAGGTTTTACAACAGACACATGACCAAACACACACAAAATAAAACCAGACCTAAGAAAGCAAGAACAACTTACCCCAAAGTTTCATTTGATTTGGGATATATTTCTTCTTTTTCAAATAATAAAATCCAAACATGTTGATCTTTAAGAGCAGACTATAAAAGGCTGTTGATTATGGTCACAGGGCAACACCTATCACAACACAGGATTTTTTTTCACTCTATAAAAATGTGCCAACATTTCCCACAGTTGCATTTATGCTATATCTATTTTGTTTCACCACCATTTGCAACATTTTCTGTGCAAACCTCTTGACATACATACATCCTCTAACTGCATATCAATATTTTCTCTTTACATAAGGAAAAGAGGTCCACTCCATTCCCCCTGTATACTTGCAACTATACTCTCTTAAGAGCTGTACGGTTTTGCTGTTGTTGCTTTCCTCAAGAAGTCCTAGCTATGGGTTTGTTTGTATGCTCTTATAATAATAATTTACAATATAGCAATAATTTAATAATATCTGTAGATTTTCTACAGGTTTAGATTTTTGTACAGGTTGTGAAACCTGTAGTTTTTCATTTACAAAACCAAATCCTCTTCTAACAAGGCACAAGTCGGTACCTTGCAAGGTGCATTAAAACTCTGATGACACAGAGAGATGGTAGCAATAAGCTTACTTTTGACTTTGGAATTCTACCACTTTGCAATTCTATGATACTCCACCTGAGCATCCCAAGGCACTTCTGAGAATAACAATTTGGCTTCAAAAATTTTTAGATTAAGGAAGCATTATCATCATCAACATTTTATAGGCAAAGAAACTGACAGATTAAAAGGATTCAATCCCTAAAAATGGTTGGGCACCCATCCATATGAACATGACAAGTGTGCACAGAAACACTAACGAAACATGTTCAATCCAAAGTTTTATGAAGGCTTTTTTTTTTTTTTTGGAGGAGAATAGCAAAGCCACTACATTCTGATTTTGTGGATTTAATTTCCACATTACATTTAATTTCACAAAACTTTGTATCTGGTTGCTGAGGGCATGGCCATGACCATGTGAAGACCTGCACTTCCTTGACTATGACAGCCTGATTTGGAACCTTAACATTTATATACCAACATAATTTCTACATACCAAGACATTCAAAGATGTTTAACTGAGAAAGAATAGATTTCCCTGAAGATATGAAGCCACAGATTTCTGCTGTTAGCATTTCCGAAACTCCAGAAAAGTTTTTCCTGTTATTGAGTTTAAGAAATACTTAACATTTACCTGACTGACACTTGTAGTAAGTTTTTATATACACATTCATACTCAGACAGATACCAAGTACCTGTTAGCTAGAAAAATACAAAGAACTTAGCAAGTTTGAATCAAAAATCGTTTATTGCCATCTTACAGAAGCAAGGTCAAAAGAGAAATGCTATTTTAGGCAGCCTCCAGGTTTGTCAGAGACAAAAGGTTTACAAGGTTTATGCAAGGTTTTTGCATAAACCTTGTCCTTGTCATCTGCATAACCTTCAGTCCTGAGAAAATTTAATGTTTTCCTATTCATTTAATCCTAAGTGAACAACACAAGATTAGCATTCCTTAACCCTCACCATGCTACAGGACTAGTTGGGGTAGGATAACTCAGTTGGCCAGAAGCATTCTCATCATTTCAAAAAAACCAAACAAAAAACCCACAGAAAAAAAAAAAACAAACCTACATTCAAAAAAATTCAGCAACACTGGCTTTTAGACAAGTGAACATACATTCTTTCAGTCCTGGTACTCTCTATAAAATTACTAGGATAACAGAAAAAGAATGTGCTGATTACATTTCAGCTATCCAAACTACCTTAACAAATACTTTGAGAGAGAAGCCCTTTTGGTAGCAACTATGCAAGTGACACAATGTCAGTAGTACTACTGGATCATGAGCAACACAGTGAATAGAAAGAAACTCCATAAGATATTGTTACTGTTATTGTGACTTAGTTTCATTTGAAAGGTGAAATATTTATAATAGACGTTGCTTCTTTGGAACACATAAATGGCTGAAAAAGCACTGAGATAAAAGTTGAGTATATAAAATTTAGCATTGCTAACATTGTTTTGGGACTTAGTTTTAAATAACCTTTCTTCCTTTAAGGAAATAACTACACCCCTTTTTTAAGTATGCAAAGTTAGATATTTACTTATTTTGTAAGCTTTTCTTCCTCTCCTTACCCCCACTTGGCTGCATGCAAACTGTTTCTGTTTTAATTAACTACTGACCTAACTAATTTTCAAAATAATTTTTTACAATGGCTTAGATATTTTGAGTTGTCTCTGACCACAGTTTGTGTGGAAACCAACTCCACAGGTCATGAGTGAATTAAATGAACTTTACTTTTTTCTTCCCCCTTTTTGAATGAATTTATGCTAAAATCTGTAATTATTTCTGAGTTTTTAACTATGACTTTTTTCTAACATTTTAAAAACTTTCAAGTGCTGAGAAAATTGAATCTGACAGAGGGCAAAAAAAAACAAACCAAAACAAAAGATACAAGACACAACGGTTCAAACAGCCTCATGACAAGCTGATCAATGAACAACTTAGTCTTCCTCTTCTATGACTATAAAAGTTATTATTTCCATGCAGCAGACTGAAGAATGAGTTCTGCCTGCTGCACTCCACCACATCAAGGTATTTGCACAGCACATCAAACTGACAGTTTCAAGAAAAACACACTTTCACAATGTATATTACAACAGACCCTTTGATCTGATCATATGTAGTATACTACTCCTGCTAAGCCCTTATCTACAACCTTGGAGGTGCCTTCTGCCAAAACCCAGCAACTTTCACACAGAGATGAAAGGAAGATATTATTGTGCTTTGTTCCTAAAACTACTACAAAACAGAGAAAAATTAGAGTATTTGTTTCCTTCCCATAAAATTATATATATATGTGAGTGTGTATATCTGACATTATTAGAGACAGTGAAATATTGTTCTTAAAAATAGGTCATAAATTGAAGACTGTACTTCAGCCTATATAGCTTACATTCAACTAAGCTTTTTTTCCTAGAAATCAAGCCCACTGTTTCTCTCCTTCATAAAAGCCAATCCACACTCTAACCATTTTGTAGTACAGCATCTGCTGCACAAAATCGAATATAGATCAGCAGATCTGATTATGTTCAGCCTAACTTGTAGGGATACTTTTCCAATAGCAATCCACATTTCAGAAGTTAAGAAAACAAAGTCACTTTGACAACTAGAAAAGAGTTTTACCTCTCTCCTTATCAAATTTTATGTCTCTTTGAAGAACCCCCTTTTTTTTTATTTTTTAAATACAGCTTTCAATTATGTGGAAAAATTCCTTTGAAAGATAATTCTTGCATTTGTAATGCTTAATAATACTGTATCTTCAAATCATCTACTCTAATGTCTAGCATGTTGTACAAAGGAAAAGTGTATGTACAGAAAACATCAGTATACTACAAATAGTTTTGCCATGTAATGAATACATCCACTTTACATTTTGCTGGAGTAGAGAAGAAATGATAGACAATCATCCATTTTAAGTCCTATCGTCTCAAAGTAGAAAAATTCCACTGAGCAATAACCTTTACTTTTTCCTTCCTTTATCACCTTTCGCTTTCACTTTTTAGTGCAACCTTATATTTAAAATATGAAATAACATAAATATTAAAATATATAGAATGATTTACAGCCTTTGATATGTAACTTATAAGTTACTTGAAAGATTTATTAATGGTTGGGATTGGATATTACTTTTTCTACCTATTATGATCAGAGTATCACACTCCTCTTTTGGAATTTATACAAGTCAAATTACTAAATCAAAAATTCACATTCCTTATAGCATGTTGGTTTCTCCAGCAGTCTTCCATCTAGGAAACATATAATTCCTGCTGACAATTCTAAAAGTGATCCTGTTCCAAATTTAATAATTTCTTAAAATAAATAANNNNAATTTCTTAAAATAAATAAAATAAATAAAAAATAAAAATAATTTCTTAAATTAACATTCATTCCCTATTGCTATAATTCTGGAGTCCCTTATAATAATATACAGGAACTACATATGAAGCATTTCTACTAAACAGAACAATATCATCCATTTTACACATTTAGAACTGCACCAGTGACTGTATGCTGCATATAGAAGTATTATGAATTCAAAATATCTACTGTCTTTATAACTAGTAGACAGCATAAAGGAAGAAGTAAATGAGACTCCCTACCAACTTAATGCAGAGGTAGGCTGCTATGGAGACCATTTCAGCTGCCTGAGTAATAAGTTTTCTATTCTTAATACTGCAAGAGAGAGTAACAGACTTTTTGTGTCCGGTCTGGCAATACTCCTGGCATCCAGGAAACCTACTTTCAATTTATAGTAGCAAACAAACCCCAAAATGTAGGCCGACATGAATGAACACGCTTACCTGCAAAAGCTACAGCTGTTCTCAGAAGTTCTTAATTTCACTGCCCACTTTGTTAGACCTGACATCTGATCATGGACCTATCTGACCTTCTAAATCATCACTCCGTCTCACACACCAGTAACTTGTTAAAATAAAATTTAAAAAAAATAAATAAAAATTTAAAGGGTATGTAATGAAGAGAAACAGTTTTCATACACTGTTTGGTTAAGACATCCAGGCAGGCCAAATGCTCCAGCACATTAATTCTGGCGATGCTGGTGACAGAGAAAGTGCAGCATGGCCGTTCCTTGTAGTTACAGAATCATATTACTGTTTGGAAGGGTCCTTTAAAGGTCACCTAGTCCTAACCCCCCCACAAACACATCTTCACTAGATCAGGTCACTCGAGCCCCATCAAGCCTGACCTTGAATATCTGCAAGGATGGGAAACAGTCCTGGTCCTTGAACACAGACCGGCCACGACTGGCCAGCTACACAGCTCTCCCAGACATCTAGGCTTTCTTCCAAAGGAAGTCCGGGCACACCGGTTGGGGAGGTTCAGCCCAGCCAGAACTCAGCCCCACACACCTCTGGGCTCGCTCCCCCCTCCATGCCCGGCGGAACGGGCAGGAGAGCAAGCAAAGACAAACCGTGGGGTGGGGGAAGGACAGTTTGCTGGGACAGCACAGGAGAGGGAAACAACACCAGGCGGCCTTATGACAGAATACACGTAAACAAAGATAACACCCACCCGCCGAAGCCCCAGACACTCAAACCGCACAGGAGCCAAACGGAGCCACCCCTCCCCTTGACCCCTTTTATGGGAAGCATGACCTCACAAGGTGCGGAAAACGGCCGTCAGCTCACCTGCGCCGGCTCCTTGGGAAAGTTAACTCTTGCCTGCCTTGGGCCAGGCTAGGCCAAGAGAGAACCGCCGTTTCCGGGGCTGGGTCACGGAGCTTGTCCCTCAGGCGGGCACCCGGCCTGTAGCTGGTGCCCGCTGGCAGGGCGGTGGGGAGCCTGCACAGGGGACCGCCGGCTCTGCCCCCGGCTTTCGGCCCGCCGGGACATTGGTTTGCCTGCCGAGCTAGTTAGCTAGATAGCAAACTGACCGGCTACTTTAAGCTGCACAAAGGTTTAAAACTTGTAATTTTTCCGCTTTCAAACTGATTTCCAAAAAGTTTATTTGTAAGAAATAGCTTGTCCCAATTTGGTTGATTTTTCCAGTTATTTCAGTAGGAAAAGCACCTCGCATCTTAGTGAAAAGCTGAGGGAAGGGATCAAAACAAGTTTAGCTTGTAGCAAACACTCATTTTCAAGTGTTTGCTTACTGCCCCAGGCTGCTGGTTATTTGATCTGCCTGTGGAATATTGCTGTTTGATGCTGCCCTTTCTGATTTTGTCAGACCCACTCAAATTCAGGTGGCCAGGAAGTAGGATCTACAAATTGAATTTATACCACTGAAAAATTAGTAATAAAGGGGAAATACAGACATTGAATGAAAAACTCATCAACTGGCACAGAAAAACTTTCTGGGTACTGAAAGTATTTTACTTCTCTCGACTTACTAGATATCTCCCAGCACACTTTATGAGTGAACTGGACTGTTACAGTCTGTGAGGAAGAATCACTGTCCAAAGATCAACACATACTTCATCAGTGATAGAAGGAGCCTACAGATCTCTAGATGCACCCAGTGGAGCAAAGCTGGAAAACAATTGCCCAAATGTTCTATAAAAAAAATTAAAATAAATTTAAAAGTCTCCACAACCATATTTAAGTTTAGCCGTATATATAATTTAATCTTGATGGATTCATTGCTGTTTTCAAACTGTGGCCTTGCCCTTTCCTTATCCACTTCCACTGGTCAAAGCTAGTGAAAACCATAGTGTATAAAGTCATAGTCAAAAGGTTTATATTTTTACATCCTCACAAGTCTCTAATGTCTCTTAACAGTATTTACCAATATACATACCTGGTATCGTGTGTTCTGAAGCATATTGTGGATGCCACTTTTCTTGTTAGCTTTTTGTATATTTGGAAATGCCTTTTGAGTGTGACTGCATTAAAGATGTATATGTATCCCATTCTGGCCCCCAACTGCAATTATTCAGCCATTTCCTGCCACTTCATTTTTGACATAGGGGGCCCTGCTGTTCAAATGAAATTTTAATGAAGGCTTGAGGACGTGTTTGTGCATTGTTGAGTCCCAGTGCAGTCCTATGACATGCAAAGAGCAAGAGTTGAATACTCACAGTTAGTGGGAAAGTGTTGTGTTATTACTTTTTAAAAGGAACAAATGTTGGCATACTGTGTATGCTCTGCCAGCTTCACTTCACCCAGTATTTTTATCACAGCCCCGCATGCATTTCTGAACTGTTTCTTCTTGCTGTCTAATCTGCCTACAATGACTAGAATCCTACATGTTGAAGGTACACTATACTACTTTAAATCTGCTTCTTTCTAATCCTGTCACTGCCACTTTGCTTTTTAGAAAGGTAACATTTCAATATACATTACAAAAATAATCTCGTTATCTTCTAATATGCAAACTTTGATTCCTTTTCCGTGCATAATTTGTCTTCTTTTGTCAATGCAATCCTAACTTCAACATTAGAAATCCAATTGGCTCATAATCACTTTGACTTACAGGTTACAGGAGCAATAAAGTCCTCAATTTTTGCCTGTGAGGTCCTGTGTGCCACATATGTACACTAACAGTACCAACTACATGCAGTCCCTTCATGGATGACTTCTTTCTTTGGTCTCAACCTTTTGTTCTGTTCTAGAAAACCTTCTTTTATTCAGTATGATCCTTCAAATTCATCAAATGAGCCATTACACTGACAGCAGCCACCCTGTCACAAGGATCAGACTGATCTCCAGGACATAAAGTGCAAAAGGGCTCTCAGGAAAAGCCCCATCACCTGTAATGGTGTCACTGAATGTTATTCCCCAAGTTATACCCCATGTTCAGGAGCATAAATTGAAGTTGTAAGGTCAGTTCAATTCTAGCTTTTCTTAATTTTTGAAACTAAATTAAGATTAAATCAAAATATTTTGAAGGACCTCTAAAACTTTTGTCATGTTGGATTGTCCTTATAACAAAGCATAAATGAGCCTTTTCAGCAAAAGTATTCCCATAAAGCCTGGGGTAGAGCAGAAATACAGCATGCATCAGACCAAAATGGTTGAAGGTTGGCAAAAAATAGTATTTTCAACAGGAAATCATGAATGGTCTTAGTAGGTTACACTTCAATTTTACATGTAATTGTCTTTAGTTCAGAAATCTGATGTGATGGTGATAATAAATATAGTTTGGGGGGTTTTTTTAATTACCTTTGCTAAGGAAAATATTTCACACAATTAGAGCAGTGCAAAAAAAATTGTGAAAAGATGGTTTCTTACATAAAAGTCCAGCTAAAAGTATTCTGGGCAAGAAACAGACTACTAGTAGAAATTAAATGTTTTTAGTCTCCTTTTGAAAGTTATCTTTTCTATCACTGCATTATTTTAGCTTGTCAATATTCACCATGACAGGAGCTTCAGCAATTTTGTCTGATACCTTGAGTACAGATAAATAGCAAGAGATTAACCTACATTCAGTCTAAAAAACAGTAGGAAAAAATGTGTTAACCATAACTGACTCACTCATGACAGATCTCTTCTGCTGTTTTACAAGAGGATAAGCCAATCTATATTTTATATTCTGGTGATTTATGAGTGCATAAGATTTTTTTTTCCATTTTCTGAATTAAAAGCATTATGCAACAATCACATACTTGATATCATGCAATGAAATGAGAAAATTGAGGATAAAGCTAAAGAAAATACCCGATGATGACTGCTTTTGTACAGATTAAGTTAAGAGGCACTCACATGATGAACAAAAATTTTTAAGAGGATGTTTAAGGAAACACCACATTTCTGAATACAGTATAATATCAAACCTATTTCCACTTAAATCACTTATTAGCAGTATTATTAATCTGATTTTTTTGTTGTTATTTAATAAAAAAACCCTCACAGAGCTAATTGATAAAAGTCTTGATACAGCTATTAACTGAGATTTGTCTATCATCAGCTTTAACAGTCTATATTTAGCAGATTTATGCAATGCATCTTATGTCACAAAAGGAAAAAAAAAAAAAAAACAGTTTTCCTGGAGTGGATAAAAGAATCCTATATATCTCAAAGACGTGAAAGAAAGTAGGGTGCGGTCACTGAAAGAAGACACTGAGAAAAGCACTCATTCTATAGCCTATATAACCAACCCATAACAATTAGAAATCTTCCAGTGATGTTTGTCATATCCAGAAGAGAGTCTTGTCACATGGTTCTGTACAGTAGTTACATTTATGCCTAAGGAATTATATCTCCTTTAATGTAACCTATCTGTCATTGAATATTACCAAAACTTTGAGCACATTTAGAATTATGTTCTTCTAATGCTGACTACCCTAATTTTCAACACATATGTGAGAATGTGACATGAAAGGATATTCAGTTGTTGCCAGTCTCTCTTTATCATTCAACTCCAGCATTCATAAAAGGTGCAATTTTACCTTACCCAGGAAGCACCATTTCATATTTTGGGGACATTTTATGTTACTAGACAATTATATTTGTACATTTCCATGTATGCAAAGTTATTAAATGAAATATCCTAACTCATTCTCTTGGCAAATTTGTAAGACAAACAAGAAGCCATTGTTACAAAGTTTTCAAGGTCTCATTTTATCTGTACATAGCCAACTTTGCTCAATTTTATGATACAGAAGTAGACATTTAGAAGTTTATCAAGTAGGTCAAGCATGACTCCTCCTTGGTGAAGCCATGCTGGCTACTCCTACTGCTATGTCCTTTATATGTCCTAGAAATTGTTTTCAGGATTAGCTGCTCTATCACCTTCTCAGGGCTCTAGTTGAAGCTGACCAAATTGTAGTTCCCTGGGTCCTCCTTCTCGACCTTCTTGAAGATAGGAGTGACATTTGATTTTCTCATTGCCATGATTATTGAGAGCAGCCTCACAATGACATCAACTAGTTCTCTCAGCACTTGTGGGTGAATTCCATCAGGGCCTATGGGCTTCTGTATATCCTCAACTATTAAGGGCATGTCTTTCTTGCTCCAGTCCTTTCTCTTGGTCTCTGAGACCTGGGATTCCTGAAGACCAGTCTTGCTAGTAAAGACTGAGACAAAGATGGCATTCAGTACTTGTTCCTTCTCTGTGTCCCCTGTCTTCTTGAACAATGGGCCCGCATTTTTTCAAGTCTTCATTTTATCACCTACATACTACTATAAGAATTCCTTGTTGTTTTTGATGTTTCTAACCAGATTTAATTCCATCTGGCCTTTAGCTTTCCTAACTTCATCCATCGATGCTCAATGTTTCTTTACTTTTCCCACATTACCTATCTTCATACCCATTCTCTGTATTTTTCCTTTTTTCCCTTGAGCTTGGCCAGAAGTTCCTTGTTCATCCATACAGGTCTCCTGGAATTTTTGCCTGATGTCTTATTCTTCACAGTAGAAGTCTCTTGATTTTAGTGGAGGTGATCCTTGAATGCTAACCAACTTCCTTGGGGCTCTTTCCTCCAGGACCTCATTCCTATGTGACTCTTCTGAGCAGATATCTGAACAATCAAAATTCTGCTCTCCTGAATTCCAGGGTTGGAAGCTTGATTTTCACCCTTCTCTCTGCCCTCAGGCTTGAGCTCTTGGGTCAACCTTTTGCCAGCTCACACGAGAGAAGCATGTGAAGTAAGAACTGGATGGTCTGTACAAGACAGTCTGAAAGAACGGGGAGCAGTGGTCAGCTACTGTTAAGCAACCCATTATTCAGCAAAAGAAAAATTTACATGGATGTATTATAATACATCTGGAAGTTCTACTTACATCATATGTTGGCCAGGTCTTAAATATTGGACATCCATGTTTTCAGGATTTTAGTTTTCAATTTACTTATGTTTACAGGATTTAAGCCCCAAAATCTTGTTTATTCCAGGCAACGTTAGGCAAAATTATTATTATCCAAATAAAAATAAATTTGATAAAGATGTCATCAAGAAGGTTTAAAGGGACTAGATTATGATGCTTCCCTATATCAAACATCAAGTTAAAGTCTAATCAAATGGTTTTCCTCTAAAATCAATACATTCCTGTCCCCTGACAGGATTTTAGGGACCATTTGGGGTTCTTGGACTTATTGAAGCATCTATGCATTCATGGATATATAGCCCACTAAAATGGAAAACTGAGCTAATGAATGCTTTTCAAACAAACCATATACATTTCAACTGAATGATGGGAGATGCTGAGAACTGTAGAGGGCGTTTATTCTAGTTTCATTTCATCTGTCATGTCCAGGATATTTTTGTCCTGTGTTTTATCTAGTCTTTCTTCTCCTTTACTTTAGGAACTCTAACATCGCAATGTTTTAGCTTTATTATCCTTGGTTTCAGAAATGCATTTCCAAATGTTATTTCTCACATATTGTTCTTCTGTGAGTTGCATTGAAGACATTGCATCCAGTCCAAAACTCCTTAAAATATGCCGAAGATATCATACTTGGGACCTGAAGCAGAACTAAGGGAAACATGTGCTTGCCAAAGCAAAATTTTAATGTATTGTTAAAGGAATTCATTTGGAGTTTAGTAGCGGTTAAGAAAAAAGTAACCCTTTAATAAGAAGGATTTAATCAAGTTCAAATCCTACTTATACAGTTCAATAGCATTTTACCAAATAGAATGTAAAGCTGCTTTCCAAAAAAATAGTTCCTTTCCATAGCACACTTACAGCATCTATCAAGTCATACTTTCCACACATTCTTGATACAGATAAATATCAGTAGTGTCAAAGGTATTGGTTTTGTTTAGTTGGGTTTTTTTCCTGATATCAATAGCATATTTTATTCCAAACTCAAAGCTTTAATGACATTTTGTAAAATAATAAATTGAATTAATTTAAGCAGGAGAGATTTTTCATAAGGGAGATATAGTCCTCAAGTTTTAACTTTTGTATCTATGGAAGCTGACAATTAAGTTGCAAGAATATCTGAAGACATATTGACTAGACTATCTTAAATGTCTCATTTTATCTTTTCAAACACCTAAATTTCTAAAATATTTCATTAAATAGATTGTCAAAACACATATCCCTGTTTAGAAGTGTTTTTAACGATAAACTCACAGCTTTATTGATTTATTTATTTTAAAGTATAGCAACACAATCTGCTGTAACTTTAACAATATTAAGCTATTTTTCACAGTAGTTTTTTTGTTGTTCAAAGTGTACTTTTTTCTGAAATGCATCCCACAAAAATCACTCTCACAGGGGGTTTATTTCTTCCTCTTGAGGAATATAAGTTTAGATTCTATTACTAATTGCTTCCTTGTAATCAAGGAGTTGACATCTGGGGATTTTATAATCCTCAGGCTACATTAAACAAAAGGATAGTTCTAAGGCAGTTTGTTGAAAGAGTAAGTTAACATAAACCATTGTACCACTCTGCCTTGAGAGGAAATTATGAACTGCTGTAAGGCTCTTCTCAATCATCTTATTAAATAATATGATTTTTTTTCCAGTAAGAGTGAATTAATTACAGGATTCTTAACAAGTTTTATAATTGTAAATTTGGAATTATACAAAATTTGGAGTTCCACAGTTTAGAAAATTAATATTACATTTTATACTATTATTACACATTATTTTTTTTCTAGAAAAGGTCAGGTCTCGGAGGCAGAAAAATGTAAGTATTAATAAAGGTTACACCTACTTTGGTGAAGGTGATTGGTAAGAACAACTAACATGTTCAGAATTAGAACAGGCAAAAGCTGTGTTCCAAGTTCTTCCTACAACACAAATCAACCAGGTGTGGATGTAGATGAATTTGAAACCGTTTCTGAAGGGATCTTTTATGAAATTGAAGTCTTCTAAGCCTTGACAGAATTCTGCTGTTGCTGCTATTAGGTGTACTAAATACTCAAATTACCTCAATGTGGAACAGTGTCAGAATCTGAAAGTAGGCTGTGCTAATTCGTAAAGGCACAAACTGGTATGCTCCCCAAATCAGTATGATAATTCAATTTTATTTATAAAGTTAATTAATTAAATATTTTTCCTCAAATTTGAGGTATTCATACACTACCTTCAAAATGTGCAAATTGAAGATGACCTACCTGACACAAAACATTTAGCTGAAGGAGGGAAGTATGATAAAACATGCAGTTGGCTCCTTCAGTTGATAAAATGGATTATTTTGGTCTTCAGATCCTTTAGAGTGTCTTTTTCTGTATAATTAAAGCATAACCATTTGTAAAGGAATACAAACAAAATCTCCGTGTATTTCCAATATGAATAAGAATGAAACAGTCTCCTGCTCCCTCCTCTATCTCCCAATGCAGGGTTACTGTAGCAAGAATGCTAGGCAAGGGACAATCACAGTCTCTAGATATAAAATATTAAACCTAACTGTTGTACTTATTATTACAGTATGCTGTCATGGAAACACATCCACAAGTACATTATATATTGCTCTTGACCAAGTTTGGATTGCCAGAGATTTGGCATCAATAAAAACTCTGATAACAAATCAAAAGAACTTCATGACAGAGGTGCTCATTTATTTTTCATTCCCATCTGTTTTAGAACACAAAATATAGCAAATTACAGTCAATAAGGAGTTAGACAAGTCTTATTAGATGAAAATCGCAAATAAACTTCTTCTATATCTATTACAAAGAAGAACACAGTAAGTCGATGAACGTATATTAAAAATACTAAGTACTGATAACAAGTTTTTACAAACAGCACTGTTTAAAAGGTTAACACATCTTCAGGATGCCACATAGAGGATACACAATATAAGTGAGACAACAGAAGAAAACGTTTGCCTTATTTTTTATTTGGGTTTTACATATCCCTATCAGCTATGTAGAACTTTCAAGAAAAATGTTAACCTTTCTATGGAAAAATATGAAGGTATCTAAAGACTGGTAGATTATACCTATAGGGTTAAGGCTTAGAAAAGGGAAAATAAGTTTCTAAAACATACATTTGTGGAAATGGGGTGTAAGTGAATCAGCATTTGACTAGAAGGAAAATCCTGTCATCAGACTTTTGTCATTGCGTGAATACAACCTATAGCACATTCATACATCCATTACAATCATAAAATACAACAAATTCAGGTGAGTTCTTGCTTATCTGTTCTCTATGAGGGAAATTCTGTGAAAGCTATTTTCTACAATTGCTCTTTGTTTTGTCTGAAATCAATTTCCAAACACAATTTCCTATCCAGTCGCACGAACCTCTTTCCTGCCTTTACTTGCACCTTTGAGGTAGCTGAAGGCTATGCTCCTTTTGCTCTGTTAGAACAGGCTTCTTAGAACCCTAAATATGTGAGTGCTCCAGAACCTGAACATCTTGACAACAAACATTTTCTAAAACTGTTCAAATTTTTTACTTTTCCTAGATGACAGATTAACAGACTTTTCTTGTACATTAATACATACAATGTAGCAAAATCCAGAAAATGCTAGTACAGTGACTAAATGAAGATAAAAGCTATCACTGTTCTGGAATTACACTCCTTGGCCAAACTACAGAGACCAAAGGATCACTTTTTCCTTTCCATACTCGTGCTACAAACAGAAGTTCTGATGTCTCTTTTGTTTTTGTTTTTTTTTAACACGTAAAAACGTGTGCAAAAGTAACCCAATTACAGGTACAGCTGAAATATAAACAGAAGCAAGAAAGGAGGAAAAATACTGGCACCCCAGGTTGATACCCTGTTACTGCTTTAAAAGAGGGTAGTTATGAGCATCAGGTGTAAATAAGAATATTTCAATAGCATTTTCAGGAAATTTCAAATGGTGTGAAGTTTAAAGAATTCCTGGATATAGGTTATAGGTGAGTATGCCTAGCTATGTAGGTAAAAATACAAGCATGTATATCTTCACCATTCAATTGAGAAGAAATCATATATGACATATACAGTAACTTTGAGAGACTATTTATCTTGAGCAATAATTTAAACATTTAAGACCCATTCACTAAAAGAGTTTTCCATGAGGGTTAACTAAACTTGTTAAATGAGAGATGTTTGCCCCAAATGGTGTTTCCAGTTAGAATGATCCCAACACCCAGAAGCTTGTAGAGGCTTCAAAGGGTTCAACATGAAATTCAGTCCTGCACAGGCTGAAGAAAATCCCTGGGCACCAGTTCGGTAACACCTTGCTAGATTAAATTACACGGGGCACAGACACCACTATGCAGAGATCTGCTCCACATCTCCCAAGGTGTCAAGACAGGGGGAAAAAAAAGTTTAAAATTACCCCTCCCTCCTGTCCTATAAAGGAGGGCATCATTTACACATAATTTTTATTTCACTGATGTAAATTGAAGATCAAAGCAGATGCATGTTTACATAGCAAAGCAGAAAGTGAGTCATAATCAAGCAGAATGGTCTAAAGCAATAGAAAAAGAGATTAAAAAAAGTTTAGGCTAGTATGTTTAACTCATATAAAAATCTTGTGTGGTGTGGTGGTTTGAGCTTGGCTGGAGGTTGGGTGCCCACCAAAGCTGTTTTATCACTCCCCTCCTCAGCTGCACAGGGGAGAAATAATATGACAGATTCGTGAGTCAAGGTAAAGACAGGGAGAGAACACCAATTATTATCATGGGCAAAACAGACTCATCTCAGGAAAATTAAACCAATTTATTACTGATAAGATCAGTAGAGAATAATGAGAAAAAAAACCTTAATCTTCAAAACACCTCCTCCAACCCCTCCCTTTCTCCTGGGCTTCACTCCCAAATTTTCTACCTTTTCCCTGCCAGCAGCACAAAGGTACTGAGAAATGAGGGTGGTGGTCAGTTCATCATACTTTGCTGCTGCTCCTTCCTCCTCAATGTGGGGGAAACACTCTTCATCTGCTCCAGTGTAGGGTATCTCCCATGAGGAGT
This sequence comes from Heliornis fulica, assembly GCA_013399135.1. NCBI lineage: Eukaryota > Metazoa > Chordata > Aves > Gruiformes > Heliornithidae > Heliornis > Heliornis fulica. Next base: position 98,814 of record VXBZ01000880.1, read on the forward strand.
CCTCCACCAATGTCAGTCCTTCCTGCAGGCTGTAGTTCTTCATTACCTGCTCCAGCATGGGATCCTTTCACAGGATTCAGACCTTTAGGATCACTCTGCTCCAGCATGAGTCCTTTCCCCAGGGTTACAAGTCAAGTCAAGTCAAGTCCAGTCCAGTCCAGTCCAGTCCAGTCCAGTCCAGTCCAGTCCCATCCCCATGGCCGCCGCTGCCGCCCGCCCGCCCCCAGCAAACCTGCTCTGGCATAGGCTCCTCTTAGGTCCACAGGTTGTGCTAGAGGTCTGCTCCAATATAAGCTTCCCAGAGCAACAGCTTCCTTCAGGCATGCACATGCTCTGATATTGGGCTCACCTGGAGTTACTCCTCCCCTCCTTCACTAACTTCAGTGGCTGCAGAGTTGATCTGTTCACATACTACCACACTTCCCCTGGCTATAATTGCCACTGGTGTTTCATTTGGTTGGTTGGTTATTGTTTTTTTTTTCCCTTTTTAACCGCATCGACATGAAGGCACTACTCCCTTCACTGATGGGAGGTCCAACTTAGAGGTGGATGTCATTGGCTCTACCAGACATGGTAGACCAGACAAGCTTCTGCCAGCTTTGAACAAAAGTTACCCCTGTAGTCCACCTTCTACCAGGTCCTTTGCTGTACAAACCCCAATACAATAAACAAAGCTGCAACTGTTAATAATGCAGAAAAACTGGCCCTTGTTGTTGGTAGGTACGTAAAGTACAAATGACTCAATTCCCAACACACATCATGACTGCTTTCCTTGAAGGATTAATTTAGCCAGCAGTTACATGGAGGTTAGCTAGTTTTAGCTCAGATAGCATGTTCTGCCATATTAAAGTCATATGGGTAATGAGGAAAGTGCTTCAGAGAATGTGTATAACACATTCTCTGAAAATAAAATTAGTTGGCTTCAGTGAGGTGAAATGAAACACCGCGATAGAGCATAGAGGTACTTGAACTTCAGCTTGCTTTATTAGCCAACTGTTCCTGCTATTTGGAGTTCAGCACCTTAGACATTTCTATGGAGGAAATTATTCCAAATTGGTTTATCTCTTTTGGAACTGATAAATCGTACAAAGTGATTCTCATCTAAGAGAAACATAATTCCGTTAGGTGGACAATGCTTCATAGTTTTCATACAATAAGATCTTCCTAAAAGTAAAACTAATTTTAAATGAATGACAGGATGTGGACAAGTGAGTGGCATGTGTATGCAAGTATCTAGCATATAAAAGACAGCATTAATCAGCAGGCATATGAAATTGAACACTGTGTTTATGTGGCAAAAATGCATTGTAATCAAAATAATGCTGAGAGCATAATGAGGGAAGAACTTTCATCTCATTTGCCAGACTATGATTATTTTTATTTCTTATACAGTGTTTTCTGGCAGGGGAGGGGAAAATAAGTGATATTTAATTGCATCAGTAATTTCAGATGAATAGTGGAAAACGCCAGTTTACTCTTCGTGCCATATCCACCGTTAAGCCAATTTATTCCTCTTCATAAATCAATTTATTTTTCCGTGTAGGTGGAATCATTACAGCAGGGTCATCTTCCTACTATTTGTATTCACTGGCCATTAGGTTCATAGTCATACATTGCCGATTCACAGAGAGAGCTATTTGTCCCTAAGCAGAGACAGACATGAGAAGGTTGACTTTTATTAGAGCTGAGTGAATAATCTGAAACTGATTATAGGATGAATTTCTTTTTGTTTTGTGTTGTCCTAATTTCTTAATCCAGTACTGCTGCAATCAGGAAGGAAGGTTGGGAAAGAGGACACCAATACAATACAGGACAGACATCAGCTGCTGAAGGCCTTCAGCAGTGAAAGGCTGATGAAAATCTGATGCCTTAAACATTTGAAAATTACCTGGGAGTTTCTTCACTGAACAATTCCCAGGCTGGAAACCATTCACACACAAATTTATAAGAAAAAGTCCTTTTGTTATGGTTAGGGAGATTATACTCTCCACTGCTACTGTTTTCATTCTGCAGTTACATTATTGCTGGTAACACAGTGCTAAACAAATTTTTTTCTTAAATTTTTTTAATACATTTTTTTAAAATTGAAAGATGATTTCCCTCCTTCCCACAATGAAGAACTTAAATGCCTTATAGAAGCCATACAAATTAGAGCAGAATTAATATTCCATGCTCTTCACTCCTCCCTCATCTCCTATTATCCACAGGTTAATTATGCTAGCTACAATGCTGCTTTGGGACCCACCAGCACCTGGGTGCAAAGCAAATACCAATTTTCTGATTGCTCCTAATCCAATGGAAAATGAACCCTCTTCTCTGTGGTACCCATTTGACAAGTACTAGAAGTGGGTTCTTTCTGAACATCTCTGTGATCTTTGTCTCTGAGGTTTTGTCTCTTTCCATCAGTCTTTTATGAATGAAAGCACCTAAATGATGGGAACTGAATACAGATCAGCAATATTGCTAACTACATAGTCCATCCTGTGGCAACAAACCCAAAATTATTTACAGCACTTCTAGGAAGGACTTCAATTGTTAATTAAATGAAGTTGCTGAATTACACTGTTTCTTGTGTGAAAGATACATGCATGCATGAATAATAGTAAATAATAATAAAGGTGAACTTTGTTAAAAGCACTATCTGACTTGCCTGGTATGAAGAAAATGAAAACAGAGGTATTTACCTAGGAGTGTTTCACTCATTAAATGACAGGGCAATAAAATTTCTCCTTCACTAGTTTTCTAAAATGGGAAAGTTTTTAAGTAACCAGCCTTATACAGCTCCTCGACAATTAATGAACTCCTAGTTTAAACCCTACAATTAATGCCAGCTAATCTATCAATGGAGACTTCACTTGGCACCAAAACTAGGAGTTGCATTTCTACAACAGTTTTAATTTTTTTGTGCAGCAGATACCACATGGATTCCAGCCCAGTCCATTATAGATATTCTCTTTGTGTATCATCTCTTAGATAACTGGAAGAATGAGAGAAACTGTACACAGTCTGATAAATCACATGGAATATGGGTCTAACATCTAAAAAAACCCCTCTCTTCTTTGATTCAGGCATCTATCAAGGAAGATAGTACTGCTAATCCATATACCTGTTCTTTGGCACAAAGAGGGTATGTTGATTTGCACATCAGCCAGTTCTAAGAAAGTTACACTTTTCCCTCAGAGGCTCTTAATCAGCTCAAATGGTTACTCTAATTTCAGGATGTGATCACACATAAGGACCATTTAGGCACTGCAAAACCTATGAAAATACCTAAGCATGCTATTTCAAAATGAATAGTTCAAAGGAATTGATGTCTAACCCACTGTTTTGGCTCAGTCAAGGCAGACTCAGTTCTTTACTTCCTACATCCCAAGCCAGTGTCCTAAATATCTGTGAACACACAGAATGATGTTTGATCCAAAGCATCATAAACTCTATGTCTACAAAATGTTCCTGTTGTTTTGTTTTGTTTTTTTTTTTAAAACAAAAACATTAACTCAAAACAAGATTGTCATTATATTAAGTTGACCTCTGTTAAACACATATACTGACGGTTACCAATTCTCTCAAGTTAAAGAGCATCTCAACATCTACAGTAGAAAAATGACTGTAACTGTAACATAAGAAATAAAACTCACTTTGTGTTCCTTTTTCATCTGGCTCATTGATGCAAACCAAATGCCACAAAAATCAGCCCTAGCAGTTAGCATGCTATATGGTAATTCAAAAAGTCTGCTGATTGAAGCAGAAAGAGAAAATAAAATAAACCAAAACAGAAACTATCTGTAGTAATTACTCAAAATGCAAATATTGTGAAAAATGCACTTCATACAAATTTTAGTGATGATAACAAAAAAAGATCACTGTTTGCGACACCAAAAACTATCCCCCAGTAAATTTTTGTAGAAGTCATTAGACACCCACAGCTGTTTTTTTTTTTTCTACTCTGGCTCCCTGGCTATAGTCACTAGATATTACAAATGCAGTACAAATACACAAAATGCCAAGGGAAAAAAATATTTAAAACTGCTAAGGTAAACAAACAAACACATGCAAGGGACACGGAACAAATAAAACCCCAGGTGGCAACAGAATTGATCAGAAGCCATCTGAAAAATTCTACATGCCTGCTTGAAAAGTAATTTGCAAAATTCTCATGCTAGATACATTTTTCTTACATGCTTAGAGAGAATCTTAAAATAAAATAGAAGTTTAATATTTTACTGTGGTTTAGCTCAGCTAGCAACCATGCACTTACTCACTCCCCCCTGGTGGGATGGGGGGGGAAATCGGAAGACAGAAAATGAGAAAAACCATGGGTTGTGATAAAGACAGTTTAATAAGTAAGGGAAAAGCCACAAACATGCAAGCAAAGAAAGGAAAGGAATTAATTCTCCACTCTCCATGGGCAGATAGGTGTTCAGCCATCCCCAGGAAAGCAGGGCTCCATCACACATAACAGTGACTTGGGAAGACAAACTCAAAATGCCATGCCACTGCCCCACTCCTTCTTGCCCCGGTCCTTTGTATATTGAGCATGACATCACATGGTATGGAATATCCCTTTGGTCAGTTGGGGGGCAGCTGTCCTGTGTTCCCCCCACCAACTTGTTGTGCACCCTTAACTTCACTAACAATACAATGTGTCTATATTGACAGAGATTTAGGAGTCTTGGTTGACAGCAAGTTAGACACAAGCCAACAGTGTGCCCAGGCAGCCAAGAAGACCAACTGTATCCAGGGGTCCATCAAGCATGGCATTGCCAGCGTGACTGTCCCACTCTACACTGCACTGGTGCGGCCTCACCTTGAGTCCTGTGTACAGTTTTGGGCACCACAGTACAGGAGGGGCATAAAACTATTGGAAAGTGTCCAGAGGAGGGCAACAAGGATGATGAAAGGTCTGGAAGATTTCTGAGGAGATGCTGAAGTTCCTGGATTGGTTCAGCCTGGAGAGGAGGATGCTGAGGGGAGACCTCATCGTGGTCCATGGCTTCCTGATGAGGGGGAGCAAAGGGGCAGGCACCGACCGTTCTTTGGTGACCAGTGATAGAACCCGAGGGAACAGCATGAATCTGCGAGAGGGGAGGTTTAGGCTAGATATTAGGAAGAGGTTTTGTACTGAGAGTGTGGTTAGGCATTGGAACAGGCTCCCCAGGGAAGGGGTCACAGCACTGAGCTCACCTGTGTTCAAGAAGTGTCTGGACAGCGCACTCAGTCCCATGCTCTGACTTGTGTGGCCCTGTGTGGAGCCAGGAGTTGGACTCGATGATCCTTACAGGTCCCAACTCAGGAGATTCCATGATTCTATAATTGTATATCTGTGTATGTATCACCCCATCTCCCATAAGAAATTATAGCACATTTTTGCCTTTTGCTTTGTGAGGGGAAAGGGAAAGAGGCATGTTTCTCACTAATTTTGCAGCATTTCCTTTACATAACTTGTTGCTATTGTCAGCTATGTTTGAGTCCTGTTATCAATTTAACAGTTCTATGAACTCTCAATTAATAGCATCACTATCTGCATTGTGGGAAACACTCCAGGCTAGGATAGTGTTACAATTATAGTCAAAGGAGTGGGAAACAAAACTTTGCAGTCACTCCCAAGTAACATGTATAATTAGACAATATTAGCTAAGCTGCTGTATTCCTCCAATGTCTTCTCCTTACTCCTATCACCTGACATTTTAGATGAGAGATGTTACCTAAATCAGTCTCAATCACTCCATTTCCTAACTTAAGTCACTCCAAATTGATGAAGTCTGATTTACTGAAACTATTGAGGCTGCTCTAAAGTTCAAGCAGGAAGGTGAACAGCTGCAACACTAGCAAGTTTATTACAGGGAAATAGAGTAATATTTGTGTATGGTCTATGCTATAACCTTTGCCTTTATTAGGGGAAACTACTACTGCAAAAAAGAATACTGTCAACAGGCATTTTAGAGGCACAGATCAGCAAACCAATTATCAATCCATCAATTGATCAGAGCTAGTCTTGGGAGTAGTTTGCTCTTGGAAATGAAGGGCTATGCAGATGGTATGCATATTCATGACTTGCAGAGCACCTGCACAGAATCAATAATTAGATAAGTAGGAGACAAGAACATTAACTTAGAGAAAACCAGAATAGGTAAATGCATACAGAAATTAAATTATTTACTATTTTACTGCTATAAGAAATGAAATATTTAATGATTTATAGCCTGCATTTGGTTTACCCACATTTTTATAAGATGGGGGGGGGAGGAATAAACAGTTGCATTCATCAAATAGGCTCATCAGCTCAAACCAATTTTGAACTGTAAATGAAGCACTGATGCTGATTTAAATAGCCATCAGTTCAGTTTGACTCCGAATAAAACACATCTCTCATATTTACTGAAGAACAGTGATTCAGTTGTTCATGTCTTTCTCATGGGAAAAAACATTGTAGAATTCAAAACTTATGTAATACTAGAAGAAAATTCATGCTAAGTTATAAAAGAGATAGCCGAGATGCTGACTGATGTTTTCTCTATAGTAGTTGCATGCTAGAAACTAAGGAAAATGGCCTAGTGGTTTAAATTCTTATCAGCCTGCAATAGATTATTTTTAAGACTTTCTCTTTTATTATTTTCCTACCATATTGCTATAGTATCCTCTCTTCTACATATAAAAATGTCAGAATGTTCCTAAAAAGTTACTTTATCTCAGTTTAGTTGTAATGATTGGCTGTGGCATAACTGTAACATCCTTGGTATTTAAATGCTAAAAATAACCCAATTTAAGCAGTTTTGGTCTGGCCATTTAATTAGCTGAGTAAAAGTTAAAAACATTTCTGAAGACTAAATAGGGCTCTCCCAGAAGGTGGCATTTCCAGACAGATGGTTTCATTCTTGAGCAGGGTCAAGATGGTGCCCTTCCAGACTGGAAGGGAGATAACCCCATCCTTTGGTTTGGCAGCTTCACACAATGCTAAGCACACCCGCAGAGCACTGACATTTCTGGCAGGGAACCCAGGGAGCTCAGCAGCTGGGACATGCCGTGCCACGCCACCAGGACAGCCCACACAGAGGGTGCAGACTTCATCAGGCTAGACACCAGCTCAATCAGATGGAAAGAACTTCCAAAGTGACCATGTTTAAGGATCCTTGTGTTGCCTGTCAGACTCACTGGCTGACTCCTCCTCGCCCTGCTAAACTGGGACATTCCTTATCTGCGGACCGATAACAAGTTAAGCAGGACCGGTATGATATCAATCTGCCCCTTGATTCTCAATAGGCTTAAAAGATGAGACAGGATTTGGTTTTGGTTTGATGATTTGGGGTTTCTTTTTTTAGTTTGTCTTGGTTTCGTTTTGAGTTGCTATTTGGTTTTGGGTTGTTTTGGATTGTTTGTGGTTTGGGTTTTTTTGAGTGGAGAGAAGAATGCAGGACAGAAAACCTTCAAGAAGAGACCTGAAGATCCTGCCCACTTGCTTCATTAGCTAGCAGGACAATGACAGAAATGTTTTTGTCATCTGTAGTGCCAGGAAAGCATGCGTTCATCCAGAGCACAGGAAAGGACAGGCTGTGCAGTCTGCTGTCACAGGTCCCCAACATGCTGCTACATGCTGTCTGCCTATAGGCTCACTGTCAACATTATAGCTGGTGCATATGAACTGTATGCATAAATACAAACATGGCAGAGCAATAGCAATCACTCAAGTTACCCTGCTTCAATAATACTAGAGGTATTCTTCTGACCTTTCCCATAGCCTATATAAATCTTCCACAATTTAATATGATTGCTAATAAATTATCCTGATTAGAAATTAATGCCTTCCAGCGTAATCTATTGACAAGATTTTAATTTGAACCTCACAGTAAGTGCGAAGTGTTGCTAATCCATTAGGAAAATCATACAGGACCAAGGAGAAACTGACACACATGCTAGATTTCTTTAAAGATTATAGTTTTAAAATAATTTCTACAGAGAATAATTAACAGATTTACTTACAAATTGCCATAAAATTCATCATGCATCCAGTGTAAGTTTTGCAAGTACTTTATGACATTTTTCTTACACAAGTGTTCTATGAAAATATGCCCACAATTTATGACGAATGGGTCCCGCTTTGATTTGAAACTCTAAAAACACTAAAAAAGCTCATTCACTAGCTAATTTCTTCCTATATTCATATTTTCTTTTGTAATATGAGATTGAAAGTGTTTTCTGATATATATACAACATTAAAAACAAGCTAATTAAGTCTGCGGCCATTCCCTAATCACAACTGTAATTTATTTTCTGCTAAATTTACCCCTTCTGGTACAGCAGTTTGAAAAGATACTTAACTCTCTTGGACACTACTGCCATTTTTATAACTTCCTTACGCTCAGTTTCTAACAAAGATTATTATGCATGCTTGCTTACTTTTTAGCACTTCATTAGACAACTAAAGGGCCATTGGGACCCTCATGTTGCTAAAATTAAACACATTCATAGGTCTTTTCAGGATCATAGCCTGAATATTTAGATGAGAATGTGATTTTTTATTTTCTTTTTTTAACATGCAAGTCATATGTCATACTTGCATCTAAAGCTCAGACAAGATTAGGCAGACTAATTTATTCAGGACTCAATTGTAATAATTCAGTTTTAACACCAAATGTGCTGAACTCTGTGAGCTGTTATACCAACTGGGCAGACTAGGTGACATAACAGGCCTTTTTTTTTTTAGTAGAGGCCTGAAATTCTGTTCAATTTTGAACTCTAAGCAAACTACTGGTACAGGAATCTCTATAGGTTATCAGACAAGGGTTGTACACAAATGTATACTTTTCTCAATATTTCAATGCAAAGATTCTTTGTGGTTTCCTTTTTTATGTTCACTAGCTTGTTTTAAAAGCATATTATCTTAACTTCCTAAAGGTAGCAGTAAATATTTGGAAATTAATCTTCAGAGGACTAGTATTCATAAATTAATCTGACCACTGCCAACTTTCCTATAAAAATATATTATTCATACATACCTTCCATGTCAGATGTAATTATAAATTACATAATTTTCACCATGCCTCAACTGATTTTAAAAAACACTCCATGTCTATGTACAATACATTTTAAATATATTTTCAACATATACATTCTACCCTCAGCTTGAAAGAGAGGAATAAAAAACATTTATTAAAACATCCAAATCATCAATATTTACTCATTAATTTGAGAAAACATCATTGGTTTATTGGAGGCACTGTGATGTACACCAAGCATGACAATGACATCACTTCTTTTTTTTGAAAAAAGAAAATTTGTTTCCCTTTTGGGGGAAAGGACAAAATCAGAGAGTCTATACCATTCACCAGTAAAAATCTGAAAAGCTCAAGGCCAAGATGGTAATAAAACGGAACTAAATTTCAGAAGAGAAATCTTCTCATGGTAGTTCTAGTTGCAAAGTGCTTCAGTTCAAGAATAGTTTGTGCTTTATCAGTTCAACTTTACTAATGAAACTAGGCTCAGGTCAAACACTCCTGAATTCACCTTAACTTCTGGAAAACCAAAACACACTATAAAACACACTTACTTTTAGACATAGTTTAGAATATAATACCAAGTTAGAAAAAGAGGAAAAAGACTGGGTGACACTGTAATTTATGGATTACGTTAATCTTTATACACAGTCATCAATGAAATAAATTATGTCTGCTCAAGCAATTTCGATGTTGATGTTTATAAAGTCCACGACAGTTCAGAACAGAACAGTTCTGATAGGTAATTTCATTTAATATTTGTGCTCCCTTAAAATACAGTTTTGATGTATCTTGTTTTCCCGTGCATCTAAGCAAATGTGTCTGGAGTTGCCAATTTTCATTAAAGCAGAAAGCATACTTATCCAGAGCTTATTTAAAAGGAAATTTGAGAGCCAGAAGTTAATTTCTCCTTCATACTAGAAGTTCTTCTTAACACTTCATCAGCCATTATGTTAAATTCAACACCTGATGTTAATTTATTGTACATTCTAAATCCAAACTGGGATTATATTTAACCAGACAAATGGTATTATTTCAGAGCTAGAAACTCTCCAACAAAGAATTACGAAAGCAAACAAAATAATTTCACAACATAAATTCTACAAAAAAAGACAAAAGTATAAAGTAACTTTGGACTAGATGTATATTTATTATTATGCCAAAAAGCACCTCTTAGTTCACAATGATTTTTCTTAGGGTTTTTTTTACCATTAAGGTTTTCCAGGTTTAAGAACTGTTTAAATTATAACAGATTTTAAATATCAACAACAGACAGAACATTTCTAGAAATCCCATCCTGAAGACAATGCATACCCTTTCTGTTTGTTTCCTTCTTCCTCCTCCTCCTCTCACATCTCTCCTACAATTCAGCCTGAAAGAAACACATTTGTAGGCAAGAGTGAACCATCGATTCCATTTACGGTCCAACTGCAGACACTGCCATAACTGTGAACATGTACTGGGCGAAGCATACAAATCCAGTTTAGTACAAGGAAATAAGAGCGCACTTGGTGAACAATATTACTGCCTCAAGGACTTTTTTTAATTCAGGCATCTTTGTTAGCTCCTACAACTTTACTAATTGTGCAGAGGATATCGGTAATAAAAGCATTTAAATAAAATAAAAGCATTCCAAAACCTGGACACCCAAAGCAGCTATGCTCAACCCTTGCCATCTAAAGACTCTCCATTAACAGTTTCACTCCAGACAGATTTAGATTTTAATCCCATTAGGGCTTCTCAAAGATCAGCAGTGTTTTGTATATCAGATCAATGTACGAACATTTTCCCAGTAAAATTATCAAGTATATTTCTCTTGCAACACTAGCAAAATAGATCTATGGAAACTCATGCCTCTTCCAGGAAATGGGCTGGACATGTCACTAAAGCACATATCTCTTAATTAAGCAAGAGGATATAAAAGGGGATATACAGATTACAAAGATTCTTCTTTGACATCAGAGCTATGACTAGAGCTAAACAATCGGTATCAAAAGAGCAAAAAAAGCCCATTCATCTTTCCTTTGCTTTCTTCCTGCTTCAGCTGAGCTACATTTCAACCATGTTTGGATCTGCATGACTGAGTTTTACTGGCTTTTCCCTGAGTTTATTGGGCAATTTGAACACTGCAGAAGCAGTTACAGTTTGAGACCAGGAGATGACATGCATCAACATTACCTGTTTGTTTGTCTAATCAAAGAACAGAAGCAACAAGATATAACATATCCAACCCATTTTAAATGGATTATTTTAAAACCAAATAAGAAGTAATTATCACCCATTGAGATGTTGTAATTGTAATGAAAAGCTGAAAAATCATGCTACAGCTGAGCAACCTTGAAAATGGTAAAGATTAGAAGGGTCACTATACCAAGGGACAGAAGTCCACCTGTTGAATGACGAGTTCTTGGATTAAAATAATTAGTCCCATTGAAATTGTTAAACTGCCTAGACTAAAAATGAGACTATTTGAAGTCATGCCCCTCCTCCTGCCACAACCACAGTACTATCTAGGACCACAGTGAATCATTTTAAATCACTGAAGCTTCTTTCTTGAGAGCAAGTATGTAAGTTACAGCACTTGAAGCTTGTTGCTGAAACTGACAATGGCAGTGATTTCAAACAAGAACAGACAGCTATCCCACAGTATAGTATTTTCTCATTATAGTTTTATGTACAAGTTAACTACTTTAATTAGGTAAGTACATGGAAATAATGGTGTGCAATTAAATACAATGGCTAATTACAGCTCTATAACTAATAACTGTGATTCTGAATAAATCTGATGTTTGGCTTAAATATGTAGAAAGCATGAGAAAAACAAAGTTCAGTCACTCAACTTGCATACGGATTGAGCCTATATTCATGTATTCAATTTTCAGAAGAATCCGACAATCTCAGTTTTTTTAAATTTATTTTAATGCATAGCCCTACACAACATATAAATAAAAATGTTTTGCTATTGAAAGTAGCATTTCATAGATGGGGAGCTTGATCTGATCAAGAATCTACTGAACCAGAAAAATATTACCTCTTCCCCTTTTATGTATCAAATAAAACATCAAAATCTGAGATATTTTGTTCCCATGTGCAACAATTAGCACAATAACATTTCATTTAAAAGTAGGGTGCAATTATGATCCTATCGTACTGAAATAAATTTTAGCTCAGCCCTTTGTTGCCAACTACTTTCTTGACCATTTTCAAATTGGGTTTACAGACTATTCAGTCCCAGAAAATAATTCTTAATTATTGCCATTATAAAACCAGATTTAAAAAGGAATGGTGATTACACACCATCTGGAAATGTACTCAAGCTGTCAAAAGAATCTGTGGATAGCTGTAGTATAGAGTATTCAAATTTCAGCAGGAAATCAGACTTGGTCAAGGGGGAAGAACTCCTTCAGATTCATGCATTTTTTAAAACACATTTGGTATATCATATGAAATTCAAGGATATAGTGAAACAATTTTGCTTTAAGGAATTTTAATAGAATGTATGTTAATTTTATGCACCACATACATTAACACACAAAAGAAATAAGTTAATCAATCCTAAAATACTATTCGTAAAGTACTAGAACTGTGTCAAGTGCATCACAGATATGAAAGAATAAAGGAGAAAGGAAGGAAAAGGAACTTAAAAAAAATAATACAAGCCACATGTCTCCCTCTCTCCTAAGGCATGGATGAAAAAGGAAACACAGAGTATCATGAACTTTTCTGAGCAATTAAAGATCCAGAGAGTTCCCCTGCAAACATCCAGACCCTGCTAGAGCCCATTGAGATACCCTGGGCTAGAAGTATCCAGGCAACGGTGTCTTTGGAGACCCCTGTTGGGGACAAAACTGGTATTAAGCAGCCTTCCATGTCTAACAACCTGGCAAAACTTCTATTAGCTCAGATAATTAAGCACATTCACTTGCGCACTAATGTACAGTAAGGAATGATAAAATTAGGTTGATCCTTACTGCTGGTATTTGGTGTACATGAGCTGTAAATAATTGGCAATCACATAATCACTGTCCTGGCAAGAGAGAAAAATTGCAAAAGGAAAAGAGTTCTATTTGTGCATAACAAGGAGAGCACATGTGCACAGAAGTGTTTTTGAAACAAAAGATGCAAGTATAATAGAAGATATGAAAACACATTTTATCAGAGAGAGCAGTGATCCGGGCAGAAGGTGCTGTGGACTATCGGGCAGCGAAAGCACAATGAGGTAAATGAAACCTGCCTGGGCTGCTGAAAATTGAGCGTGTGTAGGATTACACCACCATAAGACACAGCAAGCACCAAAATGTATGTTGTTTCTTCATTCTGAATGCTATTGAGTCTAGAGAAGCAGATCTTCAAGTCATTGTGCATCATATCTTATTTCAATAAAATAATCTTTTTAGGAAAGAAAATGATGAATAGTAGATAGACAGTCACAGAATATCACTAGCTTCTCCAAACACAGGAATAAATATGACTGTTACATGTTGCTACACTTAGGTATTAATCCATCTTAAAGAAACATGGACTTGGATTTGCTGTAGCTTTGCAACACATTCATAAAGTTGGCTGAATGTTGAAAAAGTTACAGTGGGAGGTATGTCGAATATTCCTACAGTTACCACACTGTGCTCTCTTATTGCAATGATGTCAATAAAATACAGTAAAGTTTGTTTCATGAATAGCTTGAATCTTTCCTTCCCATGTCTTTCCATCTCACAGACTTTCTTTCTAAATTTTCTCTCATTGTCACACTTCCCAACATTTCCCCGTTTCTCCCGTCTACCTATCCTCAGGATATTCACTATATTTTTCTTCCCTTGTAGAACTTTTTCTTTTTAAACAAGATTTCCCAAGGCCTCTATAATTAAGCAGACATCCAGAAAACCCACAGATTCATCAAGCTTTAGAAGTAAACCCCTCTGCAAGTAAGAAGAACTGAGCCTCAATGTATTTAAGGCACGGCTCAGAAATCACACACACAAACACCCCACTTTGTACTGTCTCAGGAGGCCCCAACAGGAAATTGGAACAGATGGTTAAAATATATATATTTATTCTGCTTAGATTCTGTAAGGCGACTTGAGGAGCACGCTGTTGTAAATTCAAATTGTACAGATGTAGCACACAAACGACAAAGAGGCTCAGCAGAGGGTTTAGTGGTTAAACACCTGCAAGGTTGATGCTGTCTTGTGTGATGCAGCCCTGGCTTGGCTGATACAAAGCTGCAGACAAACCACTCCTCAGAGAAGCACTGTGCATTTGCTGAGAGGTGGCAAAAGACAGAGTCTGTCTCTATTTTTTACTCTTTAAGTTGGAAATGTTCCTATAGTTAAAAAAAAAAAAAAAAAAGAAAGCATTAGGAATTAAAACATAGTGCAAGGTATGATCTCCCAGTACCCATTAAAACACACAAGGACTTTTGAACCGCTTCTGAAAGATAATCAAGAATTAGTTTGTTTGTTTATTTTCTATTATCTGTAAGGCTTATTATAATAAAATAAAGCAGATGTATGTTAATACCAACAGCACTACTACTACAAAAAAAGTGGGTGGAGTATAACAATTTATTTCATCAATTTAACTTATCTCAAGATATTTCTTATAGCATACATCAAGGACTTTCCATGGACATCATCACAGTGGCAAATTCCTTTCCTCTACCTCAAGATGGATTTTAGGGTGTATTTATGTTAGTATTACATTTTTTCAGCTGCAGATATTATCTGCCAATTCATAATAGATTTCATAACTTAGAAAAAAAAATAAATCAAAGATAATGAGACCAGAAGATATGAGAAAGAAAGCACGTTCCATAATTGACAAACTGACACTTGTATATATTCATCCAAGTGTCTAAGCATGGATGTGAAGCTGTCAGTTAGGTCTAGTGACAGTAGACATCAACTGTGTCTCACTAGACTGCCACCTTTAGCGCATCATCTCCTCCTTCTCCAATATATCCTCAGACACCACCCAATACCTGTCTTCAGGGATATCAATGCCTGAACATAGACTAAGGGAGGGTCAGTGTATGGAGTCCTGGGACAAGAGTGAAAAGCCCTGAGAAAGTGAGTTTCTCTGATCAACTCCGTTATCAACATCAAAACCTCCTCAAAACCAAACCTACCAAAAGAAAAAAAATAATAGCCCACTACAACCACCCTCAAAAAAAAAAAAAAAGTAACACAGGTTTCATTATTTTGTCTGATATGAGAATGTGACCAGAAAGTGTGATTATGATCAAAAAATAAAATAATAGTAAACAGAATATATGCATTTCTTCAGATTCCTACTCACCAATTTTTGACCAGACAGGGGAAAAAGGTTTAAAAATATTCATGTGTAGATGATTTCCAATTTTTAAACACAAATATGTGTTAGGAAAAAAAGTTTTTTTTTTCCTAACACATATTTCTCTGTGTTAGGAAAATGTGGATTTAATATGAATGTTATTTACCAAATTCCACTATAAGGCAAACTTCTTTTTTTATAGTATGCCTATCACAATTCTCAAGGTGGCTCAAGTAAGAAAGCCAGTAATTTAGTGAGGTTAATGGCTTTTTTCTTTTGGAGTTAAAGGGCAGTTATCACATCCTTTCTGGAAGAAAATATTTATAGTCAATTCTCCCAACATTTTTATTTTTTCCTCAGCCCAGGAACAGCAGTCTCATGTCTTCTTGGAAGTGCTTTTTGGTGGTTTCAGTTGGCTTTTTTTCCCCCTTCTTCTTTTCCAATTCTCTATCAATGTAACCAAAAGCAACACAAAATGAGCAAGAATATTACACTTTCAGACCTCATTAGCCAAAGTGCCAGATTTACTTATCGACATTTAAATACATATTCGTTTATCTATATAGCTATTAAAATATCATGCAAATAAGAGGCTTGCCCAGCAGGCATGTAATAAAATGTGTCAATTATTTATAATGTCTAGAAAACTTTATTTCAAATAAACAGCAAATGCAAAAATCATGATGGTCAACTCTGAATAGATACATGCTGTAAAATAATACAAACACATCAGTGTATAAGGATTGCTTCTCATTTTACATGTTAAACAAGCTAGTTCTTTTCATGGTAAAAGCTTTCCAAATCAAATTATTTATAATAGAATTTACATTGAAATTTTAAAACTAAGTGTTATGGGACATTGACAAATACGCAATGCTTAAATAAAATCATGAAAAAATCAGCAAAGAGCTATCACAATCATAAGTGTATTTCTAAATTCACACTTAAACATATCTACAACATTGTTGGAATCAGGGAGGGTGTGCTGGGAAACTCACTCTCTACCTTGGTCTTAAATTCTTCACTTGGCTGCTGCTGGTGTACAATCAAAAAAAGCATGCCAGTGATGTGAACATATATACACAGATTTCATTTGTTCCTGGTTTGTCACCATGATTTCATAAGGAGGAGAAAATGTTTCCTCAGGGGCATCTTTTCATGTGGTAGTTGCTTTCAGCACAAGGATTTCCCCCGCATCAGTTACAGTTCTTTGCAGAAACTTAAAATCAATTCATATTTGTCAAGGTCACAAAGACACACGCAACATGTTACAGCTGCGCAGTAATGCTGCAACAGCCTTTCTGTTCAGCAGGCACGTAAGTGGACCTAAGCAGGAATTCATTTCACCACTATCTTTAACAGAAACATCTTTTCTTACAGGGTTATAGATAGGAAGCCTATATTATTCGTTCTCCTTGGTTCTGCTGTATGTGAGGAATCTACAAGTTTCTGGAACACAATGTGATAAATGCAGATGGGAAAAAAAAAAAGTGTCAGAGTCCAGGGTAGAAATAAAGGGTACTAGATGCTAAGGTGTCAAGTGAGAAGAAGAGGTATGAGAAAAGGTATGAAGTAGGGAGCTAGAAGTCTGAGGAGACAAAACCCTTCCCTGATGCCCAGTAAATGCTTCTGAAGCCACTTAGAAAAAGGTTCTGGTAGTTGGTGCCCACAGTCATAAGACTTTGTGTACTGTACTATGTCCAACAGTGCCTACCGTGTTATGGATCTAGATAAACCAGTCTTACTGATTACTTGAATAAGGGAGCATTTAATAGGCGTTCATATGTTCAAGCCAAGGAAATTTACTTTGAATGCAGAAGGAAAGGTTCAAAACAAGAGTTCAGAAAATAGGAAACACCAGTGTCTGAGGAAGGCCATGGTACTGAAATTCAAACCCTTTATAAATACATATCACAACACAGGCTTTAATTACCTAATTACCTCCTAATTTTAGCACAGACTCCATTTCATTCAAAGCTCAAGGTGGGTGGTGTTCAAAGAACGCTAGGAAGCACAGCACACCTTTCTCACCAGCAGCTTATTCATTACAGAAATAACAAAAAAAAAAAAAAAAGG
>VXBZ01000880.1:116185-138817 GCA_013399135.1 Heliornis fulica
AAAAAAAAAGGATGAAAAAACACCTTAATAAGAAAATTTTGGGCACCTAAAATTGCAGCATAAAATAATAGCTGTCTTATTTGGGGCATAACCTCTCTGTGCCTAAGCTCACTTTTGCAAGGTGAAGATAAATCACTTACTTTAGTTAAACTATTGCTAAATTAATTTCATAAAATGTTGTGAATCCCGCAGATTGTGGTGATAAATGCCAAAGAAAGCCCATGAGGGAAACTAATAATTCTGTATAAAGTGCAACATTTTGATGATGTGTAAAAAGTACAGCATAGAGCCACCGCTTAATGATGAACATAATGAAGAATCATTTAGCAGTCCCCCATTTAGCAAATGCTTTCTTCTCTGTGCAGTGATGAATGCTCAGGTTTCATGGAAAGGTTTACACTAAATGATTATATAATTAATGACCATAGAAATGCATACACAAAAAAGACACCACGAGAAAACTGAATGGCTTCTTTGTGACCTTTTTTTTTTAAAATTTAGTGTTTGACTTTGAAAACTGAAGATTCTTATTCTAGGACTTCACTAGTACTTCACTATCAATTATGTGAAGTATTTGGCCTAGCACTAAGAACAAGTCCAGACAGCACGTAGGTATTTTGGATTAATATACATATTTGTAGCATACTTGTACTGTATTCTGTGTTACACAGAAGAGCGAGAGAAAATTGCTTAAACCTCAACTGAGCCTAAGAGGAAAAAATATGCATTAAGGATTGTACTTACCATCATACACTTTTCAGTAAGTAAATGACCTTTAAGTGTTTTTTTCCTTGAGAGACAAATTTAAGATGGCATAATCGTGTCTTGAATAAAAACATTTAATGACTGTATTTTCTTCTTCTTGTAAATCCCCACTGGGCCCAGAAATAAAGTTAGATAAAGATCGTACACCTCCCCTTCTGCTGTAATTTATGGAGTATGAATGGGTTTCAGTTTGATGGGAAAACCCACTGGTGAAAACAGACCAAAGATAGGCTTGTGAGAAAACCCTTGTATTTCAAAGCCATTCAAAGATTCTATATTTGAGGTATGTGCAATCAGAGACCTGGGTGAGTACCCACTGCTTTTGTGTACCATAAAATACACATTTTTAGGATCACAGGGGTTTGACTTTTTTGTTTGATTTGGTTTGGTTGGTCTTCCCCCCACTCCCCCCGCAATAAAACTCCCTGTCCATATGTGGATCAGAAAAGTAGACGGTATATAAATTGTATTGACTGAGTTACTGCTTTTTACAATGTTTCCACAAGGTTTATTTCAGGTTCCTGTGGGAACATATATTTAAGAAGTGCAGTTATCTAACATCAGGCTCTGTTAGCGTGACTTATATATGAAAACAATTCAACAAAAACAGCACTGAGAGGTCACTTTCTGAATGAAGTGCATATGATAATGAGTTATATAGATGAATATAAAATTAATTGGCTTACATTAATTCCCACCTTGCTCATTGTCCTTTGGTTTAATGGGAAAGACAAGGAAAACAATTTAAAAACTAAACTTCATGCTTTCTCCCACTTAAACTGAATTTTGAAAACTTTTCCCTCTAATTCTTGTATCTTCTTTTCCAATTTATAGAATTGTCTCATAAAATTAAACTTTTTTTTCTTTTTCAGCGTTTATTCTCCAATGTTGCAATTCCTCTTAAAATCCAGAATTTTTATCTCTTTACACAGAGCTCAATGTGCACACCAACAATTTCTCCAACTTGTTAAGAAATAAGTACCTGCTTTACTTTTATCCTACTCTTTTTCTGTTTAAGATAACTGCCCTTCCCCCACACACTCACCAAAATGTACTGTACTTTGTGAATCAGTTTTACTAATCTCACTTTTCAGGTAGATGTGATTGTCTAGCACCCTGTCCATCTGATGCTTGAAAACCTCTAGCAATGGAGATTCTTACCATGTTGCCAAGGAGGTTGTTTTGGTGAAAGAATGTTCTTCTGATAAAAAAACCCAAACCCAAACCCAAACAACTTCATTATATTAAGATTAAAATTCTCCCAGTGCAACTTGCACTCATTGTCCCTTGTCTTCTCCATGTAATTCCTTGTGAAGGGAGAACCTCCATTATTTTTGTATGCCCTTTATGTACTGGAAAACTCTTATGAGATCCACCTAAGCCTTCTCCTCTACAGGGACAAAAAGTTCCTAACCACTTAATCTCACTAGAGAAGTTAGTACATTGCTATGTTTTTAGGGGTTTGGGGGGGTGGTGGTGGTGGTGGTGGTGTTTTTGTTTTGTTTTGTTTTGTTTTTTACATTGA
Source organism: Heliornis fulica (assembly GCA_013399135.1). Lineage (NCBI taxonomy): Eukaryota > Metazoa > Chordata > Aves > Gruiformes > Heliornithidae > Heliornis > Heliornis fulica. The sequence goes on from VXBZ01000880.1 coordinate 118,476, forward strand.
GAAGTTTAAATACTTAGTTTGCTTCAAATCATCTGACTTCATATATTTATCTGAAAACGTAAACCATATGTGGCTATCAAAGAGTAACAGCCATAAGCTACTTGTTCTCCTGTTATAGAAGGACATAGTTTCCCATCCCAGAATATATAACTCTGCTAGCTGAGCTGCTGCTAGCATCATGCAGAACCACAAATTCATTCAGGATTTGTGGAGGCCATAAGACAATAAAACACTAATAAAATATAAAATGCACATTTTGAGCATCCATTGAAACAAAAATGGGAAACCTGACAAAAGGAAAAAAAATTCTTTAAAATAAAAAAGTCTTTGCATCAAGTAACAGTCTTAAACTCAAATTCTTCAACTGGCACTTGTAACTTATGAATTATCTATCAAGAATAACACCGTTTGACAGCATCAGAAGTTACACTGTCTTCATTAAGCAGGTGAATACTTCCTATGTCACTTACTTCTTCCCATCAAATTGCACATTTGCTCTAAAACGAACCATTTCCCCCAAAGCTTGCATTACTGATCAATTTATACTAGATAGCAATATCTTTTTGTTTGTTAGTTTTGAGCAGTTGTACATTTCACTGAACCAGAAATATAAGAAATGTAGAAATACATCAAAATGGTGAACTGAGATCAGCTCTATAGAGTCAGTTGTAACAAATTCACATCCAAATTTGTATTCTTAAACACTGACGGTTACATAAGTTGGCACAAACTGACCTGATGTTAGCAATGATTCATGTCGGACAGACTAGTGACAACCCACCCATAGCATGAGTGGAAACTTTGGAAAAATGAAATCCAAGACCAGTATCAACAGTGCAGAGCAAAAGCAAAGCAAGGCCTTCCTTCTCCAGACATGTTTGCTAATAAAAGAACCAGACAGATGACAGCTGAATGAAGATGATTGATCACAAACTCTGCAGAAAGTTGCAACTGCTTATGGTATGTTTGCTAACATGAAGTACCACACAGAATGACAAAAAGCAGGTTTTAGACACATGAGACTGATTTTGCACATAAAATATTGATGCAATGTTTCAGATTATTCTTTTGGAGACTATACAAACCTTTGGAGAAGTGCTTACTACCTCCGTGTGTACGGCTATAAGCATTGAAGAAGTTTGTGCTTTGTGTTTATAAAGAGAATTTATGGGGTTCTCTGTTTTCTGTTCTTCTGAAACCTCCAAGAGTAGCAAAATTTCAATGTAATCAGTGCTTAGCTTAAGGAGTTCTATTATATCAGCCAGCCAAGCACTTAAATACTATAATTCGCTTTCACGTTCCAATGTTCCTCAGATTTTCTATTTTGCTATCCCCACATACCTAAGAAAAAGGTTTGTGATGCAAAAGAGTTTTTCTATTTTGCCTCAACCATGTATTTTTCCCCCCATGAAACAATATCTAATTTTTCCGTATGAATTAACACCTACGGTACTGACCTGTCACTATGGAGACACTTGATTAATGCTTAACAACTTAAGCTGCGCTGGTTTGGCTGAGTTTTCTGGGTCTAAATTTAGCATTGAAATCCCTTGCCAATTTTCAACATCCCTGCAGAGTGCTAAATACTGCATGCTGGTACATACCTGTACTGAATATCAGGTGCACTGACCTGTGTGTTGTGCACACAAATGTCACTCTCATAAAAACCTCTGATTAACAAGCTGAATTTTTTTTTCAAATTATTTTTAGGTAGATTTTTATTTTATACTAGTGCTAAGAACTTAATTCTTAATGTTGTAAAGGTAAATTAAATGCAAGTCTAGAAGTTAAAATAAAACATCTAAAGAGAACAGAAAGAAACTCCTAAGGATAGTATTTCTTTTGGAATAATGACTTTAATATGAATACCTATTCCTATCACGTATATTTCATGACATATTACAAAAAATTTTGGCATTTTAATACTGTGGGTGATGAAGCGTTTAGAAATACCTTAAATGGATACACTTACTGTGGAGAAGCAAGAAATACTGTACAGGGCATAGCCACTCTTTCATTAATTGCAGTGGATTAATTTATTTAATTTTTCATTTTGTGATGTACAATCTCTTTCTTTAGAATTTTTCCTAATAAGATTTCATGTCTCTGCAACACATAATATTAGTTTGCATGTTTATATATGTATTGAGTCGATTAAACCATTCCATTTAAGACTCAAAAATTCAGGAGTAAAGAGTCACTAGGGCTTACAAACTTCTTAAACCATGAAAAATTTATTGTCGGGACTTGTTGAGAGATTTGCTGTCCTTTAGAAGCAAGGCTGTGATTTGGTTTTTAGGGATGAAAATATGTACCAAAACTCTGTAAATAAACCATTCCAGCAGAAGAATGCAAAATTCTGCCTGTGTATGCCTAAGCATCTAAAAATTACTCAAATTTGGACATTACTGTAAAAAGGAACAACTAACAAAACCCTCCCAACACCCCCCCAATCAAATAAATTAATCTTTATTAAGAAATTTTCTTATTAAAGTCTCTTTCTAAACAACATCCTTCCTGGTTTGTGGTAAAATGGAAGAGAAAAGAAGCTGGGGTGTTAACTTAGATAAGAATTCTAAGAAAACTACTTTAGGTTAAGTTCACCTTGCATAATACTATTTCTGTTTGCCCACCCCTCTTCCACATGGTCAGAGTATATAAAAATTAATAGCATATAGCTTAAAAAGTGTCCAATTTCTCACCTTTTACTTCCCTTCTGCATTTAATAGTAATAATGTTTTGAAATCCTATGACTTTTTTTTCCAGATCCTGAGTGCATTTCTGTTTTCAATACTATATAAAATATTAAATTACATGTTGACTTAAGGTTTTTCCACTTTATTTTCTATAAAGGAAAATGCAATAACCAAAAAAAAGTCCTTGTATTTAGTAAAACAAATCTTATTTAGAATCATAGAATGGCTTGGGTCGTAAGGGACCTTTAAAGGTCACCTAGTCCAACTCCTCAATAATAAGCTAGGACATCTTCAACTAGATCAGGTTGCTCAAAGCCTAAAGGTATTAATCAAGACTGAAATTTCATGCTAGACCCTAAACACATTCAGAATGGCTGTCAATGAGCTGATTTCCATGAAAAAAATAAATATATGAAGTAAAAATAATGATCTATGCTGATAAATCTTAGTCTTTAATGGACAGGCTGGAGACATGGGCTGGCAGGAACCTCAGAAACCACAATAAGCAGAAGTGCCAAGATCTGCATCTGGAGACAAACCACCCCACACTCCAGTATGTACTGGGGACTACTCAGCTGGAAAGCAGCTTGGCAGAAAAGAACCTGGGAGTCCTGGTGGAACACAGGTTGAACACGAGCCAGTGATGTGCTCTCACTGCAAAGAAAACCAATAGCATCCTGGGCTGCATAAAGAGGGGTGTTGAAGCAGGAAGAGAGAGAGAGAGAGGTGATCCAGTGCCCAGCACTGCTGAGGCCATAACTGGATTTCAGAGTCCACTAGGCTCTTCAGTCCAAGAGAGATGGACATACTGGAGAGAGTCCAATGAAATTCTGCTAAAATGACTGTAGCATCTCTCCTATGAGGAAACGCTGAGAGAGCTGGGATTGCTCAACTTAGAGAAAGTGCCAGGATTATCTTATTAATGTATATAAATACCAAAAAGGAGGGTACAAAGAAGAAGGAACCAGGCTCTTTCCAGTGGTGCACAGTGACAGGGAAAGAGGCAGTGGGCAAAAACAGAAACAAAGGGGGCTCCTTCTGAACATCAGGAAACACCTTTATACTGTGAGGGTGACTGAGCACTGAAATAGATAGCCCAGAGAAATCAGACATCATCTTGTGCAACACATGCTGTCAACCCTCTTTGAGCAGAGAGCTGGACAAGATGACTTCTCCAGAGTTCACTTCCAACCTCAATCATTGCAGTTTGTGCTGCTTGTCTAAATGTGTATGTATTTTATCAACTTTAATAGGCAAAAAATGATTTATATTCAATTACTGTTTTACTGAATACTACGTAGAATGAGGAAAATTGTTTTCCTTGTATATTTTTTTAAACTGATAAAAATGAGTACCTACACTCATTCAGAAGTGAATATCTGGGCTCAATTCAGAATAGACTGGGTAAGTGCCTCATCTACTTATTTATAATTTCATTTTTTCATTAGAATTTCTATGAGAAATCTGAAAGAATGATTGATTGAACAAAAAGACGAATTGTCTCATTACAATGTGAGAGAAAAAATCTCCCAAGTGTAAACAGGGTAGGTTCTTTTTCTGTGGAGTACTGACAAAATCTGAAAATACCCAGAAGGGGAAAGAAACACTGAGATAACCCCACCCCCCTCTACCCAAACATACCTACTACTGAAGTAGCCTTGGCTGGAACCAAGCACAGCTGAACTTGTTTATTAATAGAATCTTTATACGGCAAATAAGGTCAAATGCTTATACTTTTGAACTATGTTACATTAGATAAAGTGATAGGGTGTGCAGCAAGGAGAATCAAGTACTTCTCTCCAGGTTTTTAGGGGTTTTATATTTTTTCTGGTCAGTGTCTAGCATTTGTGTTTACCACACAGAGCTCATAAGATGACATTTATAAAATATTCTGGATTTCCATTTGAAGCCTACTAAATTGTCCAACAGTTTATTATTGTTACAGCTGAAATAATTGCTGTAGATATCTGCCTCACCTCTTTTGTGCTGCACAGTGGTTGCTGTACAGCAACAGAATCCATAGTGCCCCATTATCAAAATGCTATCATTTTTTTTTAAAACTTAAAAAAAAGCAACATCAATTTGATGATCTGCAGCAAGCATCTATGATGTCTTAAGATGTACATACTGTGAAAAATATTCACACAACAAAAGGTAGATGGACAAGAAGATAAGTAATTGGTTACGTGCTTGGGACTGTCCACAGGGTTTGGCTTGGTTTTGTTTAGAAAGAAAAGACTCTTTTTCTGGTCCCTTGAATATCATTATTGGTAGTTACAGTTTTAAGCTGCACTTTGCTCTTTCAAACCCCCTCTTGGAGAAAGGGCTTACAGACATCAAGATCTAAAAACTTCTTTAACAGATTACTGATGTGTAACTAACTCCAAAGCAGCTCTTTTCTCCGCAGAAATAATGGCAGTGGAATGGGCATGGTACACTGACATTATGATAAAGGTTTTCTGTGAACATTTTTGTTGCAATGTCTAATCAGATCTCATAAAAGTCTTTGCTTGGTGAGTAACTAGCAGAAAAATAAAAAGGTAATTAAAAGGAGCCACACTGGTTCAGGCTGTAGGACCACATAGCCTACTAACCGCCAACAGAAACTGGTGGGAGATGATTAGAAAACCTATAAAAACAAGAGGCATATTTAGATGGATCCTTTAAACCAATACAAGAACATATCCACCTTGGTTTCCAGTGAGCAATTAAATGGAAAAAACCCCAAACCCAACATCAAAAACAAACCCCAGAAATTAAATCAAATGCAAGGATGCAGGTAAAGATTGATTAACAAGTTTCTCTGCTTACATGACTGAGTTGACAACTTCACATCACAAGACATAACACAAAATGATTTGCAAATGGTTTTGCCAAAGACAAAACCCACAAAGAATCCCAAATCTTAAAACATTCCCTTGCAGAGGAGAAAGTCAGTTTATATTTTCATGCAAGCAATTTGGTATCAGGTTCTCACAAGTAACAGGAATAGATTCAAAGCTCAGAAGGCTCCCCTTAGAACTGATCTCTCTTGATAAGGTTACAATCAAAGCTGATAGACTAATTGCTGGATATATGCCTGAAAAGACAGTGTGAAGAAAACACACCAAAACAAAGCAAAGAGCAGCTCTTTCCATCACTGCACCTAGTGTCAGTGCATAAAACAAACCCCTCCCACCCCCAGGAATGAACACTATTAATTTGGACAGCTCAAAACCAAATAGAATATTTTTGTTATGAATAATTAGCATAGTGTGCTTTTTCCCTTCCTCACCTTCCTAACCTTTTCTTCAGACTCCTAAAAAAATTAATCCCATCCCAAGCAAATTAACAGAAACAAAAACTATTTTTATTACTAATTACAATTATCATTATTATTATTATTATTATTGTTGTTATTATTTCATATGACTACGCAATGGACCTCAACTACCCTGAGATGTTGTCCTCAATGACTGGGCAGGTTCTACAGTTCCACTGCTGGTTTCTCAACATACACTACCATTTGATCCAAGAGAGTATTCAGAATACTAAAAATCACAGGTTTTCCCTTCTGTAGTCTCTTGACTAGTCTCTGCTTGAGCTGCAGGTTCTATTGCAAATATACACAGAGCTGTAGGTACTGGATGCTACTGATGCACACGAAGTCCAGCTCTGACATCCTCCAGCAAGACTATAAGGCTCAGCGACACTGGTCCAACTTTGATCAGAAGCATTCTCGTTGTACTTCACTAAGTCTGCACAAAACAAGATGCTGTTGCTCACTGATGAGCTTCAAGCAGCACTAGAGACATACATACATCACCTCAGAAAACTGCAGTGGCACATTAAATGTCATTTAGGAAGAATAATCTGGACACATTTGTATCATGAGTTTCTATTCAAGAACAAATCCTTTGAACAAGATAGGTAAAGTGAAACTCAAGAGCGTCCATTTTTTGAACACTGAGGAATACATCTGGTAGTTAGGATAAACCCAACAGAAACTAAGATCATCAGAGCCTGATTCTTTAAGAGGCAGAACCTAACTTCCACTACCCATATTCTTTCAGGTACCCGTGCACTGTACACAGCACCTTTTAAAGGTCATACTGTGCTTAAACTTTTGTTACCACAGAACACAGCAAGTCTGTATCACTGGAAAGTGCATACCATTTTGCTGTGTCTGTCCTAATCATCCTGTTTCTAAAGTCCAGATGTCTCACTCTGAGCCATGTGCAAAGCTGTTCATATACCAATAAATTTGGGCAAGGAAATTCTGGTTTATTCTGAGTCAACAGCAAAGCTGACACTGATTTCAATTGCTAAATCAATGCTCCTGTTTCTCAAGAACAAAATGTTTTAAAATATGTTTTAAAACCAGGAGCATTGTGGCAGGCAAATTAATAAAAGGCAATTGCAAACAATCACAAACTTACATGTAACATTTATTTTCCCCTTGGTTTGGTGTGCTTCAAATATAACATCATTAACCCAGATTTTTAATTTGTATTTATAACAGAGCAGCTTTTTACAGATACTTCACACACATTTTGTTTTTTTTTTTTAAACTGCGAAACACACCTATCTTCTAACTTAATATGGGACACAAGAAATATACCCCAAATTCCAGAGGCATTCTTTTTAAAAGGGATCCATTTTTTTCAGGTTTTAGTTGTTTGGGTTTCTTTAGTTTTACTTGGTTTTCAGTTGGAAAAAGAAAATTAGGGGAAAACAATTTAGAACTTATTAATTTCTTCACATTATGTAGCATCTTTACATGGACTATCATGTCCACCTCATTATGTTGAGTGGCAATTCATTGTCCCCATTCCTGCCCCCATCCTCCACATTTTTGGGTTTTTTTTTAAACACAAGTCTATGAGAAAGAAATCCCTTTCATCTCCTCCATACATATGAAGTTCAGAAAGCATGCTCTTTCATCTCAGAGCTCAAAGTAGATTTCTCCAAAGTTATCGCTCCCTTCAAGGCCCAACAATTTTATTCTTCCTTTGGCCAGATCAGTAAAACCCAGATATCATCAGCCCTTCATAATACCAAAATGGCAAGAAGAGGTAAAGAATGGAAAACTACACTGAAGTTTTGAATTTATATCAGAACAGCACATTGACCAAAAGATGACCCATTTAATGTTCTTTGGTGTGATTCATTCATTCTCTCAAAAAGAAAGGAAATAAAAAAGCCTTTCCTGTTATCAATTAATTCATCATTCGTTCAAATCAAGAAACAGAATAACAGCAACACCTTCTCCAATCTAAAACATATCTTTTATCATATACATACACATAAACATTTATAACCATTTAACACCTTTGAATTCTTGGTTGATGAACAAGAGGCTGGTGGTGTCTTCAAAGGGAAGACAGTTTTGCTCCTAGCATAAGCAAATGCTATTTAGGTAAGCTAATTATAAAGTCCAGCCTTCGTACCTCTACTGTCCTGCAGTATCCACTAAACAACATACTCTGTGCATAAAAAACGGAGCAGAAGGTGGAGCAGCATTATACATGTGCTTGCTAATGAGTAACTAGGAGCACTAAGAGAAACTAGACATTTTACTGGAGTTAAACAGAGCTAAAAGAAGGGGTGTGATTCTTTTATGCAATCTTGCATTATCAGTCTAATTCCTTATTGGTCTTGTAAACTATAGATTTGTTGCAAAACTGCAAATAAACCCTCCAGTAGTTCTGGCACAACACCCTGACCAATATGATCATCAATAATGCACGACCCTTCCAGCATTCACGGGGCTTTGGCTGAGCACAGGCCTTGACTGAACCCCTTGCAGAGGAAGACTGGATGTGTCTGTTATGCACCTGTAATTACAGATTGAGGTTAAGGATGTCTTGCCTTCTGATGTTCCCTTCCTAACAAGTCTGTAATATATACAATGGCTGACATGCCCTGTAGCAAAGTGAAGCTAACACAGTGGCAAAAGCAGGACAGAACATTACAACATGCCTTACTGTATTTCAGTCTTTGCTGATATTTTTCCAAATGGTATAATTTATTATGATAACATAAAATATTGAAAGACAATATTTTAAAAAAAGCACAGAGAAAACAAAACCATAACCAACACCCCTAAACCCTTATGAGAACTGAAAATCTTGATCAAAACCTAGAAGCTAATACTATCTCTAAAGCTTCCCTACATGTCCCTTCCCTGTCCTGATGACTGCTTCCAGCAGCACATCAGCATAACATGGAGTTAATCAATGCTGCTTCAGAAGGAAAATGCCACCTAATGAATACCCAGTGGCACTTTTCCTTTGCACCAGGTGCTTTTGCTGAGGGTGTACCAGCCTGAAACAGATCAAGACTGCCTGTTTAAGTTGTGAAGTCCGACAAGCCCTGAGCTGTGAAACGTTAGGAGTGATGAACTCAAATGCAGTAATGATCCATGTACTCTCCTTCTTTGAAGAGCCTCTGATGCCAAGTCAGACTTCAAGATTAGTGGTATGTGAGTGGCACTGCAAATAGTTCCACTTTTAAATATGTTCCTACAGAAATCAAATAAACTTGTCTACTTTTATGATGATTATTAAATGCTTACATAAAACTGTCATTAATATTGATCTGCCTCCATGTAGGATTATGGTATGGACATCCATACACCTAGCAGACTTATTTCTGAACCAATATTCTTGCCTGAGTTTACAGAGGAAGATTTACAAGTATATCTCAGCTAAAGCACAACAGATTTGTAGAAGAGATCAGTTTCAATTACAGTGGGGAAAAAAAAAAAAAAAAAAAAAAGCACAACCCAAACCTTATAATGTCTCCAAGGAACTTCATAAATTTTCCCTGTATTTTTGCTGACTTTAATGTCAATCTTTCTCTAAACTTCTAAGCCTTCCTCAAATCCAGGGTCTTAAAGTTATCATTATGTCTCTTGCTGGAACAATAGCTACAAACAGCTAATAGAACATATGGTTGCTTATGTGCAATGCTAGGTACACCTGGATGATGGAGAAAGATGCGCTGTACACCAACAATAGCACATGACTTGCATCTTCAATGGTGCTGACCATTAAATATAAATTAGCTGTAGTGAAGTCTGCAGCAAATTCATTGATTAGAATTAACCCAAAACCAAACCAACATTTAAAATCAGCATAGTAGGAGCTTATAGATTGCAATTTCTAAGTGATGGCTGTATCTCCCTGGCATTTTGTTGTAAGTGAACAACAAACTGCTTAGCTCCCTGGCCTTATAAAGAGAGAGCTGCAACTAAAAGGAAAAAGCCTTCAGAAAGTTCTTTAAATTGCTTTTTTTCAGGAGTGGAAAATGATCACTTCTGTAAAATTCTTTCTCTCTTTGCCTAGACATTGCAGTGCTGTGAAATGGGTATGGAAATGCTCTGGACCTAGGCCATCCTGGGAAAGCCCTGCACACAACTGGTCAGGCTGCCGAGCAACACAGGTGTACTTTATGCTCACGCTATGGGCACTTTCATCAGCCAATAAAGACATGGCCTCTTCAAAACAGCCACCTTAATTTCCAAAATCTCTCTCAAATCCACACCGTACTCTGGTATTTTAGAGCTGTGCTTACCTGCTAAGAGCACAGAGTACACAAGGAGAGAAAATGGAAGAGTCTCTGTAAATTTACACAATAATAATGATTAAGTCATTTCCAGGCACCAACAAAATAATAGCATGACTGACTGACATTTTGAAGACTTAATCTGTCTGATGACTTCTTTGGAGAGATGACAGTTTATAGTAGATGAAAATCTGCACCTTAACCTTTTAGATTTTTATTTAAAAGGCTTAGTTTGTGGTTTTGAAAGCTTAAAACATAATCTTTTAAAATAAAAATGTTAAGGTCAGAAGCAGGTGTTTTTTCACAGCATTTAACTACAGGATCAGCCCTACTTCACTAAAACTTGGGAGGAACAGAGGGGCAAGACATTTTAGCATTCTTTTAACAAGCAATTCTCTTCTACTTTCACAGACTCTGAAACATAGCATCTCTCATGAATTAGGAAGCAGAACAACTCTGTTACAGAGTAGTTATAACTGATACATGATAATATTATAACACTAACTTGTGGTTTTGCTTATCTCAAGCAGTTTAAGGAACAAATCCATTACTAAACTACTTTTATTGTGTTCATTATGTTTCCTCAACATAAATAAGTCCTGCTTAAAATTCAAGGTAACATTTCAATTCCCTATTTGGGAGGCTTCAGAAATCCATTTTAAATGTCATTGAGACAATCATACTGTTTGTAGGTTCTTAGTATTTTGTTCCTTTTAGCCTTTCTCATTTTCTATTCCTTCTGTAGGAGGCTACATACTGATTTGTTTCTTTTACCTTATTGTGGAGCTTTCCCTCTTCCCTTCTGGGATCTCTCTCAATAGAAAAAAACCAGCATGTTTTAGAACTTTCTGCTGAAGTTTCTTCCATTCTCATTTTCAATTTAATATAATAAGGCATCATTTTGGCAGAAAACAAGTAACTGGACCCCAAGATTAGGAGTTACTATTGCAAGAGTTCATGAGTCAGTTATGCCTATCATTACAAATTAAATATATTTTGGTGCTTCAGATAGGAATTTTTCTCTGAAGTAAATGTTCCTAAGACCTGACTCAAACTGCAAAAAAGAATTTTCATTTTTAAAATGTCTGAATACTAGTCAGCAAACATATTTAAAAAAAAAACAACACATGAACAACAACATGAAGGAGTTCTAGGAACCTCATGTTCCCCCACATGAGAGAAGGCTATAGTGGATAAAGAAAAAAGCAGAAAATCTATCAAGATAGATGACACCAGTAGGAAAGCAGATATTACGTATGTCAAAGATAAATTTTACTTAAGTCAGGAGAGCTTAATGATATAGATGGCAGAAGGTCACACGCGTTACAGGAAGGAAATGGTAGAACCATTTGAATAAAATTTATATTTTAATTACTATTCCTGTCTCACATGGGTAAGGAAAAAAAAAAGTAAATTCTGTATGAAACAGTTACCATGACTAACTAGGGGAAAGTTAAGTTCATGAAATTTTAAATCCCTGGACTTGAATATCTTGGCACCCAGCTAACCAAAAAAAACAAGCTACTGTTCTGTTAATGCTCTAAAGGTAAACAGGGTGATCCAGGTAACTGGAAAACTTGGAAAACTCACATAAACCATGGACTAATTCAATACAGGAGGAATACAGATATAAAAAATTAACAAACTAGAATGATGTTATAATTAATGCCAATCATGACGAATAAGCAGAACACGGGTCTTAGGAAAATGTGATCATATTTTATGAGACTATTCTTTTTATGGAAAAGTGATGTGAAACAGTTAGACTCCAAAGCATTTATCCCGTCATTTCATATCTTAAATAGCACAACAGGAAATTTGAACTTTATTTCACAAGTAGATTAAAAGTAGGCAGAGATGCAGATTTCATATAGAACTAAAAAAAAAGAGGGCTTTTATTGAATCATGTTTTTAGAGGTTGGTGCATGGATGCATTCTAGCCCTTCTCTAAATATTTTTGCAAATAACTCAGCGGGGATGTCTAAGTCAAAAATCATCCCAACTAACTTCCAGCATTCTAACCTCTTTATCATGGTTCCAAGCTCTGAAAATAGACCATTGCCAGTTTTATTTAATGGGACATGCATCAGATGCAAGTGTTTCTCTCAATAGCTCCTCTCAATGAGATAGCTCCTCTGTCTCTGGGCTGAGAAGATGCTCAAGCTTCCTGTCATTAAGCAATTCAAGAGTGGTTCACTTGTGTATCTATTCATAATTTTTATTACATGAATGTATTTGTTCTGACCCACTTTAGGTTGAACTAATTTTGCTGAACCAAAAATCATATGTATTAAAAGACATATTGTATTAGATCTGGCTGGCATAACGGTATGAAGTTAACTTTGTTCATAGCAGGCTGTACGGTGCTGTGCTCTTTATTTGTGGCTAAAACAGCATCCTTTTCATGCCTGCAGTCCTTCCGGAAAAACCTGTTCCGTCATGGTTATCTTTAAGGTCTGCAAGGGAGCACACTGAAAAAAAAATCACCATTGCTTCTAAAGGAGATTTTGAAACTTCTTTTAAATATGCCTATTACTCCAAAGTTTTCAGAAGATTGGGGTCTTTGTCAGTAGCAAGCAGAGCTTGCAACTGACAGCAAAGACAACTAACTACATCCTGGCTTGTATGAACAGGAGCACAACAGGTACATTAAAAAGATTCTCTCCTGCATTCACATTCTTTAGATCACATCAAGACATAGCATCCAGTTTGTTTCCCACAGTACAAGACAGACATCAAACTAAAGTAAGATCAAGGGAGAGCCACCACAACTTGTTCTGTGAGGCAAGTCTGAGGGACAAGGACTTGTTCAGTTGGTAAAGAGGTGGCCACAGGGAACCAAACCACAGTGTAACACTATTGGGTGGTTACTGGGGAGACTAAGCCATGCTCTTACTTTGGTGCATGGTGGGAACATGAGATACAAGGGGCAGATTCTGAAACAAGAGAGGTTCCAACTAGATATGGAGATATATTTTCCCCCATGAGGACAGGCAGGCAATGGCACAGGTTGTGTAAATTCAGTCCTTGGAAGTTTAAGACTCAGCCAGAAAAAGTCCTGCAACAACTTTGACCTTGTAGACATCCTTGTTATGAGCAAGAGATTGATCTAATGACCTCCCATAGTCCCTTCCAACCTTAGTTGTCCTATGATTCAACATACATATATATATATAAACAGCTTAGAAATAAATTTATCCTTTCTCTAAAAAGTGAGAGAACCATAAGAAAGAATGTGGATTTCCATCCAGCTACTGGTGGAAATGATCGAGTTAGCAAGCAGAATATTTAGCCTGCATAACCTTGCAGACTTAAAATTGCCGTAGTTCAGCAATAATCAAGAAATGGATTTTTTAGTTCTGTGGGAACAGACGAACATTGAGAACAGACTGTTTCGAAAGCAGCACAACAAAACAGCCCTTCCCCCGACATTCCAAAGTGAATTTTAAAGTAAAGAGAGAATACCAGATGATAAAAAAATGTTATTCACATAAACTTTTCATTTTGACATACATGCATATTTAATATAATACAGAAATCTGACTGTGATACTTGATTTTTAAAATGTCATTGAAGCTGACATGAGGCTTATTTTGTCCTCTTTTCCATGGAGAAATTCTTGATATAAAGAAAAGATTCTTACTGAACAAATGTGGACCATGTCCCAGAGAACATCGCAAGCTCTGCAGCAGCTCCAGCGGGAGATACACATTCAAAGGTAGGTACGCCACATAAGCACACACAGCAGAAAACAGCACACACTCAGTAACCCAACAGCTGAAATAGCCAAGAAGCAGTAACTAAAACCACAATTCCCTTTTCCCTCAAGTTTCAGCAGAGCATCTGAGACATTGGTGTAAATAGCGGGCTAGCAGACTAAGTGATTACAACCCCCCAGTGTTACTGATACAACCCATAACATACACAATATTCATGCTGCTCTGCTGTTGGAGTATGACAACATTGATGAGCCAAAGAGCTACACAGCCATCAGTACATAAGGGATATGTCACTTCTATTTATAGACAGATGTCCAAATACAGCTTATATGTATCACTGGGATAACAATAGTGTAACATCGATTTAACACAGACTCCTCTAGAAATGAGTAGTTTGAACATTATTTTCCCAGGTTTTTCTTTTTTTTTTTTTTGTTTGGTAGCATTTTATTTTCTGTTCTTTCATGGCACACCCCTGTTCATCTGAGAACTTTGAAATTTTATCCCTGATGCTACTTCCATTCAAACTGAATTTAGTGCAAATATATTTGTAAATTGTTCCAGTAAGCCATTTATAAACAAGAATTTAGACGGAACTTTTCTCTACCTTGACACTCTATTACCATATTTCCCTCCTATCTTACCCACATATATGCAAAAGAGATTCTCTTAAGGAAACTAAAATTAAAACAACCCCACCAAAAACACCAAACTTAACTTCTAGATAGTAGAGAGCAATAAATAAGAGCTGCTAAGCAAAACTATGTCCCAAGTGGGGACAAAGACCCCAAAAGAGACCCTGTTATAAACTTCTTTGTCACACAACTCCAATGTAGGGTCTTTCTAGGTTTTGTATGTCTAAACCATACCAAATAGAAGATATATATTTTTAAAAAGGTTCACTCTGTTTTCAGATCAGTGGTAGGAACTTGTTCTCAAAGTTGCTATTTCCAACTACAGTGTATCCTCAATTAGATCAAAATAAAATGAAATGAACAAAACAAATAACAATAAAGACCAGACTCTGCTAGAAACTCTAACATTTTTGAAAGTCAGGTTTGACTTCATCTAGGTATAAAGATTATCTTATAGCAATCAAAGAATGAAATGAAAATCTTTTGATAACATATTTGTCCCTTCGTATAAGAAACAGAAAACGGACAATCTGGAAGTCATCAACTGCCTTATTATTCTTCCTTTAAATTCATAGTTTCTTTATCACTTGAGATCAGATTGCTTTTATCTCCTTAATTTTTTTAGCACTAACCTGAGTGGAAGCAGAAGTTCAAACACTAGTATTTTGCTTAATTGAAGAAAATTTGAGACACAAATTATAGTGACAGTGTTTCCACTGCAAGAAGATTTCCATAGTAAAGGCATCAAGTTTTACCCATCATGGACAAAAATGTCAGATGGTTGGACACCTGATAGCTTACTGTTTTTCAAGTGAGTTTCAGGGTTTGGGGGTTATTTTGTTTCTTTGGGGTTTTGGGTATATTTTTGTGATGATTTGTTTGGGTATTTTTGTTAAACCTAAAAGCAGAAGTTACCCATCAAGAAGATTTATCGAGGAGAATATTTCAACCACAAGTGAAATTAATTAAGCAGCCCTGCTGGTAGAGCAAGGCTGCATTTAAAGTAATTATCACCCCAATTAGAAATCAAAGTGATTTAATATCAGGACATTTTTTTTATTTTTTTGCATCAGGTAAAGTTTGTAGAGCTATCCAGTTCCCATTTTAAGTTTTAGTTTATAAGGCAATATTTCAGCCCATTTGTACAATATTTATGTCAGGAAAAAAAAGACCCAAACTCCCACACATAGTATGAGATGGTATATACATACCTATATGTAAAGGGAAATCTGTTCCTCCCTTTGTTCTCATCACTGCTTACACCTCACCTCCTACAGAGGCCAGCATAAAAGGCACTGGGACATATACTGAGACTACTGAGGTTCTTAGATCACCCTGTTCTCTGAAAGATCCACCAGCCCTATGTAGCCACTCAAGGTGATTATTACAGTCCTTCTGTGTCCTACTGAAGCATCTACTGCCACATAGCCCTGCAGATACAGAAGCCTTTAATAGGATTACTTACTTCTGCTAAGCTAACCCTTATTCCATTTAACCATCTCCAAACTTTTTCCTACTGTAGCATTTTGCTACATCTAACTACTTGTTTCATAATTACAGCAGCCAGAAGTTTTTAATGATTTGACAACATTAATGCACAGCTCACCAGCCAAATTCAACCAGCATACTTACTTACTTTGAAGAACTGCAAGATATTTCCTAAAATCACTTTGTTACTCGAATTTTCTGCCTACAGTTAAATTGCCCTTGTCAGGAAGAGAGCAGGGAACTTGGGTAAGGGACGTGCTTTTAGTTGGCATGATGAGTTGTTTATGGTACCACTTAATCTGCTCACAAACTATCCCCTTTCCAGTATTTACAATAGAAAAGATAATGGGCTAAGAGATAATGCCTCTCTCATAATGTTAATACCAATAATTGTTAGCTGCTTTTTGGTTGTCTGCCTGAGGTTTCTCAGTTCTGCTCAAAGATGTGAAGGAATATTTGACGCTGTTCATTTGATAACGTTAATTCATCAGTAATACTTTTTTAATTATATTTTGTTCTTCCTTTCATTATTTTTCCAGAAAAAAATATTAGATGTTCTCTCCAAAACGCTGCTTCAATCCAGCCCAGTCCACAGTCCAAATCAAATGTTTTTGTAATGCTATATTCAGAATAAACAATTCTGGCTTAATATTTTCCATCTCTGTACATCTAACAGCATGCCAATGTATATCTAAAAGATAGATCTATTAAGTATGGCTACAATGAAAACTTCGCAAGCCCTTCCCACCCTAGTTTTAAGCTCTTCACAATTTTGCCAAACTACATAAAAACTAAAGTGTGTTTTGGTGGATGCATTAGCATATCCTTTACAAGAAAAGTTAAAGATGGTGGTTCAATATGCATATCCCATCTGCTCTATCCTTTAGAATACTGTTTGGTGTTTTAAGCAATTTGGAATAAGAACTTCACTCGCTTCCCAATCACAACAAAAGTTAATTGTGATTTGCACATGTTGAAGAGCGTTTCTTCATGCTACCTGCATGGATTAACACAACTTCAACACCTCCAAATACTAATCATAATGTACAGTAGTGATCTTTGGGAGGTTAAAGTTATAAAAAGTACTTAGAAAATTTTGTTCTTTTTAGTCTTTTATTCTTTCATATTATGCTAATACCAAATTAATAATATGAAATATTGTTCATATTATTAAATGCTATGAAAATAATCACAGAATTCTAAGGGTTGAAAGGGATCCAGATACCACTGAATCCAACCCCCTTGCCAAAGCAGGTTCCCTAGAGCAGGTTACACAGGTCAGCGTCCGGACAGGTCTTGAAGAGAGATTGGAGAAGGAGACTCCACAACCTCCCTGGGCAGCCTGTTCCAGTTCTCCATCACCCTCACTTCATAGTGAGGGTGATGGAGAACTTTCCCTTTGTCTCCCATGCTTTCATTTATAAACATTGATGAGATCCCCTCTCAGTCTTCTCAAGGTTGAGCATCCCCAGCTCACTCAGCCTTTCCTCACGGGGGAGATGCTTCAGGCCCTTAATCATCTTTGTGGCCTCCGCTGGACTCTCTTCAGGAGATCCCTGTCTGTTTTGTACCAGGGTGCCCGGAACTGGACACAGGACTCCAGGTGAGACCTGACCAGGGCAGAGTAGAGGGGGAAAGATCACCTCCTTTGACCTCCTGGCTACCTATGCTCCTCTTAATGCACCCCAGGATTCCACTGGCCTTCTTGGCCACCAGGGCACACTGCTGGCTCATGGCCAAGCTGTCTCTCAGAAAAGAAAAAAGTGCGTGCAGTAACATTTTTTAATAAAATTGGCTTAGTCAAAACCAAAAATGCCCCAGTGCAGTTTAAGCAATACTGCCAGCAAATGAGGTTGCATTTCGAATTATTTTTGCTATTCATTAATTATGTCAGGCAACCTGTGTATTTCAACATGTATTGCATTTTAACATCCTCAAACGAACTAACTCCATTGACAGTATTCATTCCACATGAACTATTCCAGGCACTACCAGGACTTCAAAAGCGAAGGGGCAACAGCAGCTAAAACATGCTGCAGAGAGGAGGTATGCTAGAACCTCAATATCTTTAGCAGATACTTCAAAGGGTACTGTCTCAGAGTAAAACAGAGCTGGTTTTCTTATATTGTTGGAAAACAGAAATAACTTATTCTGAAAAAAAATTATGTACTTTTTTAATCTGGAGAACCAGAGATAAAACGTGGGTATTTCTATTTTAGCATTTTCAAACAAGTCTCATTCATACCTAATATCATATTCACCAATTGATGCAACAATTTGGCATTGTTTTGACTAGATGTCCAACTAGCAGTTGGACTAGATGACCTCTGGGAGTCCCATCCAACTCTAGCCATTCTATGATTCTATATCTTCTTTCTTGTCCTGAATCTGCTGCCTGTATCTTTTACACTGTTCTTCCTCAATATGTTTATTTCTTCCTCGGGAACAAATATATTAGTAAACATGATGTAAAAATTACACCGAGTATCTGCAGGCTGTAAAAATATTAAAAATTTAGAATCACATAAATCTCCTTTGAAACAAGGATGGAGTCTAGGTTGTTTTGGTTTTTTTTTTGTCTGTTTTTTTTTTAAGACACAGATATCTATTTTTCATAGGTGAAAAACACTAACTGTATTTATTTTCAGAATTAATCTTAAATTAGAAAAGAAAAGCTATACTTTCACATGGACAACACAATTTCAGTATTTTACTATATGCTTCTTTTCATTTCAAAAATACTGGGACATGTTGCATTATCCTTATTATAACTTATTTTCCATAGTCAGTAATCAACCAACCCATAGTAAAATTCTGTGCTGCATATGGTGCCAGAGGCTGATAGAATGCTGCCTTATACTAAAAAGCTCTCATAAAAGACAGCCTTTGAAACATATTAAGAGAATGATTATAGCAAAGCCTTGTTTGTCAGTGTAAAACTACAGATCATATTCTAGATCTGCTAAAAATGATCAAGAATATTCAAAGTGACTGTCCTGATTTCAGCTGAGATAGAGCTATTTTTTCTGTCTAGTAATAGCCAGGATACTGATGCATTTTGGATTTAGTATGAGAATAATGATGTTAACACACTGATGTTTTAGTTGTTGTTACATAGTTGTGGAATTTACACTAAGTGAAGGAGTTTTCAGCTTCTCACACCCCACCAAGTGCACCAGAACCTGGGAGAGCCCACCCAGGGTGGTCTCTGACCAAATGGCTGACCAAAGGCATGTTCCCTACCACAGCATGTTAGTCTCCAGATATAAGTGGAGAAGTGAGATGGGAGGCAGGATCATTGCTTGAAAATAAACCGGACACTGGGTTGTTGGTTGTTTTACCTTTTGCACGTGATAAGCAACTGCCTTTTTGCACTGCTTACTATTAATTATTATTGTTGTTACTGTCATTATTATTCCTCTTCTCTTCTTTTGTTATCCTATTACAACCTCAATCTATGAGGTGTTTTTCTATTCTCCCCTTTATTGCCTTGGGTGAGCAGGGTAGGGGGGTGGGGGGTGGTGAGTAGGCAGCTGCATGGTGCTCAGTTGCTGGGTGGGGTTGAACCTCCTCAGTGATTGTGTTCATTTTCCTTCTCATCACACTGATGTCAAAATCCTTATCATGGAACATAAAATGTCTGCTGAACCTATTCTTAAGATGAAACTTATATAAACATTATAGAATTTCAATAACTGGAAGATAAAATTAGGTTTATTTACTAGAATTCTGTTTGAAATTCAAGTTGCTTTACTGCTGTGCTTTGGGATAGATGCCACTTCCTTAAAGATGATAATCACCATTTTTCAGATCACAGGAAATGCAGGAAAAAAATTAAATGTCAATAGGAACTTGACTAAAATACCATAATTTCTTCCTTCCTGTCACTTTCCAGAGATACTTTCTGCATCAGGCCTTGATGACATATCTCATACTTAATATACTGAGTGTTGGAGGGATGCCAGATGGTGTGAATCTGTTGTGGGTGTATTTTTTCAGGGCTTTAGGTTTTGGGGTTTCTTATAGATTTTAGAACATAACCAATTGGAGGCAAACACCACAATGCCAGACGTAGTGCAAACTTTCTCTTTTTGGCCACAAAAGGCCTGTCCTGTCATGAGACAGGAAACAGGTGACAATCAGTTGAAAAACAACTCAAACTCCCCAAAACCCTGTAATATTCAAAGATAAACCAGGGGTCAAAATGAATTACCATTATTACATATTAACACTCTCCCATCTATCCCCCACCCCCC
>VXBZ01000880.1:138847-249747 GCA_013399135.1 Heliornis fulica
AAAAAAATAAATTCCTTTCATGTCCAAAACAGAACAGTCTTATGGAAGAAACAGACATTGAACAGAAGACAGGAATGAATGAGGTCCTTTAACTTTCCAGACATAGTAGTTTGTTGAATTGTGTGCATTGCCCTCTTCTACCATATGTGTCAGAAAACAGTATGTTCAAGGAAGGGGGAGGAGGACCAAATTCAATATATGTTTTCTGCTTTTCTCTTAGAAAAATATTTTGGATCAGTTTTGAGGAGTGGTTGGTTTGGGTTTTTTTTCCTTGTTCATCAACTCAATCAAGAAAATAGATTTAGAAAGATACATCAAATCAGTTTAATACCACCAAAATACAAAATGTCAATGTTAACAGGTTTTAAATTAAAATAAACTCTTAAAAGAAGATATATTTACTGTTCAAGAACAGTACAGTTGAGCACACCTGTTTTCTACAAGTCTCCAAGTACTCACCACAGGGTCACACTGAATTATCTAGAAAGATTAGAAATAGGAAACTGCTTTTATGGGTATAAGATTTAACATGGAAATACATATTAAAACCCGATCTTTTAGAATTTTGAAATAGGTCTCAGCTACTCTTTATGTCAATTGACAATTTAGATAATTATACCCATGAGAGTCTGAGAAGATAGACATGATATTTCTGGGAGAACTACAGCTAGCCGTATCAAGAAAATAAGAGCATGGAAGCATAGGACAAATTAGTTCAGTTTAAAGGTATTATGCACTTTCAGAGACCTCACTTAATAGGTACGTAGCAAGATGCTGAAACATTGTGGAAAAGGTGCTACACGCTTAAGTCCTAGCTTTTCTACATATTTTCAGCACCTAATTGAGGATAATTGGTGTTTGGGAACAGTAACTAGGAATCAGCAAGATGCTGCTTTTACTGAGCTATTTCAGGTTTTCAAGGATGTAGCAGTAGATGTTCAAAGCTAAGGAACTTTCTTGATCTAAATGAATGGATGTCTAGATGTACTAGTAGAAGCTATTTTTTTTACTATCAGGTTTGTGGAGGGAAACACTGGTGCTAACACTCACAGTATACAAGTTTTAGGGGGGCTTATTTCAAACTATCTCTTGCCTGGTTCCATTACCTGAACACTCATCAGTATTTAGAGATGTATTAGGTACATTCCTGGGCTTCATCACCTGCTGGATTTTTCCTGAAAGGAATCACACTGAAATAAGTGACAACATGGGAGTAACTGGCTTTAAAAGCACATGTCTGATCTGTACAAACAGAGATGCTAGAGACTGGGATAGTTACACACACGGACTGATTCCATAGGCCTAGGAGGACTCTAGTGAAGTTAGAGGCAGGTTCAAGGAACAAGTAAATAGAGGAAGGACTCCACGTCGAAGTGTGTTTATGCTCTATAACTCCTTACTGCAGATCCCAGGAATCCTGAAAATTTAACTAATAATAAAATTAATCTCTGTCTAATGTGATATTCAACAAGAATCCAGTCCAGAAGTCCAACAGTTACAGCTGTGAAGGTCTACATATACAAGCAAGACAATAATTTTTTTAATGAGATTGATAGCTATGGGAGAAAAAAAAGGTCAATTCTCCAATGTGGCAGCCCTATTATGGTGTAATAAGAATTATCTTTATCTGTCTTGGGTACTGAGAAGCACACTGGTTTTGAAACTCATAGATATTTGTCTTCTAAGTAGTACAGAAGGTTGGTTTCCACCCCCAACCCCCCCCCCAAGTTGGCGTAACAATGGCATTTCCAACAAACTTTCTTCCTTTACAGTTATATTTGGAGTTAATTTAAAATTAAACTTGTCAAATAATGGCTAAGTAAGAAAATCAGTTATGTTAGTTATGGTTAGAAGTAAGGATATGCCAGTTTTATGTCAGCTATGAAAGACTAGAGGGAGATTTCTGCAGATACTTAACTAAACAGCAACCCTCACCATTGGAATCACAGACTCACTGCAAACACTGAAGTCAGACTTGGCTGCTCTGGCTTACCAAATTCTGTGCTGCAAGTCATTAGAGCTGCAAGTCACAGACAAGTTTTAAAGTAATACTAGCTATTTAAAATTTTACTTGGTACACAAATTATTCTTCCACCTTGCAATTAGCATAAAATAGCAACCATTTTATTTTCTTGTTACTTTCTGGTTAAGCCACCAATGGAAAAAAAAATCACTT
This sequence comes from Heliornis fulica, assembly GCA_013399135.1. Lineage (NCBI taxonomy): Eukaryota > Metazoa > Chordata > Aves > Gruiformes > Heliornithidae > Heliornis > Heliornis fulica. The sequence goes on from VXBZ01000880.1 coordinate 141,024, forward strand.
ACAATAACTAGAGAAGTAATTTTCTGTGTGATAATGTAAAAAACCCCTAACAATAACCATGCAAAAAACTGAGCAAAATACTAAATGGTTTTATTCCAACAAGCCTGGCTTAGAGTGGAGACCTAAATCACATAATTATTAAAGGTTTAAAATTCAGTATATCACCAGCTTTCTTTTTAATCCAGACAAAATGGAAATTCTGTAGAGCTATTTATATAGCCAGTGGCAAAATACTCACTGATACTATTTGTCCAACTAAGGTTTTGACCCTGCAGGGGTTAAGCAGCAGAATATCAATAAGGGAAGATAGTAAAAGAACAGATAGAAGCAGCACAAAGACACCTATAACAGGAAGGACTTTACTTGTTTGCATCAGAGATAAAAATTATGAAGATTAATGAAGGAAGGAGCATGGATGGGTCACAGGAGACACTGAACAAGGGACACATTACTACGGAGACTGAAAATGCAACAGCTAAATCTTTTCTTTACACACAGTGTTACCTGCTTTGAGTACAAGAAGCTTAAAAGTGGTAGTGATTCCTCTAAAAGAAATACACATATGGCTAATCTCTACTTGTGAATCCATAAAACTTATACAAGGTATATAATTAAACTACTTTCCTCAAATATGACTACAGTGCTGATTTCACCTTTACAGAGGACTCATTCTCTGTAGCCCACTTTATTTACTTAGCATCACTTTTTCTTGGCCATTCATTCTGTATTCCAGGAGGTAGTTTAATTTCAGTTATTCCATATTTAACAACATACAGCTGTCAGTTTAGTTATAATATCAATAGTTATTTCTGCTTTGAAGCATTCTTTCTAGATCACTTTTTTAGCACATAATTTGGAGGACAAAATGGTAGCAGAAATTAAATAACATCTAATCTGTTTTGTGACACTCTTCATGGGCCATACTGTTTAATAGAATAAATTGATTAATTCCTTGAATTTTAATATCAGTATACAAGACGACCTGGTGCATATTCCATTTTTGTGTTTACACAGACTCCATCTGACATAAGTGTTCCTACAACTACTTCAAGGTGAAAAATTATGTAATTTTTGCATAAATAATTGCAGGTGCAAAAAGAAGTCCTGTTTAAGCACAGGTGTTAAATAAAACTGTAAATTACTGATATTAAAGAGGGAAGAAGAATTAATCATGTGTTTAGGAGCACCATCAAAATTCAAATCAAATCTTTCCTTTGAACTCTTGATTTTACCTTAAGGTAATTGCAGCAAGGTTGGATCTGAGTAATTCAAGATTATTTTATATATAAAAAGCTACATATTGTCTCTATTTCTTGATAAACACATAATAACAAGCACCTTTTTGTCCCTTATTCATAAACCTTAGGTGTATTTGTAGCTATACAGTGAAACAGAAAATATTAAAGGTGAGATTACTAAAATACATGGAATTTAGCAGTAGATATCTGCTGGAAATTTTCTGCATTTTATTTATTTTAATTTGAAATGAATACTCCCACCAAACTTCAAAGTTCTCCAAAAAGGAATACAGGCCGGATTATGGGGCAACATATTCAAGACGACCTTGCATCCAAAGCTAGAAAAACAGAAAGCTCAGCCAAGACTCTTACATTCTGAAATACTTTTTAAAACCCTACCCTGAGTGTATACTGGAAAATGAAGTACTAAATCAAAATTACTTTAATACAAACTGCAATACACCGGTCTTTCCCCTGTGCTCCCCTTGCTGTGTCTCTCTGGGTCTTCAGTAACATATATAACATCAGGATTCCAGGTCACTAACAAAAACCTGTTATTTACTGCACATTTTCTAGCTTCCAAAGATTAACTACAAGGCTGTAAGCTGCAGGAAACTAACACCATGAAAGCAAAGCATACAGGACCTGGGCAGCTGCTCCTTCAGCAAAACTGAAAACCTTGTGGAAGTGTTTGAAATGCATCTTGACATAGAGAGAAAAGGTTTACATGTTTGTCTTTTTCAAGGGACAGCACTGTATCTATATGCAGCTGTGTACATATAGTCTTAATGAAAAAACAGTTGAACTGTTCTTATGTTTGAGAAACTCTTCTTGACTAGTCACCAAGACAAAAAAAAAAATAAAACCCTACTCATCCAACAACAGAGCAACAGACACACCCCCGAACTCAAACCCCAGCAAAAAAAACCCAAAAAACAACAAAAAACCAAACAAACAAAAAAACACCCCAACACCAGAAACCAAACCAAAAACCATTATTACTGAACTTACCACAAAGGAAACTGGGATGCACATGTAGTTCATACAACAGATGAAGCTGTAGGAAGGAAGTTTTAATGACTGGCACCACAGAGACTGAATCCAGAAACTGTGAATGAGCACTGGCAATTATGCACTTGAGATGTCCTCCAATTTCTCTCAAAATAAAAGATAAAAAGGTAACCAAAGCATTAGTCTTAGGGCAGCAAGGTGCTTATTAAGATTACAAGATGACCGCATATGCTTTAGTTCTCAATGCTGATTTCATCAGGGGAGCACAGCCTTCTGCTGTATTTCCATCATCTGAAATCACTGCATCTAGCTCTTTTTCCCTGCCTCAGCCCCACAGGATACCCCCATCAAATCTACATCAAGGTTTCCCGTTTCAGTCGTTTTGTAATCTGGTTCAGCATGGTGGCTTACTTCCATTTCTTTTCACAAAATTTTATAGCCTCCCTCTTGCCAGCGTATTAAACTAATTCTTTCCATCCATTACATGCTGACTGCTTGACTTCTGCTTCTATTGTTCAAATTTGGTATCTTTGGTCTTTTATTGCCATTTATCCAATGCTTTATTGCCTTATTTTACCTTCCCTACATATAGCTCTATTTCAATTGCTTCAATTGTCCTCCTGCCAATAAATCTCAGCTTTCTCAATTTCAGAATGACTTTAAACTATTTGGTAAGCTCATTTTCCACTGTCAAAGCAGACATGCAAAAATATGAAGACACTGGGACAAACAGACAATTAGGATGGATAAAAATACAGGTTAGAATGCTCCCCATTTTGTTCAGTAAGCCCAAACAAAAATCACAGAATGGGTTAGGTTGGAGGGGACCCTAAAGCCCATTTAGTTCCAACCCCCCTGCTGGGGGCAGGAACACCCTCCACTATAGACCAGTTTGCCCATATCCACCTCCAACCTGGCCTTGAACACTTTCAAACAGGGGGCATCTAAAGCTTCTCTGGACAACATTATACAGTCTCTCTCCACTGGAACATAGCTAAAACCACCTTTCGAGTTTAAACCCCTTATCCTATCACCACGTGCCCTTGTAAGCAGTACTTCTCCAGCTTTTCTGTAAGGCCCCCTTGGAGTACTTGAAGACTGAAATAAGGTCTGCCCAGAACCTTATCTTCTCTAGAGTGAACAAGCCCAACTCTTTCAGCCTGTCACACAAAGGTTCTCCAGTCCCCTTACCACCTTTGTGGCCTGCTCTGGACTCACTCTAACAACTCAATACCATTCTTGTGCTGGGGACAGAAGAGCTGGATGCAGTACTTCAGGTGGGGGCTCAGGCAGAAACACTTCCCTTGACCTACCGGTCACTCTTCTTTTAATGCAGTCCAGGATGCAGTTGGCAAAAATCTTAAGACATTTAAAGCTGCTTTTTGTTTTTTTGACTTCATCTTTCCCTGCAAATTTGGGTTAACCCAAAAACCTCTGACAAGTGTGAGACCCAAGGAGGACAGCAATCCAAGGGAATGGGCCAAGATGACCAGTGATGATGAGGGGCTCAGGTGAGTGCCCTATATTTGCAGGCAACACTTTAGCCCTTTCAGGGTATGCAATACTCAACGTATGGAATAATATTTATGTTCTCTGCTTTGAGCTTCATGGCTCTGTGTGTGAGAGCAGAGACCCTGATAAAAGCCACCAGTCTGCATTCACCCACACACCTACTGAGGAGGACATAAGGTTCCCTTCTCTCTCACTTTTCGCTGCATAAGGACTCCAATGTTTTTTAGACAAAATTTGTTTTTCCTTCGGAGAATGTTTGGCTAGAGGTGAGGTTGCAATTACTTGCAACTTCAGAGGAACACACCCAATTACTTCAATCACTGTAGGGAAGACTACTTAAGCATTGTTTCTGCTAGCCTAAAGTACAACACAGTTTTGTGAACCTGCACATTGCCCTTCTGTAAATATAAAGAAAAAAAAATCTTGAAGTTGGTATTAACTTGAGAACAGTTAAAGTTATATAAAAAGCATGTATTTCAGACCAAATATAAACCATATCTTGTTAAATATCATTTGTTCCAGATAAGGGTGTGTGTGTGTATATGTGTGTGCATACTCTCACATACACGTGTACTCTGTTTCCTATGTTTGTGAGGATGAAGAAGTATTCTCAGAGTTATTTTTTCCTAAAGAGTTTCCTCTAGTAACTACAACATAAAAATTAAAAGGTTATTTTTAAATGCTTTAGAAATTGATTCATTAGTGTGCTACTTCAAATGAATGATGTCTCCCTTATCCAAAAGGAAAGCTCAGACTAAAGTATAGGGAAAAAAATTATTTTTGTTAACAGCTGCCCATAAATCACTTGAAATGTAATCCAACTGCCTTACTGCAGAAAAAGTTTTAAAATAGCTTCATAATTTCTAGAAGCTTCACCCAATTACAAAAGAAGAAAGTAAATAGCAAGTTAATGTATAAAACAGTGAATGAGACTTCTGTCATTAACTAGTTATAGTTATCGTTCAGAATTCTTAAATTTTCAGTGCTTCAGGTAGTCTGACTCTACCTACTTTGCTCTCAACTACCCCTTCAGTAGGGAGTCAGTTTTTTTGTGGAGGTTGAAGGAGTGTTTTTCTATTTGTGGAGCTTTGAAGGAAAGGGGTGTGCATTGAGGATGAGAAATCTGTTAACTGGGAAGCTTGTCAGGGCACATCTTAGAGCAGATTTTAGCCCAACACATTTAACAGCTCTTGGGATTCCAATGGAAAGCTATTTGCACAGCATGGTGCACCACAAGATGTGATCTAAGAAAAACTGCAAGCCCAGCAAGACTTTCTGACTACTGAGATAGATTATTATGGTGTATAACCAATAAGTAAAAAAAAATAATATAAAAAACCCTAAAAAAATCTATGAATATTTGTGTTTCAATTTGCAAACAGGCTATTTGGACTCCTGTATTTGCTTGTTTAAAGACACAGGAATCCTCCTGATCTTAAAAGTGTACACAGAAAAAAAAAGTGTTTAACATGGTTATTTGCTTTCAGACCTTCTTAATATCTTTTTTTAATAATTAGTTAAATATGTGTGAGAAATAGTTCCTAATCTTCAGGTATGTGCTCTGAAAGAGATACCACCACAGAGCATCCTCTGTGAATCAACAACCATTTATTAAGCAAAGGAACTGCTGGTTTTTCAGCTCACTTACCTTTGCATGACGCACTTACCATGAAAAAAACATACAGGGGAGAAGAAAAATCTATAAAAATAACTTACTCTCAGCAGTCTTTCAACATAACTTAACTTCTATGAGGACAAGACAATGCTCTGCAACTAACTCTTTGTAACACCGATTGTTTCTGCACAGAATGAAATCACTCACATAAGTCAATTTTTCAAGAGTATTAGACCAGATTAGATCCATTGATGCAAATGGCATCAGAGGTCAGTTTATAACCAAAACCTTCAATAAACCTGGTAAAGTCCTGAAGTATCTTTAAATCATTAAAAAAAAAACAAACAAACAAACAAAAAAACACCAAAACCCCACCAAAAAACCCCATACCAAAACCAACCCAAAATAAGGCAGATCTTCCTATTTTGGTGGTGGTGTTTATTTATCATTATGTCCTTACGACTTAGACAATCGTTTCACAAAAAGAATGAAAATATCAGGAAAAGCAATTTAGCAACTTTAGTGGTGATAGTCTAGGACAAAATTTTATATAATGATATCTAGAAGTAATTGATACTATGAAAATAAACTTCTAAATCAAAGAAACATCAAAGAGTATTCTAGAGTAAAAAAAATGTAGTTCTGAAACATATTAACTTCTACTAGGGGAAGAATATGTAAGTGTGTCAATGAGCTTCATCTTTATTTTCATTCAATCCCTTTCAAAAGCATGTGGATATTTACAGGAATTTACACTGCATCTTCTAAAACAGACTATACCCTCTTTTCCAGGTTTTAACCACAATGTTCAACCTGTGCTTGCCTGAACTAAGAAAGGCTTTTCAGAGCCTACATCCTTCAAAATAATTACGGAAACATTGAGTGGCTTAAAATTCCCTAACCATAAACTATTGCCTGAGTTACAACCCGAGTGGTTGTGATAATACTGTAATGTTTAAAGTTTTCTAATTTAAAAATCATAATTAATATTGCAAATTATAATAGCACCATTTACCTAAAAAGCCTAACTTTCAAAAGCATCCTAAGGGAAGATGTAAAACCACTGTTTTCTTTTCATTCTCTCTTACAAAAACAGAAATAAAAAACCCTGAACTCACTCACTCTTTCCCCCATATTCTGCATTTCTGGTATATCTCTTCTGCTTTCAAGTATTAAAATCTTCCAGGAGACATGTCTCCCTTCCCATTTACCAGTAATGGAGGAATTCTGACACATGAGCACGATCAGATGTATTATTGAGGTTGCACATGCTTCAGCATGCACAAACAATTTGTCCTAAATCAGTTTGACAAAAATCATGCATCAAAATTCATCTCCTCTAGAAAACCTTTTAGTTTGAAGCATATCCAACAAGTTGTAATATGATTATTCCACTCCACATTTATCTCTGTGTCTCCAGCTGGAAGACCAGACCTGCAGTTGCCACAGCCAACATCAGGCTGCAGATGGCCGATTGAGCATCCTCTGTACTTGCTGGCAGATGAGCACTGCCCGCTCCTTCTGAGGAAAAGCAAAGTGGGCTTTTATATTCGGGTATATTAGACAATACTTCTCATCAGGCTGATGGTAAAACACAAAATTTAGAATGAAATCTACCCACGTTATTAGGGGTCAACAGTATAGAATGCTTCCTAGCATATGTAAGCAGACAAAAACTTTGCTATTACGTTCTCAGGGGACAAGTCGTCCTTATCCAAGAGATTGTCTCGTGGTGGCTAACAGAGACAGGATGTGACAGACTAAAGAAATATCTTTCAACTTTGTAAAAGTTGCCAATAGCATGGTTTTCAACCTTGATCTAATAAAGTACAATCAAAAAATCTAGCAGTTATTATGTTAATTTGGCTACTTCTAATGTATTTTAGTTTCTTGTTAAAGCCTGGGAACTGTTTTATCTTGAATACTGTTAAGAAGCTTTTCGAAATAATGCAGTATCTATATGGCACAACATATTGAGGTTCAGGGAGGCCTGTGTTACTTGATTACTCAGTGCCAATATATCCCCCTTAGCATGTCACTTTGCCAGAAGCATTGGTCCAGCTACATTTACATAACCCAAATTTTGCGATTCTGGAAACAAACCACAATGTTCAACTTGATAGAATATATCATTGCTACACAGTAATTGAGGTTGCCCCAGGTAGCCACTCTAAAACTCTTTCCCTGCTCCAGTGTAGGGTTCATCCCACAGGAGACAGTCTTCCAGCAGCTTCTCCAATGTGAGTTCTTCCCACAAGCTGCATTTCTTCATGAACTACTCAAGCTCAGACCCCTTTCATGGGGTTCAGTCCTAGATGACCAGCAGCAAACCTGCTGTCAGCAAACCTGCTCCAGCCTGAGGTCCCCTCTCCACAGGTGCATCCACCTACTCCAGAATCATGGAGGTGAATGTCTGCTCCACCGCTAACCTCCTGCTTCACCATGGTCTTCTCCACAGGCTGCAGGGAATTCTCTACTCCAGCACCTGGAGTGCCTCCTCCCCCTTCTCCGACCCTGGAGACTGCAGTCATTCCTCTCACATATTTTCACTCTAGCTAACTTTTTCTTTGTGGGCTGTTTCCTGCCCTCCTCCCCCACTTCTTAGTTATGTTATCCCAGAGGTGCTACCACTATGGCTGATGGGTTTGACCTTGGCCAGCAACAGGTCCATCTTGCAGCAGGCTGGCATCATGTCTATCACACATGGGGGAAGCTTCTAGCAGCTTCACACAAAAGCCATCCCTATACCATACACAACACCTCACCTCACCCCCCCCCCAAAATTGTGCCATGCAAATTCAATACAATGCCAAAAGAACAACAAAAAAGGAAACTCAGGGACCAAATACTAGAATCCATTTCATTATTCTATAGCTTCTTTTCCCTTAATTTGCTGCTTAATTAAAATTACTAGGCAGTATATTTTATTGCAGAACATTCCCTCATGCACACAGTCTGAGAAAAATGTGGTGCTAGCTACATGCCCTGACCTCCTTCCTACAAACTTCTCCTCCCACAGAAAATTCGACCGTTTGCAAAAGCCAATGCAATCAGAAATTGACATCTGTGCTTCTCACCCATAGTCCTAGTATGATTAGAAAAATTTAATTGAAAATTGTTTATTATATCTGAGTATAAGCTGTTCTCCATCTATTTCATTTTACATTGAATATGAACACAGAAGAACTGAGACCAAGTCTCTCAACTGTTGGTATTTTGTGTACATTACAAAAACCATACAGCAGAACTGTTTTACCCTCCCCTGATAGGAATCAAGGATGAAAGATAAGGGTTGTCCTGTGAAACTTCTAAGCAATCGATTTAAACCCCTTGAAGAACATCAATGTGCTTGTGTATGTTCTAGAAGTATATATGGGAAGTATTTCAAGCCATCTATATTTCTGTTTAGTTTCTGTTTGTTTCCAACTCCAAAGCTTTATTTGCACTCCACTTCTGGAATTTAACCTCAGAGCTCCTTAGAAGAAAAATTTGCATCTCCCTTTTAGGTCTCATGTTTCTGTCCCAACTGGGAGACCCAACAGATGTAGAATTTTACTTTTTAATGCATTCTCTAATGACTCATTTTTAAAGTGACTGAAATACTATCTCTAATTATAGCCGCAATATGTTCCTCAGTGAATTTCACATCCTGTCTAAGCATCACATTATGTTCTTTCAATAATTATAGCCTTTCTTCTATCCTTTTTCTTTTGCTTCAAGCCAGTCAAAACTTAAATTCAGTCTTTAACATCCTTACATGAAGCTTCTTTCCCATACTAGATGGCCTTTGGACGTTCAAAAATAGTTGCTGTTTAAGACCACCTTATAACCGTTTCAACCTATGCTTTTTTTCCTGGTGGATATAGTATACATTTCAGCCTGAACTTACAAAACCAAAGTTCAAACTTGATTCTGAAGGCTGTCCTCTCAAATAATCTTATATAGGTCTCTGAAAAGGTGTATTTTAAAAACAACTGGGTGTAAACAAATCCATCGCATTCCTCTGTCATAAATACTCTTTTGTCTCCTAGGAGATTGAGTCAAGACACAGATCACTGTCATTAATTAAAGGTGTTCTAATAAGCAAGCTGTTATTAGAAGTTGGTAAGTGTTCACACAGTACATTAATTTTCTTGGTCTGACATACACATGTATGTGGGTTATGGAAATCTTCATCTCCCACACACATACACACATATTCTCAGTTATCCTGTTGCTGCAACTATTGGGAAGCCAACTCCAGATATTTATATAGAAGTGGTACATCATATGGATCCATCACTAACCTTTAGGTCAGAAAGTCCCTCAAGTGATTTTTTTTTTTTTCTTCTTCAACAGATGTGTAACTAATCCCGTTGACTTTGTCTGCATACAGCAGCCACTGTCTTCTTGGATGGGGGCTGAATTGTACAGTCTATCACTGATGCCAATATGTGCCGATGGCCTTGCACTTTTTCAGCTGACTGCATCTTATGTCTATCAGTTCTGGTGGTTACAAGAGAACTACTAGCCTCCAGAGCTGATGGGTTCTTGGGAATTACTCGCATTTTCTCTCTCAGCAGCTAGCTCTCCTCTCTTTGGCCTTTTGTTTCCTGACAGATGTTTGTGGTTACATAAGTATCAATAAAGAAATATTGACATGAACTGGCACAGAGGGGACTTCAATCACATTTTCTTCTTAAGAGGGTCTTGAAGGTATTAGCTTGCTATGCCCTGTTTTGACCTGTTACTTCCCTGCGATAGGAGTGCACCCGAAGACTCATTTAAAATTAGCTTGCACTGTAAGAGTGCAAATATTTAAGTGGACATATGTAGTTTGCAGATGACACTGATTCTCTACAAAGCATTATGTTCCTTCCATCATGCTTCAAAGGACCAGAATTTTATCTTTATTTTTTCCCAATTTCTCATTCCGTTTTTTCTTTATGTGAGAGAAATGGGCGAACACAGAAAGCTCTAATTAATACATTGCTGGAAATTCTCTCACTTCCTGACGATGGGAAAGCAGTTAAGAGAAGCAACATCTTTTGAGAGAAGCATCCTGGGGGTTAGAATAGGTGACTTTGAAAGGTCCCTTCCAACACAAACTATTCTATGATCTTCATTGATTGCATGCTTAGGCCTTCTCTAAATCAGAAAAATAAATTGCATGAGACCAAAACAATTTTCTGTCTTCTTCAGAGTGTAACGGTATACTTGGCTGCAGTACGGACAGGTTTAAGTTGTTGGTCACTAAGACAGAAGTTACCTATTTGCCACACTCTCTTCCAGACAATGCTAGAAAATGATACTAATAGTTCTGCAATAAGAGTATGGAATTGAGCAAGCTTGGCACAGGAAGACAGGACAGCAGAGCAAGTGTTCAGTAACAGTCAGTGCTGGAGTGACATTTGCCATGATGCACATCACTCGGCACAGAGTCCTCCCTCATGATTTTCAGACCAAGAGCTCATGGAGCTCTGGAGGTACCTTATCTCTTTGTATGTACTCAGAAAGAGTATCCTAGATATGTTCTCTGAGATTATGAGTATTAGTGCAATTCAGCAGACTGAATCTCAAAATACAAATTTAACTATCAATCTCAGATATCATAAGTTTCTCCAATCATAAGTTTTCATTCTTCAGTTTAGTGCAGACATTTTCAGGGAATACACAAACATGTGGCTGCACTTGTGAAGTCAGTTACAGTACACTTTTTAATGCCACCACTTCGGGGCAAGAGCAGTACCTTGTGATTAGATTTCAGCCTAGACTCAACTAATTCAGCCAGAAAATAAGTGCATCCTTCCTGTAAGGATAAGGAAAGACCAGCTAATCTCAAATAGATGCATTTGTTTTTGTCTTGGATTACTGAGCTGCTGATCTTCCAGTTCTTTGAAGCTATTTATCCAGGATGCTACATCTATCTTTGTCCTTATGGTAACATGTCAGATTCAAGTTTCTGGAAGGATGTCATGCTGATTTAGTGCAATCATAATGCATCCTCTTGCTAGGCATCTTTTAATAAGAGCTAGTTAAAAGCTTTCCAATAAATGTGAAAATTTATTTGTGGGTCATAAAATCACAATGAAAAAATAAGTGTGGATTCAATTAAAGAGAGCTAACAGTTTAAATGAACTTATCCAGTTCATTAGAAGACACTTTACAGTGCTCATAAAAGATGGCATAAAAATATTTCAATCTGGTTGTCAATGCCAGTATGAAAATATTTTCATTGACAAGAGAAGGATGCAGCTACTGGGTCTCATGACAACTGCCATTCCCAACTAGTAACAGTAAGGGAGGTGAAAGGGAAAGAAGTGATTTTTTTAAGAGAGAAGCTAATATGCTAAAAATAAAGCTTCAGTTGCATTTTTAATGTACAGCAACATGCAAAAGAGATCTCCATTTTGCAGCCAAACAGGCCCCATAGAGAACCCATACTTATTCTAAGGCCCAGGTTGCCATCTCTGTGCTGTGATGCTCTACACCAAAGAGCTGTACTTAGAATTAGCTCAGGATTCTCTTCTCATGAATCCGATTTATTTACTTTAAAGTCAGGATAAAGGCTGGCTTTCTGAATGACAGGGATTCATGCCTCATATCTCAGTCCTACACTAACAGTAGATTTTGGCTCAGAATTTGGATTAGGAAAATATTCAGTTATACAGAAATGAACTATTTTCAATATTAAGTTCTTAAAATCTGAAAATGCATTTCAAAATAGGCCAAAAATATTCTGATTTGTTACATGTAGAATTAAAAAAACAACAAACCCAAAATGAAATTGTTTCCAATTACAGATGAATTTTAAGTGCTGGCACTTCATAATTGTGTGTAGCCAGTTCAGGTTTTGTACATTTTTCTCTCATATTCTACATAATAATACTAAATAAAAAGGAAAAAGTATGACCATTTAAGGGAGATGGATGTCTTGGGTAATGGCCATAAACACAAGGTGTAGTTGCTATATCCAATGGTAGTAGAAAAGAAATGAATTAATGGTGACTGAGATACACTAGAGTCCATAAGAAATGGTTTTGACTTAAATAGACATAAGAAGATTATGGCTGGTTAAGTTCCAGACTGGCAGAACAGACAAGATTAACAGCCAGGAGACTTGATACACTTTCAAACCTTTGCCATCCCCAGCGCTGGAAGGGCAAACTGAAAACCTCATTTCTCAGTCAGGCCATTTTTTTCCCCTCCAGAGTAGAGGAATGTAACTAAACTGCCACTTTCTGCAGAGCCTGTGGCACAGGCACAGTGTGGAGAGCTAAAGAATCCATCCATCCATGTGTGTGTGTGGACATGCAGTACAGACAATTTTTAAAGGGGGTTTTAAAATCGTCTTTTGCCCATTCATACCACCAATTAGCTTTCTTCATTGCTCTTGTGTGTCTGGGGTTTTTTGTTGTTGCCTTTTTTTTTCCTTTAAACAGAAGGTATTGTGCAGATTCATAATAGGGCACAAAAATAATGTGTTTCTCACTAGAACAGACATTTGCATCAAATACCTAGGGTAAGACTGAAAATGGAAATGTAGAAGCCAAAAAGAAATTATCTTTGCATGGATACAAGTAATTATTTCTACAAGATGAAAAGAACACTGACAGGAAAGAAGCAGGACTTCCAATAATCCAGTCAGGACTGAAAGAGGTGGCATCACCGAAATAAAGATCTGCGACCGCAAGCTCTTGAAACAACTATAAAGACATAATGAACTTCAGTTTTGAAACCATATAGAAATATTTTTAGTAGAGTAATAAAAGCACTGGAATTAGAGTAACCATCCTGTTTAATTTATTTCCGTTTGGGTTAGAAACTTGTGAACTAACCAGCCAATGCCTTGATTTCAAGGCCAACCCACCACCGAAGAAATACAAACAGCAGAAGTAAGTTTCCTTGGAAAAAAGCACACTATTTCAGAGGAGGCCAAAGCTCTAAGCATTTACTATACACAGATTTTCGGTGGAACTGAGCCATCTGTTAGGTGTCCAGATACTTTTAATGTGTCACGGCCATAAAAATTCCATCAGAAAAAGTCTTGGATGCTACTTGACACTTCACAAAAATCAGTAATTAAAGCAATGAAAAAGAAAGAGTTAGAGGTCAGTAATGCTGCTATGAGATATCAGAAAGGATAATAAGAAAGAAGCAGCAAATAAGGCAGAAAAATGTACATAAATTCTTATTACTACTCATATTTAGGTTTCTCTCTAAAGAGTCAAATTATAATCTGCGATTGCATAGCATATCTCACTTCTTTTACAGGGATCTTGCTGACATTATGGATGTGGTTTCTTGCATGTATGTGCACACACAGGCATGTGTGTCTGTGCATGGGCTAGCAGAGGCTGCAAGAGGCACAACAGATGACAAAGTAGCTGTAAAAATAGGTCTAGCTCATTAAGTAAAAATCAGATTCTTTTCAACCTCTTAAGTTATTTAAATTCCTATTTTGCAAGTGTCTACAAGCAACATATTAAAATGTGATATGCATAATGAAATGGCAGAAGCACTATAGACAATGTACTACATTAAATGATGATGTTTTGCCTACTAAATAGTAACTTTAGACTACGATCATAAGTTAAAATAATACATTATTTCATGTACGTACCCTAGTAGATATGGGAGGCATTCAGTGCAACGGAAATTTTTGCAGAATGTCAATTTTTATGTTCAAATGAATTACCCATTCAAAAAGAAATCTTATTGTATAGGACCAGACTGCAGAAAAAGGGTGGAAGACAAAACCCCATGTGTCACAATGATGCAACAGCAGGATCTTGGAAGTGAAATTGCAGTACTTAAGTCCCTTTGTACCAGCCAAATTGACAGAACTGCAGAGGATATACAGATGTTACCAAGCAATGATTGGGCCATTAAATAAAGACTGGAAAAAACTGGGAATGAGTCAGAGCTCAGATTGAGATGGCAATGTTGAAAGAGGAAAGTGAGACACTTAAAATAAGAACAGAAGATAAACAGGGCAGAAAATGGAATAACCTATCAAAATGATTATTCAATAATGGCAATTATATTTTCAGTGAGATGAGACCATGCCACTAAATTAGGATCAGAGCAGCAGCTAATAAATTCCAAACTGTGTGCTGCCAGAGTAGCTGAATTATTTGATGCATTTCTCTGAAATGGCAATTAGAGTTATTGCTGCTTACAGCATAATTAAAGAGGGCTTGAGATCCCAAGCTCACACACAGGCAGGTCACAAACCTTAAATTTCACTACACAGAAGATGCACACCCTAGATGCTGTTAGGCCGGACGTTCAGCTGGTCTGAGGGAAACAGAGTGCCATGTAAGCTAATGAAAGCACACTGGTTCACAGACACTTGGCTGACTAATGCCCAAGGGAGGACAAAGCTGACACCTAGAAGGAACCACCTCTCTGCCACCAACATGTCAAACAAATGGCCATGCTAATGTACTAAATGGAAGGGTACTGCATCTTCTAAACACATGCAACTCTAATCTTGTTTCTGACTACTGCGGTAAGACAGCCTTTTTGAACAATGAAATTTCAATGCTTAGGGAACCACAGAAGATGGGTTGGCACATCAGGCATTCCCGTCTTTTAGGAATTTTCTCTCAGGTAATGACTTTGCCGTTTTACTTAGAGCTATGGAGTATGAGTCAGTTTATTTAGCTCATTCACATTCTTGTAAACATATTTAGAATGGGTTTGAACAGTTACAGTTAGTAGATTAAAGAAAGAAAAGTACCATTAATACCTACAGAAGCTTGATGTCTCTATAACAACTGGAACAGAATGAAAACTGCACAATCACAGACAAAATGCAATATGGCAACTTCCAAAACTGAAAGCCAAATATATCAGATATTTAATGATTATTTTATTGGAACAGATTTTTTTTTTCTTGTTATAACCAATTTAGACATTTTCTGACTGTTTTTTACATAGAAAAAATAAGTTTGGGAAAAATAACGATTAACAAAAAAGCCTTCTTGTATGAACATGTTGATTTTAGGACAGAGGCCACTTAGAAATTATCTAGAGCACAAGAGAGGAATTTTTACAGAAACCAGAGATGTATATACTCATCATAGAAGCAAACAGTTTAATAGCTTTTGTAACTGCTTTCATAGCTAGAAACACCATCCATCAGAAATCACCTACACGCACACCTTCCAACCACCCAGGCAAACTTTCTGAATATTTTAGTAAGCATCTCTCTGTTCCTGCAGCAGATTAATTTTATTTAGTAAGCCTCACACCTTGTTCTTGCCCCACCCCACTTTAGGGGAAAAATAACTGAATAATGATTTATGCTGATCAGAGATTAGAAAATACTTACATTTTAATCACAGTTCTCAGGTTCATGTCTCATTTCAAGTTACTCAACTTCCCATCTTCTGAAGGCTTTTGTGATAGGCAATAGATCAGAGGGATGCTGAACACAAGATCTACACATACATGCATATAATTCACAAAAAATATCCACCTGTCTCTGTCTTTGCTTATGATTTCAGGTCAATTATTCCTGCTCAAAGAATAAGTTACATAAATGGACCGATATTATTTTAGCTATTTGCGTTGGTAGATGAGCTGTGGGAACAGCACGCATAATTATATTGTGGATAACAATCCATGATAACAAAAGTATGTTATTGTGAAGTAACATTAATACCTCTTGGAATGTATTTGCTTTGTATCTGCATATAAACTATACTTCATGGAGATAAAGGCAAGGCTGTATGCTTTTATTTGTTTTATTAGAAACACTGTGCAACACTACTCAGCAATCATTAGAATCTGACACTGAAAAGCTCTTGGTAAACACAGAAAATGACACGTTCAATAATGTGTATGCTGATGTCCTCTTTGTACTTGGTTCCCTCACAACTCTACTTTCACACCTCCAACAGCAAAAAGCTCGCCACTTAATCTGATATTTAAAAATACTCATTTATGTGAGGTCAGTTTTCTAAATTATTTTTTTGCCTTATGTAACATGTTTTGAAAAAAACAAAGGAAGCCTGAATTTAGCACCAAGGTGTTAAAAGCCAAAGAACAATGCTTTAACAATATTGTTGAGAAACTACTTTGCATCTTTAATGACTTTTGAAGTCTTCAAACATGGCTTTAGAAAAACAAAAGTAACAATGTTGAAATTTGCAGAAATGGTGATCTTAGAACATCATCTGATTTTTTTCCTAAAGTCTGTTCAAATGACATTTAATTATTTCATAAAGGTCACCATCTTTAAAGCTAGAAATAGGAAAAGAAAAAGAAAAAAGTTTAACAGTTTTGGGCCTTCATTTTCCCCACAAATTTCTCCTTCAATTATTTTGAATTGTCTGTGTACCAAAACACTTTTCTGTCTTTTAGGAAACAAAGACTTATTGTCAGAAAAGTGCAACACAACAAGCTCTTGCTGATTTTTAACTCCTGTTGCACAAATATTCACAGGAAAGTAAAATGCCAGATCGGTTACTTCTACTTAAAATAAGTATTTGTGACACTTGAAATTGATTCTCAAGACCTTGACTCTGTTCCCAGCCAGAGGTAGCAAGTTCAAAACAGTTGGGCAGGGTGCAACACTTTTTTTTAGCACCCTTAGTTCAGACGTGTCTTACAAGGAGAGTGTAAGGTGCTTTCAGATGTTGTACAGTAGCCATGGAATCCAGGCACGTGAACCTCTATTACTTGAGTTTTTAACTTTGACAGGTTAAAGTACTTTGGTATCTGCTTCAGTTACCAATTCTATTATATACACCTCTGCTTTTTAAAGAGGCACTTAAATACCTGGAATAACATTGAAGGGGGAGATTGTGTACGTCTTATGCTTTGTAACCAATAGTGAACATTTTCCTCTGTCATAAAATCTTAGTTATCTGCCAGACACTGGGCTTGCCGTGCAAACCACTGTAGACAGCACCTTTAGCTTTAGCAGCCCGATGAAATAAAATACAGATTTTTTTGTTTTGTTTTGTTTTTAATATAAGTCTCTTTAAACATTCTATTTAAACTAGTTTCTCCTCTTGTTAATAAACAGTGAACGACAGTGTGACCCATCTAGTCTGCAGATGGGTTTCATCAGAGTATGTACTAGTCCTATCTGGCAGAATTATCCTTCACAGCTTCATCTGATAAAACTAGATTAAGGAAAGCTCCATACTGTCCTTATCAAGCTCTAAAAAACTCAGAACAAAGAGCCACACACAGAGTAACTGCATTTCCAAACAATATTTTATACCTTGTTTTGGGATATGCATTACAAGACTGAGCTTGAATAAACACCTCTGCTTTTTTTTTTTTTTTACTAAAAAGGAATGAGTGTTACAGAACTTTGTGGAATCAAGATATTTAAGTACCTATTTTACAGTTCTATTCTCATTTGCTTTCAACTTCAATCTGGAAATCATGCTCTTATTTGACTAAAACTTAGTGCAGATGAGAACACTTCAGCTACGTTAATAACATTGTCCCAGATCAGAAAAATCCTTTAACTATGGTTTTGTTAAGACTCATGAAATCATTTTCCAACCACCACCACCCCACCTGAGCAGCATAAGCACAGTGATGTTTCCAATAATTCTTCTGCTTGATGGAAGTCTTTAATAGGAAACTCTATGGTGATAGACACTTTTAATTAATCAAAAATCTATAAATAAAATTCAGTTAAATCTTGATAAGAAAAGAAAATGAACTTCCTAACTTCATAATGTTAAACTGTAATATTACTAACCCATCCACCTTACAACTCCTTCAAGTGATCTACAACTTAGGTTATGAGAATTAGACTAGACATCTAAAGGATGTGCAACGGACATGTACAGAATTGTCCCAAAGTCCTCACAGTGTTGCAGAGACTCTGCCTTCTTTAGTATCTTCAAAGTTCATTTTCCTCAACTTGGATCCTCAGTCAACCTCAACAGATCTTAAGCATCTGAAACTTAATAAACATTGTCCTTAATTTCATGTCCACACATACATTTTCTCTCACACTTCCCGTTTGAAGGAACTGCTTAGTTCCTATTCTCCCACTGAAAAGAAACAAAACAGTGTAACAAATTTAGCTAGTTTAAGAGATCTCTTACAGCTGTAAAAGCTGACATTCATTTCCTCCTGGATTCAACCATGGTGTTTCCCTATTTCATACACCAATTTCACGAGCTCCCTCTTTATGACAATATTTGATAATCAGTAAATGAGATACTCAGATTCAGTATACCAAAGTTTTTTTTCAACCCATGAATAAGAATGCTTCACCCGTTCAACGGTCATTATATGAAACACACTTGTTTATCTGTAATCCCATATTCAGAAATAACTCAGGTTATTAGATATGTTCTTTCTGTCATTTGGACACTAAATATTGTTTAAAACTATTGTTTTCATTTAGAGTGACTGACATCCCTAATAGTCCACAAATAAATCAACAACCCAACCAAGAATTGGAGATGCCATCTCACATAATGGTAACGTCAATGCAGATATAGGGAGCTGCAAACATTACATAGTACATGCTGGAGACAGAGTGGAAAAACTGCATAGGATAGCTAGTATCTCCAGTGAAGTGAGAGACCTCATTGGCATCTTCTGTAAACTAACACTACTTCTGATTTAAAGATGAGCTCCTGCAGACAGTGTGACCAGGGTCCCAAATTGGAGAAGCATCATATTGAAAGAATAAAGCATCTTCTGAGCTCACCGCATGGAAAGGCACATATGCATAGATTTCCATGCACCCCAGTGCTTACTAAATGGGAAAGGACAAAAATCAATAGCAAGAGAAATTGCATTTTCAGGTTTCAAAGGGCCACAAGTAATGCAGAAGAAAAAACTACACAAAACTATTGAAATGAAAGCAGCCGCCAGTGCCCTTCCCACAGAGAACTTACTTTTGTTTAGCATTTGCATTGGTGATTTATATTGATGTGGCTATGGCTCAGAGTAATGGACTAATCTTGAATACTGATGAAAACTACCAACTAATAACAAGAGCTAGATGTATTATCATAATCTCTCTGTCTGCAAGAAACCCAATAGATAATTATGAATATTTGAGTGGGATAAGTATTTTAACAAGTAGTAATGACCTCATAATTCAATGCTGGAGAAAAGCCACAGATTTTTTAATTAGTGTTTTTCCTCACAACCTGTTCCTATTAGATCCAAAGAACAATGGGGAAATTCTTGTAAAGCTACTTTAACATCTCAGTTCTGATATATTGCATTTACAATCATGCCTTTGTGGTTTGTAATGAATGGAAACATTATTGACACTTTATATTTCATATTTCTGCTTTTCTCTTACAGGTTGCTCGGTACTTTTACAGCCAGTATCACATTAGCAGTTACAATTTTTGATGAAAGACTATTTAGAAAGTATTTAATAGAAGTATTTAAACTCCATCCAAAAATTTCCCAAAGAAATGAAACAATTCATCACCCTAAGACAGATGTACCTTTCATTTCATGTGGGTCTAGAAGATGTGCTTTGTTTTTACCATCAGCTTATTTGATTTTTCCATTAGCTTTATATGCTGTAACAAGTAGTTCTCAAAAAAAGCAGGCACTAGAGCATTTTTCTTCTCTCTCCCNTGATGGTCCAAAAATGTCAGCATAGTCCACTGAAAATGTTCTTTGCTCAGTACAATGTAAGCAAACTGGGGATACCTCTAGAGTAACCAAAATAAGGATCTTTATACTTGCACTGATCTCTCTTTTAGAAAAGAGTAATTGTATTTAAAACCAGAAATGGTGAGACTAACAAGATACCTGATCCACCAAAACACTGGCAGTTTTACTGTCATACACACAGTTGTATAGGAGTGTGAAAAATTTATGCCATACTCAGGTATCATCATGGCAGCACGTTCTAGGGAAAACTGAAGTCTAGTCTATCAATTTAACTGTGTTAGTAGAATTACTATGAGTGTAGTTCAACATCAAATGAAGGTACTGCAAGCAACCAAAGGAGCCCTTAGCTAAACCACTTGAAGAGGAATATTTACCGAGAATGCAGAAAAACTGCTTAAGCAGTCTTGCAACTTTCTCCTTAAAGCAATATTGATATGATGCAGAACCAACAAGCTGAATTTTTGCATTTAAACAGATATGCATGTATGTCCAGTTTCTATTTTACATGTGGAAGGTGTTTTAGGTCAATAAGACAACACACACTTAAAACCATATAGCAATGTCAAGTACTTGTAGTAGGACAAGATCATCCATACTTAATGGAGTGTGACTGTCAATGTCACTAAACAAGAGTATGTAGTAGTTTCGTGTATTAAAGATGTTTTTTAATAGAAAATACTCTAATAGAGCAACTCCTCAGATTCATTTCAGGCTTGTCATTATATAAAAAATATTTCAAATATTAAGGAAAAAAACCAAAAAGCCCATCAAATGAAAAAGACACATTCAAAGTCAAATTCAAGTTAAACAGAAGACACCAAAAACCTTTGCAAAGGGTGTGAAATGATTTTAAAAAAATAAAAGACCAACAATCTTTCTATTTCTGATAGAGCCTCAAACTTTACAAAGCAACCAAATTACCCACGTAATATAACTAAAGCAGTCCTTACTGCTTCAAGACAATTTTGGCTGTATTATAAACTTTCTGTTCAAGTATTTGTATACTACAGATACTGTTATGTTAGATTTTTTTCAGGTCAGTAAGTAATAGCAGTAATCTTCTGGGAGTTTTATACCACTGGCTGCAAAATACAGATTTTTTTTTAAATTTTTCCTTCAGTGTTTCAATTCAGAATGAGCAAGCTCAATCCCATGTTTTCCTCAGTTATGTTTATGACAATATTTTTTGAAAAGAGTGAATGAAAGTGCCTCATATATTCTTGTTTGCAATCATACTTATGTATTCTATAAAATTAGTCTGGTATCGTATACAAATAAAATATGTCACTAGTCCTTCATTCACTCTGTAGGAAACTCCAAATATGCATTCTTCCTTTTGTGATTTACAAATAAAATACAACTGAGAAGTCTCAAGTGGTGGATACTATTTGTCACTCACAGTGACAAATAGGTTTGGACTGTCATCACTTGGTGGAGTGACAAATAGGGTCCTGAAAGTATTTGAAACTCCTGAAGTGTCAGAAAGCAATACTAAATTTTTTACAGACCAGAAAAAAAAAAAAAAAACCAATTAAAAAAAAAAGTGCTTGCCCCTGTTAAAGACAGCTTATATTTGCAGTCAACAGAAAAAAGTCTATAGTAGAGTCCTTCCCAATTTTAAGATACTGCTAACTTTGCCTCTGTTTTTCCCAGAAAAGGTTTTTGACATCTTGTTTTGTTGCAGACAGATACGTCAAATACATTCAAAACATTTTAGGGCAGCTCCTTCCCTTTGGGACATGTTGCAGGCTGAAAGTTTTCAGAATAGAAACAAAAGCAAATTGTCATTTTAGTTGGGACAATGAAGTGTTTACAAAGCATCACAATGATGCTTGTAAGGAAAGGTTTCTCCACAAAAGTGGAGACAAGGATCTTGTTGGGAAAAGAAATCAATATTAAAGTATAAACCCCAGTCATAAATATTTCTTCAATATGACCTACCTGTAACAGCTCCCCCAAAAAGTTTCAGAAACTTCACTACACTAGGAAAAATTGTTCTTTCAGAGACAAACTTGGTTATTTCTCCTTCAAAAGAAAAACTGAACTCTCCTGCTTACTGAATAAAATGGTATTTCAAGAAAAACTATTAGATTCCAACTATTTCATACCCAAACTGTAATGCAAAATAAGTCCAACTTGTAAGTATTTTTATTCTGTTAAGCAGTTAAAAGAAGATGGTAGCTTATATTTTCCAGTGTAATTTTTTAGTAGATGAGAAGTATTCAGCCATTTAGAAATACAAGACTGCTCAGTTATTCAATAAGTGACTGAAATAATGGATAATTGCTTTGTTTTAAAGGACAAAGTGGCAGAATTGTGGTTTGTTTAAAACAATCTCCACTGCCCAGCCCCTAGGTACAGCCAAAAAAACCCACAGAAGCCAAGCTGAACATACATGCAAGGAAGCCTACACATAGAAGTTGCACCAGCTAATCCTGCATTTGGATTTTTTTTTTAATTATTTTTGTACTAGTTTTATTCCAAATTACAAGAGCTTGCCTCAGCAGTTAGCTTTTAACCAGGAAAGTTTGTTTCTTCACCATGTTTTAAGAGTCCACTCAATTGTGCAACAAATTTGCAGTATCCTAGAGCATACAGTTTTATCCTACCTATAAAAGAGATGGCTTCAATAGGGAAGAACTCAAATAAGACTTGCTGAGATGCTTAATGGAAAGTTTGATAGTATTTTGAAGTCTTTTTGTCAAAAACTGTTTTGCTGGCATTGGGTGGTTCGGTTTTTTTTGCTTTAATTGTTAATTTGCATTAGACTTGCTGGCTCCTCACCCCAATTTAGAACCTCATCTCTAGGGCAGACACCATTTTTCCTTTTCCTGAAGAGCTGAAGCATGCCCATGCCAAGCAGGACATGGAATTAAGAATAAGCTCTGCCACAGAAGCATCCTGAAGTAATTAGAGAAAACTTCTTCATCACCTCACCAATCCCAAGGGCAGTATCTCAATTCCCAGCTTTCCCATCACAAGCAGAGGCCATAAAAGAAGCAGCTGACAATGTCACAAGCAGGTAATGCTGAAACAAGAGAAGCTGGCTTACTTTCCAGCCCCCAACATGTAGCAGAGGCTGCTAAATAAGAGAAGCACTACTCAGCAGTGTCCCCATCACGAGGAATTATCACCCAGTTATGAGTCAACCATTGTTACCTAGTATCACCAGACTCTCTGTAGAAGAATAAGTGATTATTTGCCTAAGCTGAGCCCCATCCATAATTACTTGGCTTTCATTACATATTAATCTCTCATTAGACATCAAACTTGCAGCAAAAAAAGGTAAGAGCAAAACAAAGCGTAAGAGGATCTCACTAATGCAATAGTGTCTCCAGGACTTTTTTTTTTAGCATATTTTTGTTAATTTATTCATCAGCATTGATCTCATTTACTTTTTTTTTGTCAACGCAATGGGTTCATGCTCCCTACACGGCTTTTTTTTTCTTCTTCTAATGATAATTAATAGCATTGGGTAACACCACTACTCACTTTTACCATGCAGTTTTTGAGAACTGGAATGGACACATTTGAGAGGTGGGAACTTCCATGTTCATTTTTACGTGGCTGCTGCTGCACTGAACTTGTAAACACATATGGTTATTCTGGTTATCTGTTTACAGTTGTGTAGGTTAAGCATTTGGACTTTAAATAAGTTGTCTGTTTCCCATATTTAAAATATCACTACAAAATCTATGTAATAAGCTCACACTAAATTTAATTAAGTGCCAAGGAGAGATATTCCTACTTTGTTCTTCCTCCTTTCCCTGATTAATCTCTAAACAAAGTATCTTACCATGTTGTATTTATTAAAATTTTACTGAAACCTAGAACCTTGACTCATTTTTAAATTACAGAAAACATAGCAGAAAAGTGATTACCACAATGCAACTGAGAAATAGCCTAAAAAGCTCCTGACAGAAGTTTCAGACCTTGTTGTCACACTACAACATCCTAACGAAACGTTTCCCTAAAAAAAGAAAAAAAAGGCTGATTCTAATACTGGCTACCTGCTTAGGCTTGGGAAAATTGTTTGTGTGACATAGTTCATGCACCTTGCAATGACAGCAGACAGAAATAGTGAATATATTTTTTAAGATCACCTTGAGGACAAGTATCTCACTTTTATCAGTGGTATCATTTTTAGATTTCTTCTCAGCTTTGACTTTTTTTCTGTGCGTACCCCATTAATCTGACCTGACTGATGGTCACTCAATAGACACCTTTCTTCCTTGCACTGCAGATGATTATGACAAGTACCTCCTTATGTATTACTTTTGCTTAAGGAATCAAATATAACTAAGGTAAAGGACCTATTCACATTTATGACATTGTCCCAGATAAGATTCTGCTGGCATTATAGTTAACTTTATTTTTTAAAACCTCCACGTGGCAGTGGCAGCAGGGTATTTTTTCTTAAGAATATCATAAAACAGACTAATGGAAAACACTAAACAAACTCTACTTTAACAGTGTCTCTCTTTTGACATCACGTTAGCAGTGTTCATTTGTTCAAGCCAGTCAAAAGGCCTTGAGGGATCCTTACAGAGCTCACAAGCGCCTAATCTGTGCTTTAACCTCTGTCCTCTATGCTTAGTGTTCTGATGTGTTTCAGCACCATCAAACCCTACACAATCCATGAACAAATAGGCTTGTGACCATGACCAAAATTGGAGCATTAACCTCTCTCCGTCTCACTTCTGTTAGCAGGAGCCCAGAGCAGTGTCCCTTCCTACATGGGCACCTAGAGTGTCTGTTGGAAAAGACAAGTCAGGGACACCATATAAAGGCACATAGCAGAAAGGTTTAGCAAGAGGAAGGATACCAACACCAGAACTGTGACAGAATGCAAACAGCAGGGCCCATATCTGAACATTTACATACATTCTGTACACAGTTTACAACTGTACTTTCAACCATGTCATCCACTGCCAAGCAGAACATTGGAAAAGTCTGTTATTTGAAACAGATAAATCTACAATTTTATCTTGTAATTGATGAAGACAGAGTTAGAACACTGGGCTGATATCCTCTACTCCTTGATTAAAATAATCTAATACTGCAGACAAATAAAACCCTCTTTATAGTTTATACTAAGTGGGCACGGAGATAAAGAAAAGGATTTTCTTAATTCATTACACACAAATGTGGCAACATTATTCTTATAAGATACACAGCAGTAAAAGCAGCTAACAGTTATACAATATTTTTTTTTTAAAACACAGACTCAGGAAGAGTCTAGACAATAAATTACCATTTAAAATTTATGAGGGAAGAGCTGCTTAAGATATTCTTAATATATATACATTTTATTTGTAAATAATGGAAAGTCCTTAAGACTTCACAAATATGTTAACACTAAATAACTGCATTTGAAGTAATATGCTCTGCCAGTTTGATGAGGGTGGGTTGCTTGGTTTTTTTAAGTCAACAACACATGCTTTAAAATTAACCACTTAATACAGCAGTGCACATTCTTTTTGAGCTGTTTATAACAGTACAATTTGTTAAAGAGAACACTAGATTTTTTGCAATAACACACACACACAAAAAAAATAATAGAGCAGTGGGATTTTGCTGTTTTATTTTTTCTTTTTACTTACAAAACATACAATTAGCCCTTTCTACCTTACTGAGAGGTGAGAGGTCTTTTGTGCTATCCTAAAAGTGAACCTTATCACAGTGCTCTACTTCACAGTCAATTATTTAACTTTAAGTAACACCCAAGACAATGGAATTATAATCAGTTCAAGAGAAATTCTGAGATTCTTCTCCCATAGATTTTTTGTGTTAGACTATTAATTTAGTTCAATGGGTCATGAGATGAGGGACCCTCAGGTACTGGGAAGCTTACAGGTGATTACAGAAGCAGTAACAGGCTGCATTCCTCTCCTCCTTCTAAGGCCTGAAGGTACATGTAGTTGTAGACTTTATGGCATTTAATGGTATTAATTATCAGTCACACTATTATATGGTTTGAACCCACAAATTATCCTACCTACAGTAGAAGAAGTTATCTGAAAAAAAACATTTTCTGAGGTACTTCAGTACTATTAATTTCTTGTAGAAAGACTGTTACCTTTCAAGATGACTAGGTCTTCTAAAGACAATGATGCATATATGTCGGCAGCCCTAAACTTACACAAGTATAAAATGAAATATGACTAAATGAAATATAACTATGAAATGTAACATCCCACACACCTCATATGGAATTATATATGATTCCATAGAAACAATTTCACTGACTTGAAAGCTACAATATAAACCTGCAATATATGGCGGCAACATAGTCATACAGCTTTTCACATGATCTGAATTATGCAGACCCAAACCACAAGGAGACAAAGATAATTGTGTAGAACACCTATGCTGGCTGTTCAGCAGGATAAAAATACAGCTACTTCCTTCACAAACATTTTCATGCAGTTCAGTTGATCCAGAAGGATGAAGAAAAAGTTTAGGCTTATTCAAGACACTTTTTTACATGGAAAGGGGACCTTGGGAGAGTCATACTTCAGTGTCACAGCTCTTTTTCATAGTAACTTTAATTAGCCTTCTAACTTTTGCAGTTGATCACTGCAGCTGATTAGCAGAAGCTATTTTTGTTTAATGCTGCATCTCTCCTAAATAGTAGTATTTATCATTAAGGGCACATGAAGAAGTTATTTTTGGGAATAATACAGAGGACCAATATTTGATACATAATTTGCCTAAAGTTGATGAGCCAAAACATAAACAGTTAGTTACCTTTACTTAACAAAAATTTTGAACGTATGACTATTCAGGAACACCTTCATGTTGTTATAGTGGGCTTCCTCTCTCAGTTTTATCTGATGCAGTTCCCTAAGTTCCGTTCTATTCCTCTCAGGAGTAGGCTCAGGGCTTCTTGACACAATTCAAATTAAACAAGGTTGTTTGAGTTAACTGTGCTTCATATGCCCTCATTTTTAAGACTCTTCAAGATGTCTGCAGGAGAGCTACTATATAAATGCTAGTGACCGACTGATTGAGAAGATGACAAAGCATGCAGTGAGGTTGGAGGTACATAAACAGTTCCAGTTTCATATATACAGCAGGTCCTCATCTGACAAACAATCATCATTCTACTAATTTAAAGGGAGCCTTTAAGTTTGTCACAGTTATAGATCCATAAAAAAGACATCTGGGAAGACTGTAGTGGATCAGTCAAAAGGGACTTTAAAATCTCCATGGTAGTAATAAATGTAAATTAGCTACTTGTCTGCTTTATTAGAAAAGCAGGTGAATCTATACACCAACATGCATATATTTAACTTGGCCTACTTTTTCTCCCCTCAAGATTCCTCATTCAGCCAGGCAATAATTTACATTGAATTTTTCCCTCTTGCAAAAACACACGTTTAGTTTCATAGAGAAAATCCAAAATAGTAGAAAAGTTGAAATGCCTGGACACTTAAAATATGAAGCTTGTACACAAACTATTAACAATGCTTTTAGTACCAGATTATTGGTATATATAACATGTATCACAGCAGAGACATTCAATGACAGACGGCCTACAGTGACCAAGGTGGCTTTTCTACTGCATTGAACAGACACTGAATCAACATTGGTTCTGTTAAGAAGGGTTGCACAGACTAAGCTGAGATTGCCCTGGGAAGTAAGAGGTGGGGTTATTGTGATGCTTCAGGAGCATTTAAAAGAATAATTAACAAGAACAAAAGTCCTACACCTTCAGATAGAACACAACTGAACTAGTGGTGAGTGAGGTACAATTAGGTTTTCTGAGATGTTTCTAAGACTGTAGAATCACCTACAGAGAAACACACATAGAAATCTTATATGTATTAGCTTTGAAGTTATACATGTCAAAACTGGGAATTTTAGAAGAAATAATCCAATGGGGAAAGAAAAACTGAAGATCACTCGCTAGTTGTTGTTAGCATGTCATCTAATACTCCTATTTCTATGAACTTTGGATCAGAAGACTGTTAGAATCCTAGGTGAGCTCTGACTCACAGCATCCTTTTTTCCTCACCAAGATACAGGCATGTCATTCTTAAACATATCTTACATGCTAATAAACCGAGAATGGCTACAATACACAAGGAAACTGATGAGCTGAAATTCTATGATGAATTGCTAATGACTGTAGTTAAGCATTGCCTTTTTAGAACCATTGTAGTCTCATCTTTATCAATATGATGGTAAAATCTAATCCATGATGAAGTTACATGGCTGTACTAAAATTGATTCAAAATCCCAGTATCTCCTGTACTAGGGTATCCCAACCTTCTTCTGGTGGAACAGCAAAACCCATGCAGTTTAGACAAGCCCTGGGGGGCAGAGGGGATCTCCCTATCAAAATAAATAAGCAGATTCCCTAATTTATTAGTCAGTGCTCTGCATCAACACAGACACTTAAAGGTTTCCCTACATAAAATGGCACAATCCCTCGCATACTCATTTTGTTCAAATATAAACTGCATTTTAATGCGAAAGCGATATAGAAAAATCATCTTTGCAGGTAACAAGAGTCCTATTTAGGTGCAGCACTGCAGCAATTCTACATATTTTCTGTAGTTCACCCTAATGCTATCATGTGGCAAATATTACTGTAATTGCATTCTAGTACAGAAAGCAGACAGGTCTTTTTCTGTTTTAAAAGATGAGCCATTTTTAATAAACTTTGTTTAATACACTTCATGTAAAAATCCGCATCACTGACTTCAACACAGTAAATTTTTGTAGAGTAGTTTCATATAATAGTAGAAGAACTCTTGGAAAAAAACCCAAACCCCGGTCATGACTTGCATAGTTCTTTCATGTAATTTATGTAGGTTTTCACTAATTGACAGGATGAGGAATCAGTAATTAGTTTTTTTAAAGCTTTAACAGAGAGTGAAGATAAGATAATTTAATGAAATAATCTAGGACTCATGACAGTAACACTGTATATCTCAACTAGGAAGTAGAAATAACATACATAATTTCAAGGGGTTGCCTGATGGGATTTTTTATTAGCCACTGTTTGTTCCAGTACCAGGTGGCCAAATTTCTGGTGGTTTTTTTAGAGTCCTTAAAGTTACTGCCCATTTTAAAAGTAGGACATAAAATATAGGCTAAACCAGGTAGCATGAAAGAACTGTTTATTCAGTGTTATTCAAGAAAAATTTAGTGGAGCCCAAGAATGTCGTGACTGGACATGTGTAACACAAATGGTACCACCATAGGAGCACGAAGACAGCAGCTGTTTGCTGTAGAGACAAATTATTTTCATAGCATAGATCTGGCTAGGTTGCAATTGCTCACTTACTCTGAGTGGAGAAAAAAAAAAATCTGACTAATGTTTCATCTTTGCCACTCTCATCTCTTGAGCTTCACAACTTTTAAGTTTTCTTCTCGCATCCAAGCTGTCAGTGATATATTTTAAAATTAGTAGCTTGAAGTGTTTGGCTACCTGGGGCTATAAACCCAGCAAGTCAGCAACAGGCACTGTTGGGAGACTTTCCATGGCTTTTGCTGGAATTAAAACAAAACAATCAGGAGGAAAGTGTCATGGGTACAGCACCAACTTATTAGTTCTAACACACATATCCCTGCAGATCACAGCGACCTCAATATGCTTAAAAAATGGCTTCCTTGGGCTAGCCAATCTTCCTATTAAATAGGTCGGCCTTCCCTGGAGCCAAGACCTGCCTCCTTCTGCATGGATTATTACAACTGCACAGGCAGCATTTTGTATTCTGACAATTTCGAAATAAAAGTCATTCCTACAAAGGCTGAGATTGTTTATTTTTCCCTAGGGCATTCTGATTAGGGACAGAGCAGAAGAAAGGTTGGATATTAAACCAGCAAAGCTGTTGTGAACCTGAGGTGTTATTTTTAGTTTAATCAACAATAGGAAAAGACACATAGATGAAAATAAATCATACAGCATTTCAAATATGCAGATAAGGATACACTATGTGACCTGCTATGAAAGATGACTATGATAAAGAGAGAAAGAATCCTAAACAGCTTCACAGTAGCAAAATAGTAAAACAAGTCTATTATCATTTATGGCACTGATATCTGACTTACTAACTCTGCAGTTTTAATAAAAACACACTTTAAGATATTTCAATCTCATAAACTACTAGGAAAACAAAGATACTCCATACATATAACATAAAACTCCTCATCCTTCATAATTATAGAAAACACCCAAATAAGTTCACACATCAAACAAAATACATACACATCATTTCACACCTACCTCTTTCCTTGGATCTTCTGGGCACTAGAAAGAAGACCTCAGGCATTACAAATTGTTGGGAACAAACTTGAAGAAAATGTTTCTTCTCACTCTATCATGGGTACAACCTAGCAGGTTTATACCATAACACCTAAATGTCACAGTTCAAACCTCAGGCAACCATTAAACAGAAAATTGTTTCCCCCAAAAAAAAGACTTGTATCAGCTCATGGCTGGACTTAGAATCTTTACCTCCAAAACCTTGCTTTTGGCTTAAGACCCTTCAGTTCCTTTTCATAACCTCACAGGGTTCAACAACAGCACCTGCTTCTATGACTCAGTGACAATTGCCTTGCATCTGCATGGAGAGTTGAAGCACCTGATATCAGAATGACTCAAGAGAAGGTGTTCAAGTCTGCCCTGTTACAAATAGCTAATGCATATTATCAAGTTTCCTATTAGATCATAATCTTTTAGGCTAGATTAGGTAAATGTCAGAATGTTATTCTTATGCTTATGAATTATTCAGAATATCTTACATTAAAACTATTATTGGCACCACTGTGACCTGAAAGTATTTTAGTTTATGAAAGGCTGTAAATGAATTTACCTCTATCTGCATGAATATTTCTTCAATTTTCATACATATGGCCATTCACATTTAATGAAAATATTAAAAACTACAGACAGCAAACAAGTTTGTTGTGTACATGAGGTGCACTTCAATTACTAAGCACTGATTTTTAGAACTAAACAGCCAAAGCTCAACTAGACATGCAGAAGCAGAGGAATATTTAGTCTTTGCCAGATTCTAACTCTAGTCTTTTGTCTTTGCTTTCAACTTGGGATAAATCATTTATTTGCATAAATATATATATATATATATATATTTTTGTGATATTTTTGTTGCTTTATGGGAAATTGTACACATACAGATTTCCATTTTATAGATATGTTTCATCATTAAGAATAGCTTTATGCAAGGCTTCAATACATATACAGGAACAGATTGAATGCTTTCAAACACTTCATCTCTGCTAATCCCTAGCACTGTTTGCAATTGCCGTGACTAATCACAGCTAGTCACTTGGGATTATTTCTGTCTCCTTACAGAGTGAATCCTGAGCATTCAAAGAATACTCTCAACTTGTTAGATATTAATATTAGCAAAATTGTTTAGCACCATAATTGACCCAGGCTCACAAACTCAGAGAAATTTTCTGACATTTGACTTCAGAAACCAAGCTTTGGATCATAATAACAGGTGTGCTTAAAAGCATTATTTGGGGCAGGGGGAGGTAATGGGAAGAGGGGAAAACAACACAGAAAGAACAGTGGCTGCATCTTTTATGAGACCACCCCGCAGGACCCCAAAACAATACAAACTAAAGAAAATAAACACCATTTCCACATTATTACCAAAGGTTCATAGAATCTATAGAATATCCTGAGTTGGAAGGGAGCTGTAAGGATCATTGAGTCCAATTCCTGGCTCCACAAAGGGCCAGCCAAGTCAGAGCATGGGAATGAATGCGACATCCAGATGTTTCTTGAACTCAGGTGAGCTCAGTGCTGTGACCCCTTCCCTGGGGAGCCTGTTCCAGTGCCCAACCACCCTCTCAGCACAGAACCTCATCCTAATATCTAGCCTAAACTTCCCCTCTTGCAGCTTCATGCTGTTCCCTCGGGTTCTATCACTGGTCGCCAAAGAATGGTCGATGCCTTCCCCTTTGCTTCCCTCGTCAGGAAGCCATGGACCACGATGAGGTCTCCCCTCAGCATCCTCTTTTCCAGGCTGAACCAATCCAGGAACTTCAGCATCTTCTCAGATATCTTCCAGACTTTTCAGCATCCTTGTTGCCCTCCTCTGGACACTATCCAATAGTTTTATGCCAAAACTGTACACAGGACTCAAGGTGAGGCTGCACCAGTGCAGTGTAGAGTGGGACAGTCACGCTGGCAATGCTGTGCTTGATGCACCCCAGGATATGGTTGGTCTTCCTGGCTGCCTGGGTTCGGGTACAGAAGAAGTAGGAGGGGTGAAGAATAGATGAACAAAAAGTGACCCTTAACACATAGTTGAAGGCTCTTTTCCCAGCAGAAGAGTAAAACTTGCCTGCAACTGTGTAACAAACCACTTAAGAGCACCAAATTTCAATGACACCTTATTAACAAACGAACAACAGCTAGAACATTTCGAGCCATCTGTGTGGAATGGTAAAGCAAAGAACAGTAAAATGAACTGGCAGCTTTCACCTTAGCTGTTATCAAGTGCTACCTGATAGTTCACCACAAAACAAAGCACTGGATGTTTTCTGTGGTTTAATAGACTTTCTTTCCCATTATTAGTTGCAACTAACTGACTGAAACACTAAAACAATCTATCAGGCTAATCAACAAAATAAAGATTAATAGACCAGCCTGTCCCTCTTCTCTTTTGCCTGAGCCATTTCTCTCAGCATCTCAGGAATATTTATTTCTGGAGGCTTAAAGCAATTCTATTGCTTAAGCAATTCCTTAAAAAAAAAAAAATAAAAATTATTCCTAAGAAAGGAATTCTTATCCATACAATAAAATTTCCCACAATGCTTTCATGTTCTTATTTAAAAGAAAAATAAAATAAATAGGTAAATAATACCTGCACAAACCACCAACAGCCTTACAAGAATAACGTAATGCCATAGCTATAACAGCAAAAAAACCCAACCCTGCAGATCCTGCATGTTCATGATCAGTTTTTGCATCTGTAATTCCAAAGACAACACTACTACTACTAGAAGTAGTACTACTACTGCTACTGCTGCTGCTGCTGGAACTCCTGGATCAAGAAAAGACATTATTGCCAAACTCTGCTATTTCCATCAGAGTTATAATCAAGATTATCTATATTTTCAGTTAAGGATTTTTCTGAAATTCCAGTCCAGTAATGTCTTTTTATACCTACATGTATATGCATTTCTGCGTATTCAATAAAGTTTAGAAAAATTCTTTTACACTTAGAAAAAACTCAAACAACCATAAATGAAGTAACTCACTAATAGTAAAGAAAGAACAGTAGCTTCAAAATTTTGAGGAGACACCTGAGAGCTTCAATTCGGTACACAGTACTTGCTATTATTTGGGCAGGAAACAAGGGGAGGGAGAAATAGAGAGCAGCTTCTGTGAGTCATCCTTACTGCGGTTTAGAGACTGTGCCATGCATCTGGCAAGCGAAGAAAAAAGGAATTTTATGAGGATTGCAGAAAAAGACAAAACAATATGAAGTCAATAGACAGATCATCTAATAAGCTCATATTGTTAAATAACCCTTTGTATCTAGGACTCTCCTTCAGTTTACTGCTAATACACCACAGTTTCACTGTGGAGGAGGATCTGAGGGGACAGCTGCGTACGCTCCAATAGTGCCTTCATTCCTCTTGTGTAACCACAGCACTTTATATTTTCCATACAGATAATTTGTATACACACAATAACAATGGTGACAGAGTGTTGTGGACAGAGCCACAGCCCTTACTGAACCATACCAGGGAGGAGGACCCCTCTTGACCCCGGACTAGTGAAGCAAAGCAGCAAGTAGAGTGGGAGATCGAGCTGTCATCCTTGTACAGGCCTTCAGTCAAAAATAAGGGTGGTGGAAGTGAGAGAAAAATAAGGCTTGGCTGACAACCTGCCTTCATCATTAGATGGTGGCAGATGCCTCAGTGGAAGGATAAACAATTCTTAGAGGAAGTATGTATTTGAAACAACCTCCACAAAAATTAAAAGCTCCCAAGGATTGCTGCAGTAAAATCTTCACTTCTGTGTCTGTAGGTGGCAGCAACAAGTACCTAGCAATTTTTAAAACACACCACCATGACCTATTTTTACCTATGAGAAATGAAACAGGAAGATATTGCAGTATTTCTTTAAGGAGACTGGTTGTTTTTACACCTGTTACATCCAGGTTTAGTATTGGTCATCTCAGTTATCACAGTGAAAGCAAACAGCCCTTGCTGAGAGCAGTTTTTAATATGTGGCAGGAAATATGTACAGTAAATCAAGCACGCCAGCTTGATGAAGGAATAAAACACAGAGAAGTTGGGCATCTATGTTCCTTTTTATACAAATACACAGGAAGAAATTTATGAGCATTGGAAGAGGGCAAAAGAACAAACCCACTCAGTTTGAATGTGCTGAAAATTCTGTATTTAGCTTCAACCTAAACACCTCTAAAGTTTAGATGTGTTTTGGTAAACGAAGATTATTCTCCTAATACTCAGTAGTAGGTGCCTGCCTGAGCAGTGGTAACCCTCTCTCTTCTAAGACACATGTCGTGGTGAAATCTACTTGGCTACAAGAGGAACTTGTCTGTCAGTCTGAACCCCACTTGTCTTACCTGACTCAGCTGTCTGCTAACCCACACAATGCCAAACAACAGAGTGCGACATTCCTGAGCCACTTTTCCATCAGTTTCTTATTCAATCTGACTCTATCTCCAGTCGTGAAAGAAAGGAGACTGGAAGATGTCTGGGACAAGATTTAAAAACCACCTGACAAAATTAATACCTACTGTAAAAGGTTGAAGAATCTCCAGTTAGAAAAAAACAAGCCGTGGTAGGAATCACACCCACAGCCACCACCAGAGAGGCAGACAGACTCATCAGCAAGTGCTTGAGGCAAGTCTGTACATCTACAGACTGATGAGAGGAGACTGGCTAGTTTTTGAAGAAGTCTGGTATACAAAGCATTTGCGTCCTGTTATCATGCAAACACCCAAAAAGGCAGGTGCAACTCTTTCAAAGCAAAATGATTTAGCCACACCCTTGCCATGTACAGCATCTTGCTCATTCTCCTGCTTACTCCCCAAAGCCGAGCTGCACAACTCACATATCCTTTACAATGCACCGAGGAACTAAAATGAAGTAAGAAATACTTGAGGCCTTACCATCCTGCCTTTAAAGGCACCTTGAGCTCCTTGTGACTGAGTGACAGAGGTGTCTCATGCTGCCCCCCCAAAGCAGAGGAGGAGCACCTTCATCCTGGTGATGGAGATAACCAAGTGATTTCCTCTAAGTACTCAGCTCCTGAAGTTAGATCCAAGATGGAGAGAAGCCATGGTATTGTTGGTGATGGAAGGTAATGCCCACAAGAGCAGCTGGGGAACAGGAGATGGATGCTGCTAAAGTTCTTTGGACCTCTTTATACCACCTAAAGACTTTTATGGAATAAAGAAACAAAAACTTTAGGTGGGTAGCTTTTCAGTGTTAAAGGCACTAAAAGGCACCTATGTTTGCCTCAGGGTTTCTACAGTGATCAATTTTCCCTGGACCTGGCAAAACATTCCAGTGAACTGTCATATCAACATACCTCATATAGAAGTGCTAAAAACTAATCTCCTGACTAAGTACTTCCACTATGTTCCAGATTAGTGTAACTCTTAAGCATTGCAAGTGATTAAAAAACAAAGAGAATGAATGAAAAACATATATACACGATGATCTGTAGAGACTTCTGTTTCATGAAAATATAAATGTTCAATGCACAAACAAGATGACTAAAACTTGAAAAGACAGCATGAGCATAAATATATATGGTAACTACACAGCAGTGACTGACAATAGTGGACCTATTTTACAGAATATTTAAAACTGCCAAAAGCCAAGGTACAATATTTAAATGAGTCTATCACAAAACGTATCTTGAAAGTTCTGTGGAAGAATAATATCAGCTAGGGTATATTTTAAAGACTGTAATTGGACTTTATTCCAGAAAAGGCCAAATAAATTGAAATATGTTTTATATCATTATGCATATTCTTTTGTGATAAAAATAGATTTATATTTCATAGCAGTTCAAAAAACTGTGCAACAAGGGAATAACAATAAAGGAAAAGAAGTAATCAAAATAAGAAAGGGGGGAGATTTCTTGTATCCCTCTGCAAAAGAAGTAATAAATGACTTCTGTGAATTATTTCAAAGACTTGAATAAGATGTGTTCATCTCCCAGATGACTCTTGGAAAAAATTAAAGAATAGTCTCAAACACTTGTAGAAATCGTGCAAGAGAACTATATTTTTTTATCTCAAACATAAAAATGCGTGAACTACAATAATTACTGGACATGTTTTTATCAGATAGCCCTCTAAGAGAGCCCTACAATAGCATATCAAAAGTCTACAGTCTGTGAAATTCCTTCAGCAAACTGAAGATCATGTACAACATGTACAGTCCTTCATTTAGGGGTCAGTAAAAAAAACTTCTTAACAGGTTTTCAGTGATTTTGCCCAGGACCAGCTTCAATACTTGTGAAACAGATGCAATCCACCCTCCCCATTCCAAAAACACCGACAAAAAGGACCAATTTCACTACTGTATGACAGTAGTAGTCTCCCTTTCCTAACAGCATTTTTTTCATGTTTTGAACATAAACAAGCAAATGAAGAGCATAATCTCAGAAGTGCTTAAAATCATGTTACCTATGAGTGTTTTTAACTGGAGCATTTATAACCCACAAGGATGGTAAAAAAGTGATATTTTGTAGATATATATTTAGGTGCATTATAAACATTTAGAAGCACTTAGAAGTATGGTTTGTATGTAGACATGTGAGACACACTAAGCACCTTGCAGATTTTCTCTGCATGTTGTGTTGGGTGAAGAAAGGTAAAATGTGGGAACTTCTCGGCTTAGCTGCAACATCTGAATAATCGGGATTTAGATGCAAAAGCCCATGCTTTGGCAAGGCACCTGTGTTTTGATGAATGCGCAAAACCAAAGGTCATAGGTAGGAGCTAGGAGCATGAGACCCAAGAGAGATATTTTGAGAATTGAATTGGCTTCTGAAAAAACAATCCTGCTTACTGAAAACAAGGACAGGTGGTTATGCAGTGAGATTTCTCATGAGATGTACAGTAAAAGGGGAGCCTTGCTGAGAAGGATAGTTCTCCTGAACTCATCTTGTTGTGCTGAGCTATTTTCCAATCACCAATACCCCTTGCCTCTCCAACAGAGTACTTTTCCACTGTCTCCAAGCTAATATGTGTATGGTGTTTTGCCACAAGACCATCACAAGGCTGATAAGGCAACAATAACTCCTGTATTTCTTCATAAATTCTCAGCTTCATCACTGGACTGAGTTTAAGACATGATAGGGCTTGAACCCATCAGTGTTCAAGAGATGGCAGGCAAATGTTGACATATGCATCTTTTTGTCTTGCAAGGTTGTGGGGTCTTTTTCCTCCTCAAAAGGAAAGTGATGTAACCAGAACAATATTTTCTCATCTATACCCAACCCACAAGAGCAGTTGTCAACTTCTGCAGACCATCTCAAAAAAAAACAACAAAAAAAAAAAGTTGTTGTTGTGCCCCTTCTGCTTACTTTTTTTTTTTTATTTATTTTTTTACCTTTGCTTTTGCACATTCATCAAAACACAGGTGCCTTGCCAAGAGCTTGGGCTCTAGCATCTAACCCCAATTATTCAGATGTTGATGAAGATAAGCTGAGAAGTTCCCACAGTAAAAGCTTTTTAATTCTCCTATATTATTTTGCATTAAAGAGTTATTTCAGCACAGGAAACAACCTTCTCAAAGGCCACTGGAGCAGGTTTTCCATCCTCAATCTGGACTGGAAATCACTTCTAAAACTGTTTCTGAGCAGATGATCACTTCAGGCAGAAGGCAGTCTGCTATAAATTGTGTTAGGATGAGACTAGACTTGATGTTTAAGAACTTGAAATGTTTATATGGCATGGAGGTTGATTTTTTTTTAATGTGATCCAAAGGATCACATTAAAAAAAAACTACCATATCATATTCTGGGTCACCTGCAAGCAGGAGAGCAAGAAGACATACAGATCCATGCACCAATCATGAAGAAAGGCATAGAGAGTGGTACCAGGTAGAACTACCAGACTTTGAGTTATGGCAGATGTTAATTCCAGCCCTGTCTCTCTTCTTGTTATTCAGACAGTCTGCAAAACTGGTCTTTTCTATTTGTTTGTATATGGTCTTAAGAACGTAAAATCAAGTATCTGCATCACAAACATTTCTAGGACTACAGGTATAGCAGCATAATCTTACTTTTCCATGCACCTTTCCTTTCTTTTCTCACCTTTCTCTTCCTCAAAACATGAACACAACAAACCAATGAATTCATATAAATAGCACACGCAAATGCACTTGGGCATTCGTTCATTACTCACACTGCCTCACATTTTCTCACCTCAACAGGAGATACAACAGTGATTTAAATGGCAGCTTGGACTGTCTCCTCTTTTTGTCCCACTCCAATATGTGTTCACCTATGCACAAAGGAATGGAAGGGCTGCTGAATATTTGCTTTTCCACTGTTTATCACTATAAATAAAATGTTGTGCTAAATAAATTCCTGAGTGCTATTCCCAGAAGGACACATATTTTATTTTTTTTTTTAGTTATCATGATCTTGAGCCTTTCTGTGTCAGCATAATAGTGGAACACAGTGTTTCTCATGGGAAAGCCACAACTTTTTATTTTTTAAAATGTCCATTTTTACAGGACACGCTATATGCCATTAGGTCATCAAGGGGTTAATAAATCTCAGACTCGCTTGTCTTGACTATGGTGAAGTGTCATGATGACTTCCCTGCTGATTTTTTTTTCCTGTAAAGAGAGACATTAGAAAACACACAGGAGAGAAATGAATGCATGTCTGAAGCCCCTAACCATCGCTTTCAATGCCTTTATAGTATACCTGAGAGCGTATTAGGAAAATAAAGAATCTTTAATTCACTGACTTAAAATTATTTTTCCCACTTTTATATTGACTTTAAGACTGAATCATGAGAACTTTGAATTATATTTTACATGCAATGCTTAAAAACTAATTTCCCATATTCCTATCAGCCAAAAGATAAGGTCTGCATCACAGTGGTAGATTACAGTTTCCAAGGGCAATACCTATACTCAAAGCTTTCCAGAGGTGTAACACGGAGGATACAATAGGGGATGTGATATACATCAGGCTGGTTGTCCCTGGACCCTTTCCTTTCAGCTTCAGGCTAGCTATGTATCTGATGAGTCTGAAATCCCGTCATCCTCTTAGGAGTGTCATATGCACTAACATGTATGGATTGCTGCAGCTGCCTTTCTGTGCCAGTGCCACAGTTATCTCAGTTCAGGGACTCTGAAAGAATCACGGAAGAGACAGATAAACTATATGTAAGCCTTAGGAATTGCCATCTTTGTGAGGGACAGTCTCACTTTCCCATCAGAGATAAAAGGGACATGGCAACCTGTTCTGAGACAAGCAAAACTGCAAGAACCAAAAGGTAAGCGCTGGAATAGCATGAAAATCTACAGAATGTCTCACAAAAGCACAGAAGTAATGAAAGCATTGCTAAATCCCTAAAGTGGCAGCTCCAGCTCAGTGGAGCCATGCCAGTCCACTCTGGCTGAGCATCAGGCCTGTGCTCTTTACAAACAGAAATAAACATTCTATTGAATAAAACCTTGTCCTGCTGTGCTGTTATGTCCCAGGACTCTACCGAGCAGGCACCACTCTGCTCATGCCGAATGTTCTAGAGATATATTACACCTAGGTGCATTTGCTGGAGAGTAGAATCCCCTCTCACTGGTCCCTTTGCGCTGTATGCACTACGGCCGCTGCTGCACGCGCCCGATGCTTTGTACATCCCTGCTTCCTGGTGCAGCATTTCTGCTACCCGCATCCACAGTCCAATGCCTCAACTGCCTTCACAACAGTAAACAATTAAAGGGCTTGGGCTTTCTAATAGCATTAAAATGAACACTATTAAATTTAAATTAATTCCCGTTTCCACCTTTTGAATAGCAGTGTGCCAGCAAATGACTGAGCTTTTGCATTTCAGCTTTCAGGGTGGACAACTTCTTTCTGAAGTTTATTTTCTAGCCCATACACAATCTGTCATGCTTTGATCCATCATAAAGCATGTGACAGCACAACAAGGTGTCCCTCTGCATCTCGGCTGTAATTGCTTGGAATTTTGCTTAATTAGGAAATCCTTGGTACCTGTTGGGCTAAAGTCAGGGCAGGATGCTGTACCAGGTGACAAGGGTCATCTGTTTCTCTCTGACTGCTTGATGTTAACACAGGAGACAGACTCATATTACCAGACGTGCTGCGTTGGCAGAGAGATAATAAAGCTCGCTATAGACTCCGGAATTCCCTTTGGATTTCAAGTAACAGGCTTTGCCAAAAGTGGTTCACCTCATTTTTAAATATTTCATAGCTGCATAAAAAGTGCCAGATGCTGTTTAGAAACTGGACTCGGAGCTAACCACTCAATCAGGCGAAAAAAAAAAGGAAAAAAAAAAAAAGGGAAATCGAAACAGCTTTTATTTAGCAGCTGTCAATATAAAGGAAAAACCCTAAATAAAACAGCTATGCACATGATATAATTTGGGTATAGAGGCACTGTTAAAGTGACATACTCGGAACATTTTCTGTTCAGTTTGAGATGGCAGGTATTGTATTTTACATACAACAGACTTATTTTCTAGTCAAGACAGCTTTTTCCTTGTGTCAGGGGAATAGATGCTTGACCACCTGTTCTCAAAATTGAAATGTTTCATTAAAGAAACATGCTCATTATCTGTTGTGCAGAAGATACACTGTATTAGATAAAAACTTGGAAGAGGAAGAGAGTGTGAAGGAAGTAAAATAATTAGCGACAAAGTGAAAGCAGTAAAATGTAATATTTTTGGATTCTGCTAAACATTTGACAAGGTGTCTCACAAAAAATTATTTTGGAAAAAACCATAATTCAAAATTAGCTCGTAAAAAAGAATTGTCAAATAAATGGAGATCTGGTTAAATTGTCCTAAAATGTGTAATGATAAATGACAACATACTGATTGAGCTGAAGGATAGATAATTTAGTGTACTACAGGTTCTGGTGGTTGCTTTCATGTATTGACAGGTACTAGATATAGTAAATAATTTAATTTTCAGTTCAGAAACATACTACTTTGCAACATAAAGTTTAGCGGGAAAACATGACGAGGGTGACTTTAAACATATGGTTGAAAGAAGGCTAAAACTTAATTTAAAAAACATGTATAACATTAAATCTAAAATGCAGTTCTTGAGTTTTCATGGAGAGAATAATTTCACATAAGCCAGAGATAGTAGAATAGGTGTGGTATACATATAGAATAGGTATACTCTCAGTCTGATGTGGCAAAAAACCTTAATATATCTCATTTCTAAACAGCAGCTACAAAAAGCTGAGTCACCAATTTCTGATTAAGGTTCAATTTACCAGTGTCCAAATAATATTGGGAGAGAGGGAGGAGGGGAAGGACTGGGCATCCATCTGCGGGAACTTAGCCATCATAAACTCATAGAAAAGAATTATTAAGACTATTCAAAAAAATATAGGCAGGGTAATATATAAAGAAAACCAGGAAATTATATCATTTGCAATGAGATACTTCCTTGTCAAACACAAAGGCAATCAAAGCTTTTCACTAAGAACTTCATATTCAGCGTGAACAGATTTGTACAGTGAAACTGCAGAAGCCAATGGAGTTATTATAGTTATGCTGGGACTTGATCCAACAGGTAAGGAATATTGCAATATTGTTTTGGTGGCTGCAGTTCAACCAGGGAGAACCAGAGAGAAACTCAGAGCATTTAAGAATTCACAGAAAATATAAAGAACAAACTGCAATAACTTCTGTAGTTTATTTCAAATTCCCAAAGAGCATATAACTGTTGAATAACAATATTTTTACAGTGCTGGCTATCTGAAATAGTGAAGTGTCTTAAAAAATA
This sequence comes from Heliornis fulica, assembly GCA_013399135.1. Lineage (NCBI taxonomy): Eukaryota > Metazoa > Chordata > Aves > Gruiformes > Heliornithidae > Heliornis > Heliornis fulica. The sequence continues at coordinate 183,001 of VXBZ01000880.1, forward strand.
TCAAAGACTATCTCAGTGAACTGAAGTTTACTTTGAGTCATAAAATCTGGATCAAGCAGTGACCTACTTTACCCACACATTGATGATAGGTTCTTGATATATGTGTTACTGACTTGCCTTTAGTCAAGCATGCAAGCAGCATCTGAAAAATATATTAAAAATGCAAACATAACCTTAACTATGCTTAATTAAAGCTACAACAACCACTTTGACTGGTAGAGTGGTCCAATTGTACTACTGACCTCCAAAACAATTAAAGGTTGGGGAGTGGGGGGGCGGTGGTGTGTATATATATGGCATACAGTAGTACAATGTATCCTGTAGCAAGGCCAGAAGAGGAGTACTAAGCCTGTGTTTAAAAATTCACAGGCAAAAAAGGCTTCTTCTAGAAAGAATGTGTATACTATATTTTAATCGCTGCCTAAAAGTCAAGAGAATTAAAGAGTGTATCTGCCAAGAGAAAATCAGTGAGGCAAAAATCAAGATTGTATTCCATGAGTGTCCAGTTATAAAGTTATTTGGCAAATCGTTAATATTGACAAAAATGCCTTGAAACTATTCAAACTTTCTAATTTTTACACTTGCCCAGGAATAATGGCCTTGTTTCACTCATATGATGATCCTTTTTCAAAAAGGATTCTTTAGGACAATGTCTATCTGCAGGTGAGAGATACATATGCAGATAAAGACCAGACCTCTTTCCTTAGCCTTCAAAAGTATAATTTAGTGTAATCAATGGTTAAGATCCTACAAAGTTCATAGACATGGTAAGTTCACAAAGATAGCTGAAGACTGCATGGCAGTCCCCAGAAACTATACATTTAAAGTAGGCATGAGTGAGACACAAAAAAACCCCACCACTTAAAAGGAGTCATCTTTCAAATAAATAATGACTTTCATGAAATTCCCATCTTTTATTATTGTTCATGTGACTGTCTAAGCCTAAGCCTAAACCTGAGCTAAGCCATTCATCTTCTTTGAACATCCTGTACTGCCAGCTATGCCACTGACACACAAGTGCAAAGATAAAAGGCAAGTCTAAAAAGGGTTTAAAAACACTAAATTAGGAAAACTGGGTGGGTTTTTTTTTTCCTTTTCTTTTTAAGCCCTCCCTGTTCATTCCCACTGGTCCATTGGACCCATTTGTTCCTTCACACTTACACACACACACACACACACACACCAGTGCCTTCACCTGGGTGTTCACACAGAAATCCAAAGCCTTAATTATGAACTAATTTTGTTTATTTCATTTTGGTAAATGAACAAAGATCTGTCATCTTTCCTCTCAAGAAGATAACCCAGTGTAGATCTAATGAGAGTATGCTAGGGTGACTTGGCAGTGATATTATTTAAGAAAAGAGATCAAAAGCTAATAACCTCTCTAGCTTGGCAAGAGCTTCCAAATGATTGCCTTCTAGACAATTTATCCAGAGAACTGCTGATACATTGTCCTGGTGGAGAAGAAACCAGCAGTTGGTCTTTGCAGCAAAGAAAGCCTTTTAAGCTCCTACTAGCAATCTTGTACAGAAGAAATGATTAAGGAAAAGCCACCTCCAGGCATGAAAAAAAAATCCTCACAATAAACCAGATGGGATAAAATTAGAATCTATTATCAAGTGTGAAAAGCTCATTGCTAATGCTGTAATTGCAGCACAGAGGACCGCCATAGAAAGAATACAGCTGCTTTGTATTAAAAATGGTCAAGGTGAATTCCATTTGGAAATGGAAGGGTTTAAGAAAATTAGTTCCTCTATAAAGGGAAACAAACTCTAGCATTTTACCTGATCTGATATGCAACTCATCTAATATATATATCAGTATTAAGCCAAAAAGATGAAGTGAGTCCAGAGAAGACTGAAATAGTGGCTCCCTCGCTGCTTCAACTTTGCCTTGCAGCACTTTCAGGACTGAATCCTACATTTGAATCTATACATATCTCAAAGGCAAATCTGGAATTATGGCAGGATTGTTTCCAGAGTTTAAAGTGTTAAATAACAGATTACACACACACGTTAGACAGAATGTGATGCAGTAATCATGTTTGCATAGACCTTTGCAAAAAAAGGATTGCAATAAGGTGACTAAGGGTGCCTCCTGTGAGTGCCTGGCCAGGACTTGCACTCCCAGACCCTTCTGATACAGAGCTTCCCAGCTGACCTTTGAGTTTGCAATGTTCAGTGTTTCACTCTGCCGGGCTCGATGCAACCATTCTCGGGACCCAGAATTTCAGTTTGTGCACAGTGAGTGTGCTCCACTCCAAAAGGTAAAACCCAGGTGAAAAGAGACATCTCCTCTGGATGTCTCACTAAAAGACTTTTTTTTTTTTCAAGTATTGCAGTGTTTCATGAGCAAAATATCTTAAATTGACCTAAAATTGTTCTGAGATCTTGTGAGCTACCTTTCTATGAATTTAATGCAAGCTTAAATTGTAATGCAATCTGCAACTAAGTCAATTTCTAGATAACCACATTGTGCATAAGGGGATTTTGTTGGTGGTTTGTTTCTGTTTCTTTTCTTCTGCTAGGATGCCTTGTAGGGTTTGGCAATTCTTTTTCATATAGTTTATTCAGACTTGAAAACTGCAATTTGAGAGACAGATATTCTGGCTGACATTATTCCAAGCTGTAGCTTGCGTCCATCAATGGAGTTTAACATGGCATGACCTGTCCCTATGGTTGTAGCCTATCATAAAAAAAAAATTATATACTTTATTTAAAAAGAAAAGGTCAGTTGTTTTGTGTTAGATTTGGAGGCTGAGGAAAAATAATCTTGCAAAGATCAATAAACTATGAATCATCTCTATAGAAAAGGTATTTTTCTCTTCAATTTGATGCAAGTATAGTCATTATCCATCTATATTCCCCCGAGACTATTTATTTTTTCATGTATCCATCTAGCTTCAGAATTAAATATTTCAAAGTTAGTAGAAAAGGTAAAATTCAGTGGTCTCAGAGGCATTACCCTTGACTGAAGTTACAGAGCCCAAAAAGAAAAAAAAACAAAACCAAAACAACCTAAAAAAAACCCCAAAATAAAATCACACGTGCTACTTACAGGATGGAGGTAACTCAAGTCTCATGCCTAAAGAGATCTGCTTAGACTTTTGGAACATCCCATGGAAAAGGTCAGTTTTTAATTGACAGGAACATACACTGTTGCAAACAACCCTGCTGGGATACAAAACTGAGGTCATGTATTAAAAGGAATGTAATAAATGGCAGGGTTGATCCCTTTAGTTTTATACATACCTTCTATAGAAATCTATCTAATCAAGGCCTGTAAATTAACAGTGTGTTAAAGCAGGCTGTTTTTGTGGCTGTGGTTACTGACAAGTCACCAGATGCTCAAGATCAATAGATGTTTTACATATTTTAATTATTCTTATGGGTTTAGGTTTTAATTACTCTTATGAACTTCAGGCAGTTTTGACAGACACAGTTTACCTTGAATCTGTGAGTTTTACTGTTGTTTCATCAGCTCAAACAAGATGCCAGCGTGCTGATGTAGAGCCATGTTTTTATTTCCAGCAGCTCCTCTGAGTGCTGGAAGCCGATTCCACAGAGATTCCATCATGTCTCCCACACCACAAAATTATGTTTCATTTGCTGGCAAACAGGGGAAATCTGTTAAAAAGAGAAAATTATTTTATAATCCTACATGCATTCCCAGAAATGACACTCCCAGTCTTGTGGTCGCTGACAGGGCCTATAAGGGAAAGTTAGAGAAAACCTTAAATGTCAGATAAATTAAACAAGGAAAAAAACCAAACCAACCTGCAGCTTGCATCAACTGTACTTGAATTCAGGGAAGGATTGGATTTTGTGTGTGTGTGTGTGTGTTTGTGTGTGTGTGTGTGTGTGTGTGTGTGTGTATGACAATGGACAAAAGGAATCTGCTTTCCAGTTAAAGAAAGTATTTAATTAATGGGTTCTGTGTCAGTCTGACAAATTACAAATCTTTCCTCCTGGATACGAATAATTCCTCAGGCTGCTGCTGGGGAGTTTGTCTTTCCAGGCAACCCTCCCCAGCTGCTGTGGCTGCCTGCTCGCCCCCTCCCCTTTGAAACAAAGCCAGCAAATAGCAAGCACACCTCTGTGCAAAGCCTCTCCATGACCCATAGACCAGCAGCCTTGAGCAGCCTCGTAGCCTTGCTCTGCTCCATCTTCCTCGGTCCTGGATTCCTTGTCCTCCTTAAGAAACCCTGGTTCTGCCACTTTCTACTCTTGCTCTGCCACCTGTTCCCAAAAACACTGGTTTCACCCTGCTCTTGTTATGATATATCCAAATACTCTGTTGTCAAAGGAGTGAAATATTAATCTCCTCGGTAACGAGTTAATAGAGGAAAACTTTCAATGTTTTGTTCTTTAAACATTCAATACTGGATTAAGTCATATGGCGGCAGCAGACATGAAATACAGGTTACTAGAAGCTAACAAGAGGAAGAAAATTTGGTGCTTACAAAACTCTGTATACTACAGTAAATCCAAATAGAACAGGCTGACTTGTTAAACAGCAACAACAACTAATACTTAACATCAATCTTAAAAAAATATATTTTCATAATTATATTGCACTATAAATTACTAGAAATAAGGATTTAGAATTGGGAGAAAAGATGTTAGAGGAAATAAATCAGATCAAAGATCTTAAGAAATAAAAAGCTTGTATAAAAGCCATAGCAACTCAGAGTTAAAATACTTTTCTATGCAGCTGTATGCTTCCTGGTAAAGCCTTTAAAATGATTGATGGGGATGTATATTCCAGCAACACCTAAAATACTGAAAATTTATAATAAATCATTCAATTCAGAATGTGAGCAGGACTCGTGACATCTGTGTATCTCAGGTTTTTTATTTTTTTCTGTTCTCCTCCATTTCTCCTTTTATTTATGTTTGGTTTTGTTTTTTTTTTTTTTGCATACTATGATCACTCACTTGACATTCCATGTTAGTAGTCTGAGCCCAATTCCCACCGTGGCCAGCAGCCTCCTTCAGCTGGAACATGACATTAGGTTCTGTCTAGGTGGATTAGTATTTCACAGCACTTTTTTACAGGAAATTTTGCTATTGATAAATGATACAGCCTTTTCTATGTCCTATTTTTTTCCTAAATATTTTTTTAGCATTCTCTTTACTGTAGGATTTGCTGTCATCATGATGCTGATAGCGAACTAAAAATTAGATTTACCTTTTTTTTTTTTTTAATATGCATTCTAAAGCTCTTGTAGTTCAAACAAGAAGATTATGCCTTCATCTCTCTGTTTTCCATCCCCCTGCCTCAGGCCAGGAATCATGCTTACTTGTAGTTGGCAAAGGCACAACTTTCACCTTGACTCCTTAGAGTTCAAGGTTCAGATGAAGAAACAAGCCTCCCAACTGCTGAATCTGTGGTCTGTTCTGTGACCCTGCTGACTAGCCACGTCTGGCCAGTCACCTTCATGTCACACACACGTCTCTGAGCCCTGGCACTGGCCCCTGTCCATGCTGTAACGACATGGGAGCAGCAAAATACAGGGTGGGCAGTAGGACACAACATTTCACGTGCAAAGCTGGCTTGGATATCCAAGTACTTTTCCAACTGCTGCCAGACCTTTCAATCATGCACGGCGTGCAGAGCTGTGTGTGCGCTGCCAGGGGTTGTTTGCAGCTGTCCGCAGCACAGCCCCAGCCACGCACCGCTACAGCTCTGTGTTGGAAGCTGTATCCGGAGCATCCAGCCTGCAAACCAGCCTGCAGTTACAGGGTGCTGAGGGTTCCAGCTGTTCTGACTGAGTGAAGTAAAATGAGAATCCTTATTTAAGAAGCAGGGCCATTCAGGCTGCTATTGGGAAGAGGGGATGTCAGCAGTCTGAAGGAATAGGACACAGACCTCCTTTATTTTCCCTCTCAGCTACACCCCTCCCACCCTGCATCTTTATAATATTTTTTCCTCCTATGAAAAGAGATTAATTTCAAGTTCAATGTCCATTTCATAGGTCCTGAAGAGACTGTCATCACCTGTTCAGGGGCCTTGTGAAAATAAACCCCATGAGGCCTGGGACAGAGTTGGATGAGCTCCCAAACACCTACGGAGAACATCCTAATGGCCTCAAAATCAGTGGCTCTGGTTGTGCAGGCCAGATTTGCAAATGCACAGAGACATCTGAAGATGCAGCTAGGCATGCCACGGGATTTACACAAATGCCTAGCCAGGCCCTGGCTAGCTGCCACTGTCTTTTAAAAAGTAGTTAAATATCTCGACTGCTCATGTGCTTTCAGTAATCCTGCTATGTGCTTTTCTGCCTTTTGGGGCAGTTCAATCCTTTTATTTTTATTATTCTGATCCCAGGTTATTATGTTACAAAACTGTACTTTGATATATATAACAAATTTACATTAAGTATGTAGAGCTTTATAAAGCAGGGCCATTTCTGGGTTTTAATGGTAACTGCTAACCAATAGCTTTAGCATTCCTATAGCTGTGCCATCTGATGACTGCAAAAAACCCTCAAAATATTAATTAACTGAACCACACAATGCACCTGTGAACTAGATTTTTATCATTCATTGGCAGATGGGGAAACAAAGACAGAGAAAGGTTGAATGCCTTATCGAAGAGCCCAGAGGAGGCCTGTTGAAGAGCTGGAAACCAAACAATTAGAACCCAGATATACCAACATTTGGTGCTGCACAATGTTCCTCTGCATTACATTTTAGGTCTTCCATTCAATTCTCAGACCACAATCCCTTAGCAACTCAAAACTCTTCTACTGCTGTTTTTCTTCTTTCTCTAAGGCCTTCCATTTTCTTCTTTACATGGACGACACCCTGCCTGTCATTCAGCCATGGGTGATACTTTTGAGTCTAGAGTCTCAGGTCCTGTTGAAAATCTGCAGATAGTTCTTTGCTGGGTGTGTAAGACACAGCTCTCCTATCCTGCCTTTGCAGATAAAGTGCTTGTCTAAGTTTCATCATATATCAATAGCTGCAACCCTTTCCTTTTGGCCTTGACATAAGCAATCTCATACAATCAATATTCCTCCAGAAAACATTGCTGAAGAGATCATTTCCGTAAGCCCTTCGCTTTGTCTTTGTCATCTCTTCACGGGTTCCCCTTTGTTTTATTTTACAAACATAAGCTCTCATCTTCATTTTTTAAGTTCCTTGTAGCCTACTCCTGCATTATCTGTATCACTCATTCAGTATAAAGGTTAAGTCCCACCACTGATGAGCCCCTATAAAGATTGCAGGATAACAAAAAGACTGAGAGAGAAAAGATCAGGCTGCTCCTTTGAACACAAGGCTGTTTTGCTTTGGGATTAGAAAAGCAGAGTGCTACCAAACAAACAGAAGGACAAGTGGTATCAGCAAGAAATAGATTAATATGAAGATTTACAATTCATGACTAACAAGATAGTTAGTAACATCGTCTTCGAGATATAAATGGGACTTGATTTTGAAGCTCCCCTAGGTGAAGCAGATTTCAAGACCTCAAAAACCTCTTGTTGGCATGGTTGCTGACTCTCTGATTAGCTAAATAGCTACTACAAAGGAAAAGTAATAATTTATCACCAAGGAAAGGGAGAATGAGAAAGAAAAAAAACCCAACCACTCTGTGTTTTTACAACAAATCATGCATGGATTTTATGGGAAATATTTCTGCATAAAAGAAGCTGCTCCCTACTGTATGCTGGACAGTTTTGGTAACTAACTTGATTTGAGGCTCTGGACACTCAAATCACCAGCACCTACAAATTACAAGAAAATCAACTTATTTTGAAAGACAAGTGAGAGACTATAACAAAGGTGATCATCAAAAAATAACCCAAGAAACAATTTCCCCTTCTGTTTTACAGTGTTGTGACTGGAGTAAACATGTCAAGGCACATGCAATAAAATATGCCTCAAAAATAACTGTAAAATTCAGTACTCTAGTATCTTCCAAGGATTTTTGGTAGCATGTATCTACATCAAAATAACCGAGGAAAACCGCTGTAACACATGCAAATGTAGCAGGAAGACTTATTCTATGAAACATCTTTAAGGTTATGAAATAATTCCATTAAGCAGTAATTTCATAAGGAAATGCGGTTTGAATCATTGAAAGTTTTTATAAATGCCTTTTATACAAACACTGGACAAAAATTACTTAGATTTCAAACAGTTCTGCTGTTTGAAAAAGGAGAAATAGCTTTGGATTGGCACTATTCAGGTGAATTTAGATAACTAATGCAAATTAAAAGACTGTCCCAGAGAACAGTTTCAAGAGACTACACAGAAAGGTCCTTCCAAAGATGGGGATTCATCACATAAGCCCAATGAGAAACAGGATACCCACGGTAACACTCTTCCCTCCCTTCTGCATGCTAGCAACATTCACCATTTTCAACATACTTGTCAATTTAGAATGTTGTGAATATGGTGGTGGTGTAACAAAAACTGACATTTCAGATAAGGTAAGAATGGAGAATGTGTAAAGCGATGAAAATGTATCCACATCAAAGGTGACAACCAGCAGCGAATACATTTTGACAACCTTTCCCTAAGTTCTAGGAGAAAAAAAACCCACAAAACAACAGAAAATGATAGAAGGATTTATCTGGCAAACAAATGAGTTAATAAGCCATGACTTTACACAAGGACAAGGAGTATTGGGCAAAAAGATTTATTTTTTAAAGTGCAATCTGGGAAAAATAGTAATTATTTAAAAAGTTGCTTTCAAAAAATCTGCTATTCAACAATTTTCTACAAATGATAATGTACAGGCTAGACACTTGTTACCATATAGAGTGGGAAAAGGTATGGAAAAGATATAACCTCCCAGCATGATCAATGTAAGTATGAATGATTTGCAATCAAGAATCAGTTGCACAATATCTATAACAATCATCAGCTTTCTCTGGTAGTGCCTCTAAGCATGCAGTGGACTGACTAAAATGTAGTTGAGATCAAGAAGAAGATAGCAGTTGATGTCCATCAGGTTACCCCTTTGAGACAACCTTTGCAGGTAGTTGTCATTCTAATGTTATTATGGTATTTTTTCTCTTTATTACTAAAATGGCATTTATACAAGGTACTGGGACTGGATTTATTAGATACTCCTATCAGATTTATAATGCTAGACTGTATATAAGGCAGAACTCTTGTATATGAACAAAATTGTTTCAGGAATTGTGTTGATATAGACATTCTTGATATAAAAATGGTAAATACAAATGCCAGTAAGCACTTGATGACTGGTAAATGCTTAATTACAGGCAATGCAGTACAAGGAAAGGTGATAGACAGCGATAATCCAAGGAATAATATCTTAATACAGGCATTTTCCCCTCTCCTGAGACAGCAGAATCTAATTGAAGAAGTTAAATAAGAATGAGCTGCAATAACCAAAGTCTTAAAAGCATGTGACATCAGGCAGTGTTAAAAAATTTAATATCCTAGCAGTATTTCTTTTTCATGAACACAAATCTAGGTCTATTAGGACCCTCAGCATTCTTGGTCACGTTGGATCTGATTGCTGCCAAAAAGGCAGCTTTACAGTTGGAGCAGATTTTAATAAATTCAAGCCAATTTTTAACATTCTTATATTAAAAGGCATCAATTATTAACAATTTCTGTGACATTAGCTGTGAACCATTGAGCTAAATGTTACGAAGATTTAACAACAATAATTCAAATTTTTAAAGACACAGCATTTGATGCCAGAAAAACCACGATACTATCAGAGATGACAGCTCTTGAGCCAACTATTTTATGCAACCTAGTACTTACTTTGAGTAGGAACAAATGATTTTGTTTTTAGAGACCCTGCCATTAGTACAGCAAACAAATCCAAAGCAAAAAAACCCCACCAAAACCCAAGACCAACCTGCACGCCAGTTATCTGTCTGAGACGTTGTTGAAAAGACCTTGTGATCTGGAGTCTCACAAGCTAATGACAGGTGTAATAGAAAACAATGCTAAAAGCAATCTGTTTCAAACCCTTTGGCAGACCTCCCTCGTGTGGAAGGTTACTAATGGGATTGAAGTCAAAGAGATATTTCCTATCCTACTGTGCTCGTTGTAAGATGACTGCCACAGACTTACCGCTGGAGCTGTTCCAACTTGACCCTCATGTTAAAATAGAGTATTTTAATAATGTCACAGCAAGCTTTCCAGACCCTTTTAAGAAGAGTATCTCTCTTTTCATGAGGTGACTCTTTCTGAAGAACATCATCAAGGAGGCTCAGTTGTGAGACATTGTGTTCATTAATATGTTCCACCTTGACTTCTGTAGAATATGAATCACTGACCTCTTCACAGGCAAGGAATTTTCTTTAAGTCAGATGGACAATTATTTTGCTTCATCAAATAAAAAGGCTCTACCTTACACTGAAGCAACTAGAATAATGAAACATCCCTTCCCAGTAGTTTGTAAGGAGATCTTGTATTGTTAAAATTAAATACATGGAGACAGAGCTATATAATTTGTGGGCAGAAGCTGAAGAAAACTAAAAGTATAATTTATGCTACTTTAGGATTGGAAGTAGAAAGAGTTTTTTAGATAAAATAGACTGAGTCAGAGTTCCTCCTACAGAAGCAAGTTAGTTCCTCCTCTGGGCATAACAAAATATTAATATATTAAAGAACAGGTTTAAGCATAAATCACTAAGCATTATTATCTGGCCTGGGAAATATCTAAAAAAGTCTTCATAAAAGAAATCTCAGGAAAGATTTTTGTCATCGTAACACCACACGAGATGTTTATTGGAAAACAGTCTAACAGTCTCACATCTCCTTAGCAGCTACTATATTATCTCTGGAGAAAAGCGTGGGTATAAATGTGAAGGGAGAGGATGACACCTTTGACACCCAGGACATGCTTGTTAGATATTTTGAATACTGTTATTGGAGTTGAGCAAAAGATAAAAAGTCTTTCAAAACTTGAAAAATCTATTTTAGTTTCATATTGGAACAAATCTATATTTAAACAGAATTGGGACAAATTTCTATTTTTAATCACAGAATGATACAGACGCATTTCTTTCTTTCTTAGTAGCCAGGTGATTACTGAGTATGTGAGAAATCTCAATTAATCCGTCACCAGACCTTTAATATAGGCTCATCTGTTTCTTGAAACAGTAATTACAATCCACAACCACTGCTGGTTGCTGCAAACATTCTCTGCTTCTGGGATACATATTAATTACATATTATATAATAAAAAAAATAATTTATGCAGTCTTGAAGTTTATAGCCCTTCTCCACTTTTTCTTTACCCCAAAATGAAATATATGTAATTATATTATCTTGTGTTTCAGGAGTTAAGGGAACTGGTTACAGGAAAGTAACTGCAAATAAGGAGTTCTAAAGGAAATGTATGAACTTTCCGTCTTTTATTTTTCACTACGCCATATATTACTCATCCTGTAATGATGGAGACACTTGAAAACCAGCTGTTTTTCTACTCATTGTGCCCTTTTTCTATTTCTGTTTGTATCTAATGCAGCGGAAACATTTTTTTTTCTTTCCCCTCCCCATAAAAGCAGCAGTAACTCACTAGTACTCAAGGACTAGCATTAGGAGCAGAACAAGATCGGTAAAACGTTCTAGTTACAGTGCATAGTCTCTTAGAAAAGGAATTACTGAATTATACTAAGAGTGAATGAAGTTTGAGATCAGAGACAGTCAGCATTAGCTGATTCTGCAGCCAAATCAGAAACAATGACCTATATGCAACACACATAAAATTACAATTCCTTCACAGAAAAAAAATAATTTAAGTACAGTTAATTGAGATGTGATGTCTAAATATTTTCAAGTGATAAACGATAATACAGGATGCATCAATCTCCTGGCTGCTGCCTGTGTATCAAAATTTGTTGTAGTAAAGGATATGAAATAAACTACAGAAAGGAGAACATTGTTTAACATACAAAATGTAATCGAGAGGAAAAGGTTTATCTTCTAAACTGGTGGAGAACCCTGGATATCTTTTGCTCTAATGTCAGTTGGGCGTAGGCTGTATCTCAAGAGAGATGCTCACAGCCGATACTAACAGGTCAAAATATGTAAAAACAATTTGCCAAAATTGTGCAAAGACTCTCACATCTGATTCTCACTCGGTATAGTACAATTTATGTGTGGAAAATAAAATTCTCCTTTTTAAAACAAGGATTTTAACTATTTCTTCAAGCCTCTTATGAACTTTCAGACGGTCTAACTTTTATAAGGATATTCCCCTCCAGTCAATTCACTGTCAGGTTTGCTGCCTCTGCTCACACTCAAGCCTCCTCAGGTTCACAGTACTGGAAAATTGTAAGATACTCAGGAAATGCCTAATTAAAGTACATCAAATCCATGGAGATCCAGGCTTTCACTTCATTATGTAGCATCTCACTGCATATGCAAACACTTTTAAAATCAGGACTTTTGTTTCTGTTTATTAGAAACAACATTAAAATTAAGTAAAATGTCTCAGAGCTCTATATCCATGAGGGAGGGGAATTAGGGTTTTAAACTTCCCATTTTCACAGTCCATGCAGTCAAATTTGCACAAATATAATGGCTTTGCAGCACAAGACAGAGAAAGAAGATCATACACCCAAACACAGTCCAGGACTAACTCTTAGATATTAAAAAAATAAAGTTAAGATGTAAGTCCTCCTTCTGTGATGTCTGTACTCTCATAGTGTGCTACTCCTGTGGGAAAAACACAAGCAGTACATGCTGTAAATTAATTTTGCTGAAGTTTGAGGATGGACAGAATTAGATAAAAGGAACTGTCTTTCCTAACAATGACTACACAGTTCATGGGAAATTAAAAACAGTTCTTCAGTGAGCCCCTGGATTCTCCTTAGCTTGAAGTTTACATCCTAGATTAGATTTACTAAAACTGAATTCTCAGATTACTATTTTACCTCCAAATACATTTCATGTAAATACAGTGGATCAAAGAATATGGGTTACCTATTTCTGCTGCATCTTCATGGGTGGAAAAAGGGTCTTTCTCTATTCTGGTCAGGCAAGCAGCTTCCCAGCACTATACAGAAACTATGGAAACTATAGAAATATTTTCATTGATTTACTGTGGTGAGGACCAACCTTGTTCTGTCTTCTTGGTGTTCCTCCAGGTGATTCCCTTATCCCTTTGAACCTCCAGGTCTGGAGACCATTGTCAGTGATCTATAGGAACACAGAACTGCTTTAGTAACTTCCTCTTTTTTTTCCTACCCCCTTCCCCCCCCAAAAAAAAAAAATTAAATTGAAATAAAACAACTCCATGGACTTTCTCTCCAGCAGAGTTTAGGTTTTGTTTCCTACCAAGTTTTACAACAAACTTAAAGTTCTTTTTTTCCATTTTTTTTTTTTCAGGAAAAAAGGTGAACAGAGAAGGCAAACAGATGCAGTGGTCACACCAATCTAACAGTATCAAGACAAGAACCAAACCTGTGTGGCGTTGAAGACAGCCAGCATTTTCCAACTTGTTACCCTAGCCTTCAAGTAAAAACATAGTTTGACTTGGTCTTGTGACTGGCAGCTGAGGAAACAAGGTTCCCAGCTGCACGAGATGCTGCTACACAGCTCTGCTATGCCATGGTACAGAAAGGCTTCAGCCCTCTGAAAGTCTCTGTCATTTCAGATGAAAGAGATTTCGCTTGTGAAAGATTTTTTTAAATAAATGTACAGTTTTATCACACAAATTTGGCACACTTTGAAGTGAAGGGTATTAACAAGATAGCTACCTGAAAGGAAATACTATTTTCACGGGGAAGCAGCAGGTATCCCTAATAACCTATTCTCTCTATATATTTATATCGGTGCAAGAGAACTCAAGCAAGTTATATCTGCAAGTTGAATCATGCCATGTGTGTCTAAAACCATTTTAAAAGCAATGAAACAACAGCGAAGAAAACTGCAGGTTTTAAACAACTAGGGGAAAATTTTATGCAGGTATAAAGTTGCTATAACATCTGGGAACAATTCAATTTCCTCACTTTTACTTGAGTTCTGCTTTTGTTTACCCTGTTAACTCTCCTTGAGTGGTTAACAATGAGTGGTGAGCCTCTGAGCCTGCCTTGGCTACCTATAGCTTCTTCTCTTCCCTAAAAGTGTGAACATAGTTGCTGCACCTGAGACTGGAAACCATCGAGCAGCCCAACTCTTACCGGCAAGACTTAGGAAAGAAAGGATAAGAGAAAAATCAGAATTTCCCTAGCCAAGATATTTACAGAGAAGATAAGTACAGAACATGCAGACATGATGCCTGTTGCGGGGACCTTGTTGATCAGCTCTGATGGTGGTTTACATCCCTTCATTTTCAGGGAGCTTTATTTTTCTTTCTTCTTTTTTACTTAATTAAGCTGTATTCCACATTATAAGGAAAATAATGTTAAAGAGGAAGAACAGAACAGGAAAACTGATCGATCAGAGTAAATGACTGGTTTCTCTTTGTGTGGCTACTCATACTGTATCTGGATGCAAGAAAATGAACGGAATCTTGGAATAACAAGCATTTGATTTGTCAAAACATCAACAGCAAAGCTGAGAGGCATGTTTTGGCATTGAACCAAACATCTCTAACTTGATATAATGCCTGGAAATCAGCTTTTGCTACTACTGATTTTACAGTATCCTCATCAATGTAGTTAGATCCTATACCCAAGAAAATAAAAAGAATCACTGTAGTCCCTTCACTGAAAGTTTTACTCTAGCTCATGTGGCATAAAACCACTGTGCCAGTACACTCAAAAGAAGCCCATGCCGTGAAAATACTCAGGTAATGTATATTTCCTAGCCAACAACTTTATCTTTGTTATCATTTCAGCACACTGACCATGAACAATTACTGATCTGAGCACAGCTTTTGCACTGATACAAACCAATTAGGTGAACAACAAATTGTAGAAAATCCATCACATCCCCTCATCCAGGAATCAGAGAAATTAACAGGGTATACCTCGTGCTAGATTTTTATTTAATATCAACCAGTAACATTCAATTCAATATTCACAGAAGTTGAGGTCCAGACCGTCTTTATGTTTAAAAAAGCACAAGTTCCCAATCTTTTCCTTGGCTTACTGGTAAGACCTATGCCTATAGCTAGTCTCATCCTTGGGTTATGAGAGATTTAAGAACAGAGCTGACAGTGGGAACAGTCTTGGGAGCAATAAAGGGAAAAACACACGTACTTGACGAATACATGAAGTTATAACCTTGGCCCGATTTGCCTGCTTTTACCTTCTGCTAGAAAACAGAACAACTCTGACACTACTCCCCTCTTGCGTTGTTCCAAGTAAGAATGTGAATGTACGAGGCTAGCTGCATGAAAAGGAGATACCTGGGAACACAGATTTGTCTGCAAACACTTAGCAGCTTAGACTGAGATGGGATAGATACAGATCATAACTTTTAAAAAGAAAGAGGCCAGAATTCAAACACCAATAACATTAACCTATAAGAGGTACAGACTTGTACACTTACACAGATCATACAAAAAACAGCACAGAGCTTTGTCACAGTTTGACCAAGGATAGATGTGGATAAATATCTCAAATAACTATTTTGGGACATAAGAAATAGCTGGTATGGACAACATTGTCAAATACTAGAAGTTAATGTTATGTAACTGCATGTAACCGAAACATTTACTATACCATCTTGGTGCAGTAAATACAAAATGCACAAAATGTGTGCTGTCTCTGTGTAGTTCAATTATGCCTTAATGTGCCTAGCATTAGATATTTAGATAGTTTTCCCAAACATCAAAAATTTTGAAAGAAAACAGAAAACCTGTCCTCTTGGCCTTCATAACTTTAGAAATAAAATCCCAGCTTTGCATTCATTTTTGAACGTTTATGTTTATATATTCTGTTACTTCAGTGCTCAACGCAAACATGTTATTTTTAGGTGCACATCTCACAATTCTTATCACGGTGTACACTCAGTTTAACTTCTTCTGCCAGCTTGCTACATTGCTTGGTGTTCTAAAGGAAGTGCTCACTGTCCTAATGGCCAGTAACCTGACTCCATCCTTTCTATCTACATTTTCTTCCAAGACCTTTAGCTTGTATTAAAATTTCCTAGGAAAGATGTCATTATTTAAAGATCAGACCTAAGGAACTTAATCAAAACGTTAAAAAAAAAAAAAAAAACCAAAAAAAAAAAAACAGGAGAAATCATATGTCTAAGCTGACTTGCAGAGGGGGCATCTGAGAGTATAGCAAAAGATGTGGATTGAGTTTACCAATAGCTTTCCCTTATTCATCTAATGCTTTTGAAATGGTTCTTGAAGTGAACGTGCTAACTCATGGTGAGAAATTCACAGACTCTGCAAAATTAGGTGCAACAAATACACAATAAATTATGAGAATAATAGATCTGGAAACCTAAATCTAATCTGGAAATATCTTGAATTAATCTAAAGCTTCAGGAATTGTTGCTTTAATGCTTGTAATGTAACAGATTTCTCAGCAGTTGCCTAGTAACCCTACCATATTACAATCTAGGGACTATTATGTCATACTTCAGGTTTACAGGTTTTAATACATCTAATAAGAGAGCAGAGTAATTTATCACTGTGGGTAAGGTATACACTATGAAATTCTTCCTTGACAGTACATTTTTGTGCAAAAGTGTGCCATATTCTTCACTATGCATGCAATTGGTTTAAAATGATTAAATCTTTTCAAGTACACTATATGTGTCCACCAGGAAATTATTTCTTTAGTTCTTCCTAACTTCAGAAGGCATTTATGAATGTGTCTTCAAACTCTGTTTCCAACGAATGCACCCTCAAACTCTGGTTACTGCAAATGCTCATAATTCTGTTATTCCATTTTAAAAGCCTGAGAAGATGTGGAAAAAGCTGACAGTCAAAGAATTGAAAATGTTGGGGGAAGAGAGCGACGGGGAACAGAGCAAAGAACATTTCACATCTACCATGAAATTACCACAGAATTTAGAGTTTAAAAATGTTCAACCTTATAGTGGGAGAAATTATTTTGTACTTGAGGTTTTTCCTGCAGTTTTATTGAGGGTGAAAAGCAATTGTTAGTGAAATACATGAAGCTACTGTAGGAGTGATTGAGGAAATAATTTTCATCATAGACTCTATACACCAGGGAAAACATGAAAAAGTACTTCAAGAATAATTCATTGATTGATTTCCTGTTTAGATATGGATGCAAAGGAAACATAACATATCACTATTATAACATTTTCTGCAAAACTTTATCAACCTAATACATTCCTACTTAGTCTAGAAACACCAAAGTAGGCATGAAATGGTTTCATCTAATATCATTTTCCTTTTAAATACAGATGGAAGGTGTATTAAACATTTCAACTTCATATTCATTTCTGATTAACACATTCCCTTTTGTCTGTACAAAAGGAGAAATTTTCATACAAAATTAAAAATATGTATAATTTATGTTCAATAAGACCAATTTTATTATAATGGCACACTTACTTGAAAAAACTAGTAAGCAAGTTCCATTTTAGTGCTCTCAAAGCTTATGCTTTTGTCTGCATGGACTGGTGCAGACAGTCGTGTGTTTATTTTGCTGCACTCCAAGTAAGCTAGGTGTGAGCTACATGCTGGGTTTTGATACTGCAAGACACAAACACTCCTCTCCAGTAACTTTCAGCATAATACACGATATATTCCTTATACTGCTGTATATGAAAATACTCATTTATGAAGGAAGTGTATAATTGTCACTTCCAGCCCACCTTTTGTTTAGTGTATTAGGAGAAGCGAGGCACAGTATTTTAGACACCCAGTTGAACCTCATGCTGATGCCCACTGATCAGACCAACAAATACTTACAAATACAGTCCACTGCCTGGCAGACATGACTTGAAAGAAAAACCTCATAGTGAGATGATAGACTAGACAGAGAGAGATAACCCACAGGCATCGTGGGGAGAGCAGGGTAATGTGACGGTGAAGGGAAGAGAAGGAAAGCAGTTTTCCACAGCTTTTAACTATCTGTCTAATATGAATACAGTTGAGTTTTACTGCTCTCTGTGATTCTCAAAAAACTATGCTGCTTTAAATGTCTGCTCAAGTATTTATCTGCTTGAGACCCTGGAAGGATTCATACTAATTTCTGCAAAAAAAGGAAGGCACCAGAGAGCCAGATCCAGCCCATTACTTACACTGATAGCAATCATCACTTGAGTAGTATAAAAAAGTACCAGTAAGAACACAAAGAAAAGCTTTACTTGAGAACCTGCTTCATTTTTGAGGAGTGCACTGTCTTTTGATCAAAAAAAGGCATCAGCAATGCAATCTGCTGTTTACACAGGAAAAAAAGAAAAAGTATTAGCAAATCAAAGGTGAGTGTATATGCACAGAAACATCTGTGCTAAGGAGCCACTTGAAAAATAACCGTATGATAATGTTAGAAATAAACATCTGCTTGGTGCCTAGCAGATTCTTAGTAATATGAGAGGAGGTAATGCTAGAAAACAGATGTAAGGATTTCATATTTTGCCACAGTGTGTTTCTATATTTTGCTAGACTTATACTAACTTTCTCATTTAAAACTAAATAAATAAATGTGCAATTTACATATAAATACTTCAAGAGAATGTGAGAGCAGTGATTAACTTTTTCTAAGCTAACATACTAGTAGCCATTAGAGTAGCAACATACTGTAACAATATAAATTAAAAAAAATCAATGTATTGCACTTCATGTATGTGCTGGGTTAACAATGAATTTTAAGTATTTTTAAATGATGGAATACTGTATTATAATATAGTTATTCACAAATAATTTAATCCATTTTTTTTCCATTTATTAGTCAAATTAGCACATGCTCCATAGATTCTGATAATTGTTTTAAAACTACATTCACTTCACAGAGTACTTTTAAATCACAAGCCAATCATAACCAAAAATACCAGTTAATATGTGTCCTAGTTCAGCAAGAGACACCGGTTATCACTGTGTGGGGGTGATCAAGGCTGTGTATTCTACACCCTCTATTCATTCCTCAAGAATAATGGACCATTTGCAACAGTTGTCCAGGAAGTCGTTAGCACCTTCACATCCAGCCTGAGGGGGCGTGGGTGCTAATGGGCCATCAATGGTCCAACCATACCCCATGACTCACAGTTAATAACCCATTGTGTGAGTCCCCGCCCTGGGGGAGGGACTGGGTGCTCCCTGAGGATATATAAACAGGGCTCAGAAGACCTTCAGCTTCTCTTCGTTGGATCTAGAGGAGCAGCAGAACCTCGACAGGAGGAAGCCATCGCTCTCGACCGGACTACAACCATCACTTCTGACCAGACCACAGCCATCATCTGAAGCAACAGACCCTTCACTTCTTTTTGCTTTGGACTTGGGAGAACCACGTGGATCTCAGCACCAGGGCTAACAAACCCCTTTGGGCTTGTGCCCTGGGACACTGGGTTTACTGCTGGGTTTTGGTGAGTTGAAAGCAGGTTGTTCTCTTTGTGTCAGTGTTTGTATGGTAATATCTTTCATTAAATTGTAAATCTGACTTATAATCTCTCTTGTGGTGGGTCCATTTCTCCTGCCGGTTTACCTCTAAACCAGCACAATATGTAAAGAAATAATAAAGGTACAGTGAAAAATGCGTATTTTATTGCGATTCACATTTAACTAATATGGTTAGCTGGAGAACTGGGCCCATGTGAACCTCATGAGATTCAACAAGGACATGTGTAAGGTCTTGCACCTGGGTCAGGTAAATCCTTGTCACTAATACAGGCTGGGAGACAATGAGACAGAGAGCAGCCCTGAAGAGAAGGACTGGGGGTGCTCGTGGATGAGAAGCTCGATATGAAATTCACATGACATGCTGACAATGCACACTTACAGTCCAGAAGGCCAACCATATCCTGGGCTACATCAAAAAAGGTGCGGTCAGCAGGTCAAGGAAGGTGATTCTCTATCTTTACTCCACTCTTGTGAGACCCCACCTGTAGTATTGTGCCAGTTCTAGAGTCCTCAACATAGGAAGGACACGATACTGTTGGAGTGGGTCCAGAGGAGGGCCATGAAGATGAGAGGGATGGAGCATCTCTTCTATGAAGAGAGGCTGAGAGAGTTGAGGTTGTTCAGCCTGGAGAAGAGAAGGCTTCAAGGAGATCTTAAAGCGGCCTTCCAGCGCCTATAGGAAGCCTTAGTCTACAGGAAAGCTGGGGAGGAACTTTTTAGAAGGGCATGTAGTGATAGGACGAGGGGGGAGAAGTTTAAGTTGAAAGGGGGTAGATTTAGATTGGACATTAGGAAGTTTTTCACTCATGGTGGTGAGTCACTGGCACTGGTTGCCCAGGGAAGGGGTGTCTGCCCCCTCCCTGGAGGTATCCAAGGCCGAAGTGGATGAGGTCTTGAGCGTCCTGGTCTAGTAAGAAGCGTCCCTGTCCATGGCAGGGTGGTTGGAACTTGATGATCTTTAAGGTCCCTTCCAGCCCAAACCATTCTGTGATTCTTTGAAAAGCAAACTGAGGACAGTTTGGTTCCCCACCTTCAGAGGAGGGAGGGAAAGCATCACTCTCACCAATCTACATTTCTCTGAAACACTCAGCACAACACCTGGGAAGGAGAGAGAAAGATCTGTCTCCATTGAGAGAAGTAGCAGGTGCATAGGGCAACAGATTCTTCCTGAAGGCTAACGATTATGGGAAAGTGCTCTTCTAGCACAAGATATCCTCATCTGAGTGGTCTACATTAGGAAATAAGTTCCACAGTCCTGTTCAGTGTTCACAGAATCACACAGAATCACAGAATGGTCTGGGTTGGAAGGGACCCCAAGGATCATCGAGTTCCATCCCCCCTGCCACAGGCAGGGCCACCAACCTCCAGGCCTGGATCTAGACAAATTTACCCAAGGCCACTTTATTAAACATTGTTGCATTCAGGCATTGAAAAGGATTACTATTATCTCTTAACACATAATGATGTGGGATTTTTCTGTGAACACAAATAGAAATATTATTGTAAAATGTCTCAGGAAACTTAAACAATAAGTCTGTCTGGAATACCAAAACTCACTTCACCAAAATTAAATAGTGTTTTTAGCACTCCTCAAATTCACCCAAAGTATAATTATTAATTCCGTATTCAAAAGTATCTTAAAGCATTTTATAATACATGTACTCGTTAAAATATATTTTTTCTCACTTGAAAGTAATGTATCAATAGATAAGTTTTAAATATCATTTTACATTAGTTGCAAGTTTTTCAAGCTAAATGCTTTGAAACTATTGTTTATAAGTAAACACACTGAAAAATAAAAGTCTTAATATTTGGAGATCACCATAGTGTGAGAAGATGAGAGTGACAAGAACAGGGTCCTGCAGCAGCTTAAAGGCTATAAACAAGACCTACCTACTGTGGGAACTCCACTCCTGGGAGATACTCCTCACTACAGAGCAATGATGAAACAGCTCAACAAAATGTATGTATGGATGTTTGAGAACTCTTTTTAGGGACATGACCAGCAAAAGCACTGACACATCTGGTAGGGAAATACATTCTTACTTCCCACAGAAAGACACTCTTTGCTTCACCACCATCTTTCTCTCTGTTTATTTTTGTATCAACTTCAGGAAAATATGGGGCTTCAGATCAGATGAGAAGTGAACACAGGCCAGCCATGCTCTTCAGCCTGTGAATCAGCAAGCATAGTGACTTGCATATACATTAGTTGAAAAGTGCTGCCTTCTTTGCACAGGTGACCTCAAAGTTTGAAGGAGAAACCCTCAAATGTTACAGCAAAGCCGTCTCTTCTGATCTTGCATCTTGTCCTGGTTTTGGCAGGGATAAAGTTAATTTTTTTTTCTAGTAGATGGTCCAGGACTCTGTTTTTGAATTAGGATGAAAGCAATGCTGATAACACACTGACGTTTTTACTTGTTGCCAAGCAGTCAAGGACTCCTCAACTTCTCACACTGCCCTGCCAAACAGAAGGTGGGGGCCACCCAAGGGGCTGGGTGGGGACATGGACAGGAGAGCTGACCAAACTGGCCAAAGGGATATCCCATACCATATGACATCAAGCCGAGTTTATAACTGGAGGTTAACTGAGGACTGACAGGCATGTCAGGAAGGGGCTTGGCACAGCAGCTGGGGGTCTTGTGAGACACCAACTTCATGGTGAAGGTGTTTGTCTTCCCAAGTCACTGTTATGTGTGATGTAGACCTGCTTTGCTGGGGATGGCTGAACACCTGCCTGCCTATGGGAAGAGGGGAATGTATTTCTTGTCCTGCTTTGCTTGTACACGTGGGCTGAGAGGTCGGGCAGTTTGGGGGTCTTGTGCATCAGCTGGGATCCATTTCAGGTGGTGAGAAATCATTCTGTTCATCCCTTCTTTTGTTGTTATTATTATTGCCCTCCTTCCTGTGTGTGTCCTATTAAACACTTTTTATCTCAACCCACAAGTTTCCTTGCTTTCACTCTTCTTATTCTCTTCCCCATCCTATCAGGGGGGAACGAACAAGTGACTGTGTGGTGCTTAGTTGCTGATTAGGGCTAAACAGCACCACGTCTTAAAGTAAAATTGTTTTACCACGAAAAATCTTTTGTGCTTTTCTAAATGACATATAGATCTTGTGTTGTGCTAATAAAAACATTAGGTTTTTTCTCTTTTATTTCATTCACCCACAGGAATACGAAGGTCTTCAAGATCCAGTTTTAAACCCTGAATTTCACATAGCAACAAAATCACAGCTAAATGCAAGGTCACTGAGTCTAATCATTCCTAACCAAGAAAAAAGATTTGTTCTTTTCAGTTAGTTTTGATAGGTCAGAGCTAATTAATCACTGTAACTCAAGCACGCAACTACTTCACAGGTATGTTAGGGACAGCAACAAAAGAATAGAGGATTTCATTACTTTGGAGTCTTTGTGGAATTTGTTTTATCCTCGTCAAAAAATTCATCAAGCAGCTTGATCTGTTTTTCAAGTCTGTCAATACCATTACTACTCTTAATAAAAACAAAACAAAACAAAACTCCTCTTGTTTCTTTGCTGTCTAGCAAAATGTGTAAATGCACTTGTCTTCACTTTCCATCAGTACCACAGCAAACAATACCTTCCCACAGAGTAAGCTCCCACAGACAGTGAGCTTGGCTTGCATCGTTTGGGCTGCTGCTCTCAGCCTCATCCCTTTAGAGCAGCAGTAACCCTGTGGGTTATTTTGGGTCACCCCAACTGACAGCTCTGCTAGATGGAGCTGTGCCAGCCCACCACGAGACTGGCTCAGACTAAAAGCGTGCGTGCCTGACTCCAGCTAAAGCAAAATGCCCCGTTGTCTGGCACTGGAAGGGGAATAAAAAGAGTGTATTGGAGGGCAGAGTGGAATCACATATAATTTCCAGAGCAGATGAAAAAACCTGAGCAAACTACTCATATGGCACACTTGGGAAGGGCAGCAAAGGAAAACCCAAACCACAGACCAGAGTTCATATAAACAAAAGGATTAAAGTTTGTCACATATTAAGGCTTCCCACTAAATGAAATAAAAAAAGGTTTTAATTAAAAATTCTTTCTGTTAGTCACCCACAGTGAAGTGGACAAGAAAGACAGACATGTACTTTGAAATGGGGGTAATTCCCTTTAGATGTCCATAGCCACGTAACCTCCAAGAACTGTGACAAGACTGGGCACCACTCTTCCCCTGTCACACGTTGGGCTGTATCCTTAAAATAAAATTAAGGAAATAGTACAAAAAGCATTCAGACTTACTGTTGCAGTATAATTCAAAAATCTTGAGATTTTTGACCCTGACTCTGCAAGGCTACCAGCTCCTTGGCTGAAACCGAATAAACGAATGAAGGAATCAGTGAAAACATGGATATTTGAGACCTGGGATGGGGAAATACAGCACAGTCCAAGAGCCAAACCCACTTTCCACAGAAGCTTGAGACCACTAGTTCTCTCATTGACTGAAATGGACCAGGAGTCATCAGAGCAGCAATGTCCATGGGTGGTAACCAAATCCAGGAAGTAGTAAAGCCTTAAACCTCCCAAATGCAACCCCCCATTTGCATTGGGGGGATTTTTTGTGGTTTGGTTGATTTTTTCCATGATTATCTCTGCAATTCTACACTGCAAATGTCATGAGTTTTCAAAACTTTGTTCTGTTTAGGATCCTGTACTCCAATTGGCGTCAAACACACTAACAGCAATACTTTCCTTTTACTTAAATCTCCATGCTTCTAATAAATTAATCCTCTTAACATCCCTCTTGGGTGGATAGGCAAAAACCTTTCTTGTCTGTAAAACTGAGATAAGAAGTACCTTACCTAAGGGCATGCAGTTAGGACTGGGCAAATCAGGGTTAAAATTCAGTAAACAGTGGCTCTCATTTGTGCTCCAATGACTACACTGTGCAGATACTGCCAACTATTAGCATGAAATAACACACACACACACACACACACAAAAAGATTGATAAAGCTGTCTTTGTTATTGTTCTTACTAATATTAGAGATTAAACACCTTACAAGGTATGTATTTTCCTGGCTATTCCTTGCATTGAAGGGAAAAAATATTTTGAGGCGAAAACCCCAAGATTTTGAGTAAAACCAGACACTTATTTGAAATGATGCAAAGGCACATGGTACTAAGGTAAGAAAACCCAGGTGCAAACATAGGTAATGAAACTAGTTAGGAATGGTTTTGTTCATTATATGGCTACTGTGATTCCTAATAGCATTAAATACCCTTTGCTTTTGTAAGTCACCATTATGTGACATGTAATCATTGTCAAATATCTTTGGTTTAACCATATTTAAAAATACTTTTTCAAAACAGTTTATTTTAGCAGATAAATACTGTTTACCTAATGTACATGCAATCTCTTTCTTTCCAGGTGTTATGAATTAAGACATGGGATTGAGACAAGGCCATTTGATTTTTGAGCACTCTGAAATATCTTGAAATGTCATATGGGTCAAATACTATTCTCATGATAATTGTAGAAAAATTAGAAATATGAGTTAGGTTTACAAGATGCTCCTGAACCTTGAAATTGTGATGACAGGATGGAATTTATTGTTCCTATCTCAGTCTCTCAAATCGATAATAAAGGAAATAAAAGTACACATACTCAAGCCTTTCTGAATAAAAGTGTCATCAAACACATCATACAATTTCCATTCTAATATAATCCCTAAGGACACTAAAAAAGGGAGAAAAAAAACGTAGAAAATACCCAGCGTAGCTTTTCATACCTTACTCTATACTACGTCACAAAATTTTCCATTTGTGTGAGCATGCGGTCGAAGTGCCCAGCTTTCCCAGGCTGCCCTGATTTCAGGCTCCTTTCAACAAGAAGTCTTGTTTCCAGTAAGCAGAAACACAGAACACTATATCTGTGGTCTTTCTACGTAAAGAATATCTGTAACTAGCCAGACATCGTAACTTTTCTAGATACAATCTGAGGACAAGGCCCTGTTTTCAGAGAGCAAGAAATGACTTTTTACCCAGATTATCTGAACAAAGTAAAGAGAAGTCATTTATGTAAAAATAGGTGTCCTGAGACTTGAACAACCAAAGAACTTTTCTAAGCAATGGCTTGATAGGTAGAACAGACCTTATGACGTAATGAGACCCTCATATTCCTACAATAGCAAATGCAAAATCATCCGCTGCAACTATGCATGGGCAGACCAAACCCCTGGGCACGCACAGCAAGAAAGATGCTTCTAGAACATACCAGAAGTAGCACACACATGCTGTGCAGGCTGCCTGTGGATGCAGACACACGTGAATCCTGGTTTCAGATTCACTGCTCTTGTTTCTGATCGTGGGATGCCCGGCAGCTCATTCAGAGCCATTTTCCCAACCAGACTGCCAAGCATCTGTGCGTTGCAGCAGGTGGCCAAGGTAGGGGGTTTTTCTGTCGAGAGAAAAACTTTCTGGGAAATGAAAAGAACATGCGTGGGGAAACCCAAGCATATGGTAGCCCTAATAACTATTTATGGTTGTAAGTGGTTACGGTGCATATCACATGGCTATCACGTCTATAAAAGTGTGTGCCTAAGTATGTATACTGCTAGGTTCCTGAACGGTACAGTACACTGAAAATAAATAACTTAAATAGCTACTGAAGTTATCATACTTGTTAAAGAGGCAGTCTAGCAGCATGCTCAGTGTTCTCTCTAAGTGGCTGAGCAGCAATTTCCAGAGATTAAACCACATTTGTTTATAATTGCTTTACATTGACTCTTTCTTCAAATATCTTTTAAAATATTAAATAAGACCTTTTCTACCTAATTTCCTAAATGTCATTCTCTAAAAATATCTTTGAAATATTGTTTTAATATCTTTATTAAGCTTATTATTTTATTCTCAGTTTTCCACTTTTTTTTTTTTTTTAGGACTACCTTGGCATGCGTTATTGTTGCAAAATACAGTAACACCTACTATAAAACCTTGGTAACAACCTCCTTTTCGATGCATCTCAGAGAAGTCAATTTGGACTTTCGGCAGAAATCTGCAAAAAAAAAAAGATTTTGCAAGAGACTCATTTAGTTCTATCTTTACATGTTACCAAAATGTGCCATTACACTACTTCTTAGGAAGAGCTACAAAAGGGGTAGAGAATCCTCTAAAGGAATCAAATCAAGGGTAGTTTTCAAGTGTCCTTTATAGATCACCATTTAATTATATTATTCATATGGCAGCAAAATAACCTGTTAGTCTACTCCCCATTTGAGATCAAAGGTAAAAGAAGGTATCTTGCCCTTAGAAGTTTCCTGGAACAAGGAAAGAAACTGAGTTCCTCTTGTTATGCTTAAGCTTGCTTTTTAAAATGATTCATCCATAATTCTAATAGATGGTGTGAGAAAAATTCTGTAAGCAAATTTTCATATTGTAACAATTGAAATGTAAAATCTTTGGTGACTGACTTTTTGGCATGAAAACCTGCTTCCCTGTCACATGTCAGAAGGCTCACAGGTACCAAAGGGAAGCTCATCACTGCTGGAAAAGCCTGTGTTCTACTGAGCTGTTTTTGGGGAAAGTGACCCAGACAAACACCCTAAGAACTAGGTGATATGAGTCCTCTCCCACAGGGCCTTGGCTCTTCACCAACTGCCCCAGTGTGGGTCACTGCTATAAACTTTGCCACTTTCTGGGCTGGATTTCTGGAATAATTTTCTGTTAAGTTACATATGTATTGAGAGCATTTTACCTCAAATAGCTTTCTGGTTAGACATAATTTGTAGAAGTGCAAAGTCCTGCACCTGAGGAGGAAACACCTCAAGCACATATATGTTTGGGGGCTGACCAGCTGGAAAGCAACTTGGCAGAAAATGTCCCAGTAAACACCAAGTTGGAGATGAACCAGCATTGTGCACCAGCGAAGGCCAACAGTGTCCTGGGTTGTGTTAGGAGGAGTGTTGCAGCAGTTGAAGGGAGGGGAACCTTCCACTCTGCTCAACAATGGTGGGGCCTTATTGGGAGTTCTGGGTCCCATTCTGAGCTGATCAGTACGAGAGATGGACATGCTGGGGAGTCCAGTGAAGTGAAACTAAGATGACTGGAGCATGTCTCCTATGAGGAAAGGCTGAAAGAGCTTCTCAGCCTAGAGAAGAGAAGCTGCAAGGAGGTAATATCAACACCTATAAACCCCTGAAGGAAGAGGGCAAATACACAGGATCTAGGCTTCATCCAGTGGTGTCCAGTGACAGTACACAAGGCAATGGGTACATGCTCATCTCAACAGAAAGAAAAACTTCATTTCACTCTTCACCCCC
Source organism: Heliornis fulica (assembly GCA_013399135.1). NCBI lineage: Eukaryota > Metazoa > Chordata > Aves > Gruiformes > Heliornithidae > Heliornis > Heliornis fulica. Next base: position 210,712 of record VXBZ01000880.1, read on the forward strand.
TAAAGTTTTGCTGGACGATGAGATGGCTTTGAAACTTCTAAAAGATGGGAATTTGATATGGGCTGAAACTTAAGTTTGAAACAAGTATAAAACGTAATATATAAAAGGATCAAGTCTCTTTGTGTACTTTGCTGAGTGGAAGGGACTTTGCTTAACTTAAATCCTAGTCTGGGAGATACGTGATGAATTTACTCTGAATATTGTTGCCAGATTAAACTTTCAGAAAAAATAAGTAGTTGAACAGATGCTCTAAGGACCTAGCTGGGTCTAGCAATGAAAAAGATGTGTTCATGGACCCTGCAATGATAATTGCCCTGACCACACAGAAATATTTCTGGGAACAAACAGTAGTTGGAAGTACTAAAGCAAATTTTGACATGGTCAACTTCCAAGTTCAGAGCTGCAGGTTCTCTAAAAGGTTTGTAAGAAGTACTTGCTTCTTCAAGCACTTAGCTGTGAAAACACTTAACATCTGAGAAAGATGTGCTTGTAACATAATGCAGCAAATGAAAAAACATCTGCAGATGTAAAGGAGATCAGAAGAACAGATTAATACTATCTTAAGGTCAGCTTCCAGCAGACAAGTTAAAACTCTTCTTATAAATTGTTGATATTAGCTGATAAAGAAAACTCAAAAAAATAGAGGATTACGTTGCCATATACATAGTAAATATAAAAGAAAGGTTCATATAAAAGTAAGAAAGAAAGGACAAATAATACCGAAGACAGAATTTAGGAATGTAATCTGGGATCTCATTTTCCTCCCTCTTCCCCATGTATTTGCTTAATTAAAGCCATTTTCTATATTCAAAGAAAAAAAAAAACAAAACAACAAAACAAAATAAAACAACAACAAAACAAAACCCTCACCAAAACCAACCAATATTATCAATGTGGAAAGGAGTTTTTTAAAAAAAAGTCTGTTAATAAAAAAAAATTGTTGAGTAAAATTTGAAATCCGTTTATATGGAAAATATAGCATGAACAGATCCTGAAGCTTGAGAAAGGAAAAAAAAAATCTTTACTTAAATTTCAGTTTCACAGAATGTGACTCCACACAAACATAAAAATACAATTTAGTTCAGGGACCTACAAACAGCACTGGAGTTACAGAAAAGACATTTTTACTTGTCAGCATTCTACATAAAAATATGTATTTTATCAATATTTTGCCAAGTATTTTCCTGTGAAGTGCTGAGGTTAGAAATTTCCTTGAAAATCTGTACATCCTAACACTTCATCAGTGAAATTTTTCCTCTGATTAAACAGTTATTCTTTAACACAGACCCAACAGCTCCCAAGCTATGAAGCCTTAGAAGGTCACAGATTCTGTCTCCATAGGGGACCGAGCTGTTTAGCAAAAAGTATGACCTATTGTGGAAGCCAATGACCTAGTAAAAAAAATAAACAGTACAGTGCTGTAAAGTGGTGGAGCCAGCTGAGAAATAGAGAGCTCAGTAATGAACTGCCTTCTTCCTACAGAGATCAAATCACGTTAAGTGATGCTATTAAAATACATCACATTTATAAGTCCTTACCTGAGACAGTAACAACTGAAATTAGTAAACATCAAAAATGTCTATTTTATTTTTCAGCATATATGAACAAAATTATTTGTTCTTTACAGCAAATTGAATTCCAAACACTCAGATCAACACTCACTCAGGAAAATATTTAGAGGATGTATATCTTCCAGCATTGGAACAGGCTGGCAGGGAGGTGGTTCAGTCACCATCCCTGGATGTATTTAAAAGATGGGTAGACGAAGTGCTTAAGGTTATGGTTTAGTAGAGGACAGTTAAGTTACAGTTGGATTTGGTGATCTCAAAGGTCTTTTCAAACATAGAGATTCTGTGATATGGTGAAGAAACATAAAGAGTGAATTTGAATATTTTTTCCACATACATAAAAAAACCCAAAAAAACACCGAGGGTTACCCATTTATTTCAATGTACTCTGAATCGTGACTTCCAAGACCAATCTGGACGCATTCCTGTGTGGTTTAATCTAGGTGATCCTGCCCAGGCAGGGGGTTGGACTAGATGATCTTTCGAAGTCCCTTCCAACTGTTGACATTCTGTGATTTCGTGATTCTCTAACCTCGAAGCTGAAAACGAAATGTCAATGGAAAACATACACTTTATCATATCATTCCTTTGGATTTTAAGTTTTAGATAGTTCTCATTAGAACTGAATTTGAAAAATATCCTGCAAAAAAAAAAAAAAACCAAAACTAAATCAAAACCCAAAAGCAATGAGTTAACACACTTTTAAAGGGTCATGATTTACACATGATTTCACAAAGTTTTATATATAAGTTTATCAAATAATCTGGAAATATAAAACATGAGTATCTAAATTTAGGGTTTGGTTAATCATTATGGCATTTGGAAGGTTCTCTTTTGCATATTATGAAAATAAGTGAGGATAATCCTTACATCACCCTCACTATCGGTGGGACTATGAACATTTGCACTACTAATAGTCCCTTAAAATAGGTAAACCATATAACACCTTGCTTAAATTTCTGAGAGGTGGGTAATGTTTTATGTCTTTATTTTAAAGACAAACCTGGTCATCACCTCCAAAAGAAACAAGACAGCTCTAAAAAATAGAAGTCATTAGTTGACAGAGACTACATTTCAGTAGTGTTATGTTCTTTCATCAAAGCAAGTTCATCTGGCTGCGGGTTTAAAAAGAGGAACAAAAATAACACACTGCCAGGGACTGTAGTGATCACTCATCAAAGCATTAGGATACTAAAGCCAATGTTATATTCAGATCTCATTACCGAGAAAGGTAGAAATACCAGTCAACATAGCAGGTGCCACACCATGGGGTGCTGCAGAGAACAGCAATGAGCTGCTGTGATAGAGTCAGACAGGATGGATTAAAAGAAAGGCCTTGCAATGGCATTAGGCCCACAGAGCCAAATATGATTTAATCAAATTATTTTCAGAAGAATGAATCTTCTGCTACAGACTAAGATTAGAACATCCTTTAAAATTACCATTCCAGAGCTGCAGTTGAAGTATTTCCCAGGAAAAATTACAAATACACTGTTTATTCAGTAACTGATCCTTCCTGTGTTGGTAGAGTGACAATAAAATTCAGTAGAATGGCATCTGTAAAGCTATCACACTGTTGCAAAACTCAAGAAAAAGACATCTTTGGAAAGCTTCTTGTAAGGCTGGCAATAAAGTACAAAGTAAACACTTCTTTCTGATACAAAGAAAATTCTGGATTTGTGATTCATATTGATTTTTGGCTTCTAGGAAAAAATATATATGACATAAAAGAGCAGATGTCCCAAAGCTCAGCAAGGTGAGGAAGAGTTTTGTCACATAGGTATTTTAACACATTCTAATAAACCTTTTCACAGATCGCATTTCACAAGCATTTCTAATCACATACACCTACAAAAAACTAGGCAGGCAGTGTTCTCCTACATGGCTAACTGGCTGAGAGAAAAAAAAGTTCTGATTGTTTCATTACGATTTTTTTTCCCAAAACAATGCCATAAATCTGGAATTCAAACCGTTTGTGACATCCAGTTCTTCCAAGCAGAGAGACTGCTGCATTTTGTTACTCCTCCTGATGTTACAAGAGAAACTTTTATAAGTGTTTGTGCCTGAAATAGGGACTTTCTGCACAGTTGTTTGATTTGTAGCTACACAATCTAATCCCCCTCTGACTTAAGCTAACATAAATTTCCCAGCCAAAATCAAGAGTTAGACTCAACACAAAAGAGTAAGACCTACTAATGAATTAAACCTCACAGCAATCCAGTAGGACAGCTAACTGTTATTATCACCAAACCTGTCAGATTTAATACTTCCTACAGAAAAATCAACTCAATCTGTTTTGCTGCCTGTGCCCTGCTCCTTTCAGGCATTTTTCCATGCAGCGCCTCTGCATGTCTGCTCTTAGCATGCAGCAAGACATCCACTGCTATGCAAGGCACACGGGAACCTGAGAATGTATCCACGTGCCGTCCTGATGAGCAGACCCCATCAGAAGTCACAGTCCTCAGCTACAAATTTACATGGCAGGCTATAAATCCTCTTGACCATGCAAATCAGCTATCTGCCAAACAAATGACCTATTCACAGGCATGAAGCAACATGATCCAAGCTGAGTTCGGTCTCTCTGTTTAATGGCTGTGATGTATGATAAACTCAGATGACTTTGCAGTGGATATTCAGAATGAGATCCTTGACCACAGAGTTTCAATCTTTGGCCTTTAAGCATAGGAATATCCCTCCTAATTCACACAAATTCTACAATAAGACTGAAAATAAACTGTGAGACAGTATAGAAAATACTCAAATATTTGTTCCTTGGCTCATTGCTGGCTGGGGATTAGATTATATAATGACAAATTTACTTTGCTTCCCTGCAACAGGAAAACTACTTGTTAGGCCACGTATCACAAACTGAGAAAGGCAACTAGGAAAAGTAAAGAAATCAATTTCTAGTCCCTGTGGTGATATATTCTGCGTGTGAACTGTGTTATGCCTGGGGAGCACAGATTTTATCCTTAAATAGAAAATTTCTGTCTTGTCTTTTGAAATGTCTTTTTAGTTCAGACTTTCTTCTGAGAATATGCCTTACTGTGCGAATACTATGTTCCCATTTGTATTACCAAATATGAAAGCCATCTTTCACACAGAAAATTATTATTATTAGGTCTTACAGAAGTAGACAGAAGTACAAAAAAGTTTGAAGGAATGGAAAAAATTCCCTTCTTTTTTCTTCAACAACTCATTCAAAGTTTATAAAAGTAGCAAGGCCTGTAAACTATCAATTTTTTATTATAACTAAAGAAAAATCCAAGTACACTATTTTAAGTGTTCAATAACTTGAGATACTACTGTTCTACTTTAGACTTTTGGAAATCAATGAAAGAATGAGTTAGGATTAGATGAGACACCTCTATCAACTTCTCTCCAAATACTGTACAATATAAAGAAAAAGGAAGTGAGTAGGCAAACTTGTGCTGTTGCATTTCTGTGTCCAAGTGCCATACACTATGGATTTAATTCCTTGAAGATCAGTAGGAAAAGAAATGAAGTCAACGAAGGTATGAAAAATGTGAAGTCTATTTATATATATATGTATAGATTAGGCACAGCTTTTGTAGGTATAGATAGATATTCCACCTAAATATTAATTAGCCATAGTGAAAACATGTTTGAAGACGACAGACAACATTCACAGCTGCCATAAAATAGAACTTCTGCCAGATCTGTCAGAGTAGCTCAGATCTGACAATCAGAGCTCCAAGCGAGTCACTCTGCCCTCACCACCCAAGTGTAAGAAATAGTGGGGGAAAATGTTTGAGAAGCCTGCACTTTGCCACCCAAGATGCACAGACAGCTGTCATTAAGTTAGGGAAAACACAGGATCTATAACTTATCCTGTAGATTAAGCAATTTTGAGTAATGGGAACTGTAGTCAGCCCATAAGATTTCTAACATTCAGGCTGATTTTAGATCTTAAAAAAACACAACAAAAACACAAACAACACCACCAAGAGAAGCACACACCCCACCTCCCCCAATACTTTATCTCGTTTGAGTTGTCATGTCTCTCTAACTCATCTCTTTCCCCCAACACAGCTAATAAAAAAAGAGATTATTTTAAGATTTGAGATTTTTGTATTGAGAAATGTCATTATTGCGAGACAAACAAGGAAGACTCAGATAATCTCACAAAATTTTTAGTCTTTCTTTTTCCAGTTTCTAAAACTGGGAAACAGGAAAAAGCTCTTCAGATGTTCCTAACTAGCAAAAATGGTTCAGACAGGTTGAGATATAAAGGAAACTAACGGATTCAATTTGAAAAAATTGACACAGATAGTAAGTCATGCCTTTGTCTTAAAAATCAAGCAAACAAATGAAAAAGTTTAAAAATCTTTACAGCTTTCAGAGTTGTTTTTATTTTCAGATTTGAGCTCGCGGCATGCTTCTGTTACCGTATTTTTTAGATTTCTGTATAATTCTGACCTTCGAAAAGCATTCTGTTTAATGAAAGCTGATATTCCTATATTCTCATTTAACATAAGACTCTACTGGAAAAAAAATCATTTATCATGAGATTAGGAAAAAATAATCATAAGATCTTTTAATAAAAAATCATGTATAATGTATATTTGGGACATAAGATCAGCTATCATAGTCGTCTAAAATCTCCTTATGTCTCTGAGGTCTTGGACCTCTCTCAATCTGCTACCAAAAATGTAAATGCATCTGTGACCTGTAACATTAATATGACTAATTAGCTGCAATCCTTCTGCAGACCAGATAGACATAATGATAATAAAAAGGTCAAGGAGAGTGGCTGAAGAATTGGTGTAACTTATGTTGACTCCACCCAGGCTCAGCCATTAGAGACTTTGAGGCTAATATGCTGCTCTGAAACAATAAATAGGACAGAGTCATTGAGAGGGAACAAGATTTCTCTTTGCTTTGAGTCTTTTCCATTCCCAGAGTATTGGACTTCTGACTTGCAGAAAAGCTATAAAGCTTACCATCTACTGATAGGGCTGTAAAATCAAAGCTAAGAGTTCAGTAGGTATTTATACAGAAGTCATATTTGTGTAAGTTCCCTGGTTTAAATTTATAGGACAGGCACCTAGGTTTGGTGCGATAAAGTTCTGGGATACTCATCAATGAACAAATTAAAGGGAAAACAGTTTTGGTGTGTGGCTGATCCACATCACAAGAATTATTCAGAAGATGAAGATTTTATTTCTCTTGGATGCAGATGCCCAATATCACTATACATCCCACTTATAGCCTCTTCTGTGCCTCACAGTCACATTTGTAACATGGAGATTATTCAGTTACCTAAATCCCAAAGGAATTCCTGTCTTAGTTTACCATAATATCTGGGGATCCTCAGAAAGAAGATGTGGTGACTCAATAGCATTATGATTAAAAGAAAACAAAAGGATTGCAAAATACTCCATACAAGGGTAAGTAATAATGTTCTTATGTGTCAAATCATCACAGCACATGCCCTACTTAAATTATTACAAATATAGAAATACTTTATGGCTTAACAGTCAAGAACCTATTTGGATAAATGGTTAATTGAGATAAAAAACATATTTCAAAGTCATTCCCAAAGCCTCAGTGTCATACGGTGCTCATTTTAATGTCAGGTTGATGGTCATTTCAGAGGTACTTCATCCCAAGGACTGTTGTCAGTTATATTCATCACAAAGAGACCTAATCCTGCTCAGCTAAAACCATCACCAATAAAGTACAGGCTAAAAAAGACATCACATAGGCAGGTGGCTGCAGCACATCTACAACAAAAGTACAAAAATGTGAGACTAATCTGGCTTCCAAAAGGTGAAGGAGTAGAAAGGATCTCTACCTGGCAGAATTTTTCACACACAAAAAAACAGCTGCTTCAGTCATTTCTAATTGTCATGTTCCACAACTTCAAGAAAACTGATTAAAAAAGCCCCACTAAACCAGAACACATAAAATACCATAAATCAAACTAAAACAAACAAACAAACAAACAAAAAAAAACCAAATAGCAGGAAAAAGAATTATGATCAAAAAATGATAAGTCAGACATTCCTATCTTACAAAGCTAGGCAGTTCTTTATTATTCCAAAATCACAACTATTGTGAGAGAGTGTCTAGAGAAAATTTTATGATGATCTGTTGAAAGTTGAAATTAATTAAAGAACCAGACAGATGATTTCTTTCTCTCTCTCATTTCCCACCCTCCCAAAAAAAAAAAAAAAAAAAAAAAAGTTGTGATGGGCTGTTTTCTGGTTTTAGTTTAGTTGCGTTTTTAAAAAACTTTTTTATTCTTTTTTCTTCTTATTACTCATCAGGTCATAATTTAAAATCTTGACAGTTTCTTTTTTGTTTTCTTTTTCAACAGGAAAGCATTCAAAACCAAAAAGTACCTCCTGACCTCATGGTTATGAGAATTTTATGGGATACTCAGGTTGAAGCCACTTATGTGAGTCATACCATCCACTTAAAATGTGGCATTTCCTTTGCTGTGAGGAACAGACTCAGCTGCTCACTGTATTGTTATCCAAGCCCTCCTACAGAATTGTGACAGCTTTTTTGACATAGGAATAATTCCTCAAAAGCCACCATGAAGCTAGTGCCTGATAGATCTTAGAAAAATGCTTCAACCTCTAGTAAAATTCATGCTGGATCTGAGAAATACTCTGAGAATAATTTCCGCAAGACTTTTCTCTGACAAGTACCAAAAAATAAATCTCTTCAAACTGAAAAAAAAAAACAAAACATCCAAGTCAATCCTTAACAGCACTGAAAAAAGAAGGTAAATCTGTCATTAGAATAATAATAATAACCTAGGCTTTATACTAAAAAAGTGTATAATTTCCTTTATGACAGATTGATCGTTACCTATTACTTTTTATACAGTGCTAAGTGCAACATCCTCCAATGTTAAGTATTTACAAATATATACAAAGCTAATTATCTTTTGATCAGTAACCTGACTTCTCTGCATGCTTAGTTGTTTTCAGAGACAGTTATCCATACTAGAACAGTCAAACATCTGACAACAGTATGGCATAGTATTTTTCAGATTTGTCCAGTGTTACGCCTATTTCCTAATGATGCATATGACATACCTGTAGGACTTTATGCTATGATACACTAAAAATATCCAGTTAGAAGCTTTGTATACAATGCTGATTTTGAGATTGAAGAAGTCATTGAAATGTTCACAATTAAATTATGCCCTAAAAACATTTGTCTTAGCTTTAACTCAACATTTTAAAAGTATATTTATTTAGCATTTGTATTTTTTAATTACTTCACTGAACTAGAACACATTCGAGGTGCTTGTGTGTCTGTGTGTGTGTGAGAGGGAGAAAGATCATTCTTACAATTTTTGTAGGATTTTGAATTATTTTCCACATTAACATCCTTAAAACCTCATACTTCGAAATTAAGAAAATATGATATAAACAGGAAAAGCAGCTTCACTGAGTTCTACAAAGTAGAACACAGTTTAAGGTCGGGTTTTCATTAGACAGATGAGATAACTTGACATAACTTCAAGTGAGAAGTGTTTCCTGAGTAGGTACTACAGAAACTTTTTTCACACGTAATAGGTAAAAAATGAAAGGATTTTTTTTTCAGACAAATACTTCTAAACACATACTTCATTTGAATTCAGCATTTTGTTAGTGATCTTGATGAATTATGAGACTCCTTGGAACAAAGCATTGTGCATTCATTTAAAACTACTAACTTGAAATGTCCTCCTTAACTGAGGCTGTCATAGATGTTGCATCTGAAATGACTACGAAGAAGAAATGAAGTATTGAATAATGTCAATACCAGAGCATGCAAGAACATTAGTGGAATGCCCTTTAGCAAAAGAGTGGCTAGTAACTACCAGCTATAGCACAAAAGCCTTGATTTCCACCCTTCCTGGAAAACGTTGTAGGAATCTCAAGTAACTTGCCATCCAATCAGTGACCAGAGAATATAAAGCCAAGTGAAACAAACCACACAGCAAAAAATCCCTCACAGATCTCCTGACACATCTTTTTATACACCACTGATACTTAACCGTGACTAGTCAGTCTATGTGAAATGTCTCAAACTCAGATCTCTATTAACATTGACTCAAAATAAAAGAGCAATCTATTGAGCTAAACTGTGACATAATGGATGCAACTCAAAATCCAGCCATATATGAGTGGGACATCACTTTTCACATACTTAATTTATCTGATGATGACAAGTCTGTAGGCCACAAGCAAAATAAAGTCAGTGCTATCTACTTTAATATGATCTTCTTTGTGCACAAACAATTTTATGGATGGAAGACTTTTTTTGAGCGCACATACAGTATGTTCTCCAAGCTACAAAAGGAGCACTTATCTGAACAAATCTTTTTAAATAACACAAATATCTCACACTAGCTGTGGTCTATTTCAGAAGAGTTTCTTGAAGCACGCTGTGTATTTTGTATTAAACTATTCCATATGTTCACCTCCCATGTACAGCTAATTTTAAAACTGTTTTTCTTAGCATCTTCTCCTCTGTTATGATCCCCTTAGAAAACAAGGTAAAGAAAAAATCATGGGACTCAGGAATCTGTGCTTGTTAAAGATCCGGATTTTATGATGCACAAGGCAGTCTCACAGAGTGAATCAGCATCTCTTTCTCTTCTGTCCTCACTAGCAGCAATGGCAATTTGAGACCAACAGGTCTAACAAAATAATTCTATCACTAGCTTACAGGTTTCTGCATGTATCTAATTATAAAGACTCTCCTGAAGCACTTAACTTGAAAATACTGTTTTCAGTAAATTTTCATAAAATTTTATCGAACAGTACTTTTGAAAGAAAAGTTTACTTTCAAAAAATATTTTCTTTGTGTTTGTATTTCTGCATTCCATAAATATTTTCACATTTAATTTTAGATAAGCTTTTAAAGTTTTATATAATCACAGAATGGTTTTGGTTGGAAGAAACCCAAAAGCCCATCAAGTTCCAACCCCCTGCCATGGTCAGGGACACCCTTCACTAGCCCAGGTTGTCCAAAGTTCCATCCAACCTGGCCTTGAACACTGCCAGGGAGGGGGCTTCTCTGGACAGCCTGTGCCAGGGCCTCACGGCCCTCACAGGGAAGAATTTCTTCCTAATGTCTAACAATTCTTGCACTTTAAACCAATTACCCCTTGTCCTATCACTGCACTCCATGACATATAGTTCTTCTCCAGCTTTTCTGCAAGAGCCTTTCAGGTACTGGAACGTTTCTCTTCCCTGGTCTTCTCCAAGTTGAATAGCCCCAACTCTCTCAGCCTGTCTTCACATGAGAGGTGCTCCAGCCCTCTAATCATCTTCCTGGCCTCCTCTGGACTCACAATGTAAACTAAAATATAATACAAAATGTTAGGTTATACTGCCTCTAGATTATTTATATACATTCAGGAGCACATGATTAGTGCATTTAATGTCGTGTATCGAACCATCATTAAAGGCTAGATAATGTTCAGTTACTGCTGATACACTGATTAATGATTGCATATTATATAAATCTTCCTAAATCTTTAGGAATGTAATTTCTTTCTATACCTTTTTTGGTGGTGGTAAATGTTTGAAATTCTGATGATTTAAAGAAAAAAAAAAAAAGCAGAAGAGACAAATAATACTCTGCTCGAATTCCAATTTCTAAACCAAAATAAATATTTATAGGTTCCTGAAGCAACAATGCAAGACATTTCAGAAAATGCTACCTTACAACTCAGAACAAAGCAACACTGTGAAATATTCCTGCAACATAGGAATTGCATGTTTCAGCAGGATCTGTGACTTCTGTGGTGGAATTATGGAGCACAGTGGGAGATAAATACAGCATTAGCTGTGATCATTGTAATGGGAAGTGCTGATAGAAATTTGCAATGATTCATTCAACACCATCGCTCTCCTACCCTTGTTAAAAAGTGTGACAAATGAGAAGCATAGACTTTACACTGAAGAGGTAATGATAGCTACATGCAGATGAAAATTTATTATCCTATGTTCATTTTTCCCTTAAACAGACATCTTTAATGGATTTTTCTCCCTAGGCATCCTACTGTCACCTAATTTGTAGTTGTAACAGTCTAAATAAGCAACTACTTTATTAATATTAACAAGACATTTCCATATTTGTAATATGTAGCAAGATGACTACAGGTAAGTGGTGAGTAGCCCAGCTTCTAAATGTTAAATCTAAGTAACATAGTAAGAGTAAATGCATTATAAATGAGAATAGAGATGTGTTAAAGCTTAAAAAAACTAGAAGTGAGACACAGAATAAACACCTTTTGACTATTCTACACAGTATCCTGCTTTCTGGATGTGCTGAGAGCAATGGGCACCAAGAAGTGTCTTTCAGCTGTGCTTTTGCCACACATACTCACATAATTTTAATTTGATATTAATAACTTGGCATGCAGCAGTGTGTACCATTTCAGTCTGAGTGACCTGGGGTTGTTCAACCTGGAGAAGAGAAGGCTCCAGGGAGATCTTGTAGCAGCTTTCCAGTACCTGAAGAGGCCCATAGGAAAGCTGGGAAGGGACTTTTTAGAAGGGCATGTAGTGATAGGACAAGGGGGGAGCAGTTTAAGTGGGAAGGGGGTAGGTTTAGATCGGACATTAGGAAGTTCTTCAATCTGCGGGTGGCGAGTCACTGGCACTGGTTGCCCAGGGAAGGGGTGGCTGCCCCCTCCCTGGAGGTGTTCAAGGACAGATTAGATGAGGTCTTGAGCGGCCTGGTTTAGTGAGAAGCATCCCTGTCCATGGCAGGGGGGTTGGAACTTTATGATCTTTAAGATCCCTTCCAGTCCGAGCCACTCTATGATTCTGTGATTCTATGATTTCAGAGCTTTATATATTAATAAATGCCACTAGCCAGGAACTGCACTTTCCCATTCAGGTATGCATATGCTTAACTGAAAACTGAAAATCAAAACAGATCAAAACCCAAAGCTAACTTTTGTTACATAAACACTAATAGGCAATCAGCAGAGTTGTCACCTAATCACCCCAAAGTGTCTTCCATTTAAAAAAAGACACTGATTTTTCAAATTTCTGATGAGAAGTTCAGGTTTGCAAGTTCACCCGAACAACACTGAACAAGTCTCACAAGACATGATAATTAATGGTCACCTTAAAGTAGATGACTTAAGATAAAATTATGTATTTTGATCACTAATGCTGAATTTATACTGGTTTGTATTTCTACCAATTTCATACTGGAGTAAATCACTACAATACTAAAAAACTCACATCTGTCTCTCAATATAATTCCAGAGAAACACTCATTAAATATGATAAACATAATATATTATAAATTACACATTAAAATTAGAAAGACCGAAAATATTGTTAAGTGACTAAGTATTTATTTAGAGAGCTGTATAGCTCTTTTTTCCTAAGCTTGTAAAGATATACAAATCCAAATCATGTTAAATGAACACTGCAGTGTTTCTTTTAAGATTTAAAGTACTGAGGCAGTTACATATATGCAATAAATGTCATTGTCTTTAACTTGTCTAACTGGTGTGAAATGGTCAGAATTTTTTTTTAAGTTACAACTGAGGATATTCAACTGTCTCAGCCAAGTTTATGTTCTGTCTTGAGTGATCCAAAATACTCAAACAGTTGTTATTCACAGACATTATAGGTGCAGATAGGTAGAAGTAAAGAATGAACATTTCTTGAACTCAAAACCTGGAGCTCATGGAATAAATGTTTCACGGTGTCGTAGTGCCACTGCCATTTCATTTTCCTAAATGCCATTTGGCATTCAGACTAAATTTGCTTTCCATTTTCCAGTGACTGCATCAAAATAGAAATAAATGCACTGTCACTCTGTCATCCTTTTTATTATTTATTTTTCCTGTTCTTCTCAAAGCAGATACAGTACTCATCTCAAATAAATGAGCAATAATGGCACAGAGCCATGGCAGGGAGGTTGTACCACTATTTCTTTTACCAGGCATATGATGAAACTCGCACATAACGATAACAAGAACAGGTCATGTTTCTTATGGTCCACAGTGAGAATATTCACACTTGCCATATGTGTGAAGATCAGTGTGCTTCATCCAGAAGTCTCTGCTCATTCTGACCAGAGCCAGAAGTCCACAAGTTGCATCCTGTGAGTCAGCTGCTCACACATGGCTTAAAGCCCAGGACACTGGCACTAGCTCTCCTACCTCCAAAGTCAGCTTTGCCCTTCAAAGATGCCCGAACCCAGAGCGCCTCCTTCTTTCACCTCTCACAGGACACAGTGGCCTCACATTAAAAGAGTTATGACAAGCAAAATGGCATTTCTAAGCATTGTACCCTTTCTCCAGTATGAGGAAGATGAACACTCAGATGTGGCATAAGCCATGCAGCCCTCCTTCCCAGATGCTTAAAACCAAATTCCTAGGGACATATATTCACTAGTTACATCAAAATGTGTTCGTGTTTGTTTCTTCCCTTAATATTCTACATTGCTTTGAAGACCCTGTCTTTGAGTTGGCCTCACCATCAAGGAAACCACTGTTTCCATCTCGTCATTCCATATGGAGTAATGTTACCTATCTAATGAACAAAGAAAGTGGCTGTCCCCATTTTTTTTTTTTGTGCTGTTTTGTTTTCTGTAAGCAACTGGCACTTTCTCAATATAGGGAAATACAAAGAAAAGTTTTTCACAGATTCCTGTTTGGTATTTTTGTTATCTTTGAGGAGGATGTAAACATCTCCCTTTTTCAAATAAATCAATTGATTCTTCTGCTATAAAGAAATGGATAGCATTCTCTCAGGTTTTTTGTGTGTGTTCATTCTTTGTTCAACACCTAGCACAATCCCTGGAACGGGATCTTTCTCTATTTTGTGTAAGATTTTAATATTGCGGAAAAGAAAAATAATTGTGCTCAGTTTAGCATGATTTCCAGTCTTTAGCACAAAATCAAACATTGCATGAACAAGATAAGAAATACATTGAAAGTGCTACAAATGGAAGTTGAAATATGACTCCAGAGAGTATCTGCAGGTACACAGCCAAATCACTGTACCTGAGCCCACTCTCTTACTAGGACATCTTTAATTCTTTTAATGCAGTTCAGCACAATGCTCCAAGCTGAGACATTCATACACCACCCTCTTCAGCAACTCTAACTGTTGCATGTTTCTGAACCTCCTGCTTTTACACAAATTGGGGAAGACAAGTGGACACAGACAAAAGCTCCTCTGCTCAAACCTGTTGTGCTTCAGAGGATGTGGAGCCATACTGGAATGATTCTGAACTTGAGCTATCAATATCAGCACATCAGTCAGTGTGCGCTGCACTACAGAGATGCTGAACCAAAGCCTCCTCACAGCCTTGCAGTCAGACACTAGGTAAAGGAGCTTATTCTGCTGTGCAGGCATGCCACTGTCTCACTGAATTATTTTTCTTTTTTTTTTGTCCTTCAGCTGTTTTTCCCAAGACTTTCATCACCAAACCCACTTGTACATTCCTACTTCTTACTATCATTTCCTTCCTTGCCACTGTGCTATACAAAGGGCTAATTATGTACCAATTTCTGCTATTGTAATGTAGGCAATACAGCCACTTGCAATATCTTGATGACTGTACTAAGCTAATTTTGGGGATGCATCCAGTAATTATTATCATACAATGATGTCAACTGTATAAAAAAATGAACCTGAAGAGAAAGTGGATATGTCAGAAATGGCAATGGGCCACAGAACTATGCATAACTAATTAACTATTTTAAACATTTTTTCTGATTGAAGCTAACAATCATGTGAGAACAATTAAAATGGTACCTGAGAAAAATAATTTGTCTTTATTTGATTCTTGGTAGATATGGGTATGAATCGACAAACAATAATCAATGTTACTATTTTGCAGATTTTTTCCTTACTAAAACATGCCAGGGACATTCTGTAGTTCTCAGTGAGGGTCAGAGCCCACTTTTTGCACTCACACACACAGCAGCCTTCCTCCACAAAACCAGCTGCCAGATCCCAATGGTGGCTGGCTGGGAGCTGCTACCACCAACTGCATGCTAGGTGTTGGCACTGCCCACAGCAGTGCTGGGGGTTCTGCTAGCAGCTGACCCTTGCAGACCATCATGCATTGGTGAACAGTTCCATAGCTTGTTTAAAAAGCTAGGCTAAACATCTCCATGGAGGTCAACAATAAAAGAGCTTTTGGCACACCTTGTGAAGCTGGTAAGAGTGATCAGTCAGTAAAACCTCTTCTCTCTATTCAAAGTTGTCTGCCCACATCCATCTATTTCACTCATACTTGCCCCATGGACACATGCTCATGAACAGCTTCCATCCTGCACTAATTATTTCAGTCTCTTACAGGATGTCTTTTGGAAGGCTGAAAGAGAACTGTTTGTCAGATTGCCATAGACAATTTCTGTTCTCCATTTGCCCTTCAACAGTTTAGAGGGTGCCAGAAGGAGGTGGGAAAGCATATTCATGAAAACCACTGTGGAAGGTGTTTCTACAGATTTCAATACTTTAGCATGTTTCAGTCCAAAGCTCACAGAAAGTCTACTGCCATAGCGTGTCACACCATATTCAAATGTCAGACTGGGCCTGACAAGGAGAGCAAGTTGCCCATGGTAAATTGCTAAGTACTGATGCTGGTGCAGCAGTAATGACTGAGAAACTTTGCCACAGCAGAGCACTGGACTAGGCTTAGGGTAAAATATCCGGTAACTATCCTGGGAAAGTCCCTTTTCCTGGCAGTTGAAATTCAAATGATCAAAATTTGCCTCTAGGCCTACAGTTTCTGAAAATGAGAAACTTTTATCGGTATCCACTAAAATATGAAAGGAACAAGCGTTTGGTTATTCCAATGCTAGATACTTCCCTTGATGAATTATGTTGATCCAAATCCATCCTTCACCTCTTGTTTTCTTTCACTGCCTGTTCACAAAATGGACTTGAGCAGTACTGTATGATGAAGCGCAAATTTTTTGCACTACAACTATCTTTATTGTAACTCTATCAGAGATGAACAGAGGTCTTCAGTTTTCAAAACTATCATTTCAGCTTCTTTCACAAAAAGCAGATCAAATAGAATTGCTTTTAACAGTGCTTATTTGTATTGCGAAATGAGGCATTTATTACTTCCAGTAAACCAAACTGAATCAGCCATTCTGCAACGTTTTCTATAACACATTTATTTTTCTAAAAGAGAGGGATATACAAATCTCATTTTTAGAAAACCTAGCCAGGTACTGGAAATCTAAACTTGTTAAAGGGAAACGCTGAAGGTCAGCTCTTAGTAATTGTTTAGGGAGGGATTAGTGTCATGTTAAAAAGCCTGGTTTGCTGTTTTCCTGCAAATGCTGATTGCAGCTCCAGGCATCATTTTGAATGAACTGTCTTGTCTTTGGCACAGAAGATAATTATCTCCGTCCCACCCAGAGAACTGAGTTCCAGCCAGCAGGGACAGCTGAGCTAAAAAGGAAACAAATGCCATATTCAAGCTAAAGATATTGTATTGTGTTTACAGTAAAATCTTATTGAGTTTTCTGCCATATTAAAATGTTATAGAGGGTGTCGTGTGCCAATGACCAACAAGCAGTGTGTGAGAAGGGTAATACTAGGCACCAATAGCCCATTAATAGTATAAACAAGACTTTTACAGAAGTCTAATATGAAGAGGCCACATTCAATGCATTTCTGTAATCAAAATCCTCCATGACTTCAGAACTTGTCATGCCTGCAGGTTATATAGATAAGGGCTTTTTAAGAGAGCTCATGATCAAGAGCTAAAAGTAAATTCCAGTAAAAATACAATTATAAACAAAAATAAAAAAACAGTTTAAAAGTAACTGCATCACTATGTAGCCTGTAGCTACTGGAGAACTTTTTCCTACACTGCCGGATGCAGTGTAGTTTTAGAGCTGAGTGTGAGGAGAAAGCATCAGAAACCGGCATGTCAAGTTCTAATGACTGCTTAGACCAACCCCATTTTTAAAAGAACCAGTGTTTAGAGGATTTAGGATTTTAGCTAACTCATTGTCAGGATAACGTCCTTTATTAAGGAATCATTTAAAATTGAATCAATGTGAAGTTTAATTTAGAAACTCATCAAAAGTTGAGCCTGAACATGAAAACTAGATTCTCACATCCAACACTTAGCATTTGCAGAGCTAACCTCATTTCTTCTCCAATAAAGTAATTTATTTGTATGCACAGAGTCTTTTCAAATTTGATATAAAGCATTAAATGCAGTAATCAACATGCCCTGAAAATTTATCTCTTCATCACCTGTAGACAACCTCCATATGCTTATATCATACAAATTCAAAGAGGTAAGCTCCCCCTTGGAAGATAAGCATATCTTTTCCATGGAGCTGGGCCTGTCACTTCTTCAACTCTACATTTCCTAGAAGATAATAAATTTAAAATATACCTAGAAGATAATGAACTTAAAGTATACTGTTGCCCATTCGGCATTGTGAAAGTGGGTATTCAATATTTACAGGAAGGCTGTTTGGCATGCTAGGGTAAGCTGCAAGAGTCATAACTGAAACAGATATGGCAGACCAACTGCACCCTGGATTCAGCAAATACCGCATTAGAACATAAGATCGAGTTCAAATTTTTAGGCACGTTAAATGGCTGCTTTATGGATGTCCTGGTTGAGAAATAAAAGAATAACCTTCTAACCAGGTCCTGAATAGTAATACGGTGTAGCTTACAGCTTATGGTTGGAGACCTTCTCCATATAAAAATAAATTAAGCAGACAAAAAGGTGCCTAAGTTGGACATTCATATAGTAACAAACAGATTCACAAGGTCAACTACTGTTTTGTACTACAAATTGTGAAATGAAGATTTACAAAGTGTTAAAAATTGTGAAGGGCAGCCAAAAAGGTAAATTATTGTAGTAGGCTCCAAACTATTTAAAAACACAATATTAGAGGACTGGATCATATGCTTAGCACTTCTAAAGACCACAGAATCTCAGAATTGTAGGGGTTAGAAGGGGCTTTGAGAGATCGAGTCCAACTCCGCTGCCAAAGTATGTTCCCTGGAGCAGGTCACACAGGTAGGTGTCCAGACAGGTCTTGAATATCTCCAGAGAAGGAGACTCCACAACCCCCTGGGCAAACTGTTCCAGTGCTCCATCACCCTCATCATGAAGAAGTTCTTTCTCATATCGGTGTTAAACTTCCTGTGGTTCAACTTGTGACCATTGCCCTTTATCCTGTCTCCACAAACCACTGAAAAGAGGTTGGCTATTTCCCTTTGTCTCCCGCACTTCAAATATTCTTAAATTTAGAAAGGTGAGAAGATGGAAAACTATGAAGGTTGGTGATAGTATCAAAATTGAGAAGTCATCTTTCAAATAGCGACGACGTGTGCCAATGAGGAAGATAGAAGGAATCCTAATCTTTATCATGTTTTAACAGGCCAAAACCAAGTTTGAAGTGTAACTCTCCAAAGACCAAAATCCAGACAATACATATTAAAAGATTTTCAAATTTTCAAACGTATAAAAAATAAGAAGGCTGTCGAAACCAATGTCATCTACCTGGACTTGTGCAAAGTCTTTGACACTGTCTCGCATGACATTCTTCTCTCTAAACTAGACTTGGGAGTACTGGTGGATGAGAGGCTCAACATGAGCCGACAATGTGCTCTTGTGGCCCAGAAGGCCAACCGCATCCTGGGCTACATCAAAAGAAGCGTGGCCAGCAGGTCACGAGGTCACGAGCGTGGCCAGCAGGTCACGAGGGCAGAGTAGAGGGGGAGAATCTGCCCTCGTGAGACCTCACCTGGAGTACTGTGTCCAGTTCTGGAACCCCCAACATAAGAAGGACATGGACCAGTTGGAGACAGTCCAGAGGAGGGCCACAAAGATGATAAAGGGGCTGGAGCACCTTTCCTACAAGGACAGGCTGAGATAGTTGGGGCTGTTCAGCCTGGAGAAGAGGAGGCTCCGGGGAGACTTTATAGCGGTCTTCCAGTACCTCAAGGCGGCCTACAAGAAAGATGGGGAAAGGTTGTTCAGTAGGGCCTGTTGTGATAGGACAAGGGGTAATGGTCTTAAAATAGAGGGAGGTAGATTTAGATTGGATATTAGAAAAAAGTTCTTTACTGTAAGAGTGGTGGAGCACTGGAACAGGTTGCCCAGGGAGGTGGTGGATGCCCCATCCCTGGAGACATTCAAGGCCAGACTGGATGAGGCCCTGAGCAACGTGATCTAGTTGGGGGTGTCCCTGCTTCTTTCAGGGGTGTTGGACTGGATGACCTCTGGGAGTCCCTTGCAACTCTAGCCATTCTACGATTCTATGAAACAACACCAGAAAAAGCAAAACATTAAAGTGTAGTAGAAGTATACAGAGTATATTAAAACCAGCAATCTCTCTGCCCTTATCTATGGATTTACCATGGAGATCTATTGAAATGCCTATTCTGAAAAATCATTTTTGCATAGAAAATATCAGTGATCCATCTGAAGCTGAAATGGTAGAAGTTCTAGAGTAAGTTGACAATAAAAAAATGATTTTATGTCGAGTATCATCTGTTTGCATAGAGTTCAAATCAAGAATGAAACAGCTGGCCTGCTGTTCATAATACAGCATAGAACTAGTGAAAATCTGAATGAAGTACACTGGGAAGGTTCAATACAGCTCTCGTAAATAGAAATATTACCTTCCAAATTATAGGGGTCTCCTGAAGGAATGGACAAGTGTAGCAATAAATAAGATTTGCATATCATCAACTTGGAATGCAAAAAACTGTCTCATAGGCATAGGATGAATACGAAGGTCCTAGAAATTGATGGTATAAAACTGTGCTGCATTTTCTTCTTAAATACCTTAAGGTATTCCCACATCAAAAAGAGTACAGAGCAAAACATGAACTTTTAGAGGATAGTAACAGTGATTATCAAGATAAGAAGTATTTTCTGCACAGGAAGTGACAAAACAGACAAGGACCTTTCAGCCTAGAAAAGACATGTCAGGGTAATGGAGACACGGCCCAAATGCACAGAGTCATACCCGTGACCTGGAGAGCCAACAATGTCCTTGCTCTCCTCCCATAAACAGCTAGAGTGTAGAAGAATTGTTATACATGTAAAGGAGAAGTCCTAGTCCTTTGAAGGTGGTAAGAAGCAAGGCATTGCTCCTGTCTAGGAAAGCCCCTGCCCAAAGGCCCAGGAATGCTGTTACATTTTTTCCATGTTTGAACATCCAGTGCTGGCCTTTGTAACACTTTCTCAGAAACCCTCTGAACTGTTTTGGTCTCTGGTGTTGCTCACCTAACACTGAAACAAATCACTACTGCCAGACTGAATGCAACATTATGACTGTAGCCTCCGTGAGGTTTTTGTAGAGTTAATGCATTCAGGAATATGACAGCACTAGATATGGTATTGGTATGAGTGACTAAACACATAAGATATGGTTGGAACAACATTTCATGTGAGGTTGCACAAAGAGCACAATGTATTTAATAAAAATATCTTTCTGTAGATTTTTCTTTCTAATCATGCAGGTATTGCCCAATCACTTCAAAAGAGCTGATAGCATCAGACAGATCTCCAGCTGTGCCTTATCTGAAACCATGAAAATAATGTGTAAGCTTGCTCTTGGAATAATGAGCAAGCAATTAACAGAATCAGGATACTTTCCAAGTAGACCCCCTCTCTCCCTTTACAAAGCCTTCCACATGTCAACAGTGCACTTCAAAAAACTTGTAGATATTTTCATCTGTGCTCCAGTCTCTCCAGGGCTGGCTTTAGAACCCCTCACATTGTGTCTCTGTTATGCCTTTGAACAGATGAGCATCATTCTACTTAATAGCTAGACAGCCACAAGATAATAAAGGCAAATCTGTGTGTCCTTCACCTGGCCTGTAGGTGGTCTGAGGTTTTTTGAGCTTAGGAAGTCCTTCCAGAGTCCTAGATGAAACACAGCTTGGATTTCTGGAGTAAATACTCTACCATGCCTCAGGTTCTACTTGAAGATGCCCAAGGATCGACTTACTGGTTCAGTGTCACTACCTCTCTGCTGGGGTGTGAAGCATCTACAAGCGCAGATCCTAACGTTGTTTCCTCCAAAGCAGACTTAGTTCATGTGCAAAAATACTATGGGAGTCCAACAAATTCACAGTAAATATGAATATTCAGGTGATCCACTCTGTAAGCACATGTTGCTACAAGCAAAAACTCTAATGCAGATGCTTCTGTGTATGTGAATGCATGTGCAGAGGCTTGCTATGTGTAGGTGTTACTGATTAGAAAGGGTATCATAACACACTAACTATAAGGGGAAATGGACAGTGAAAGTTTTAGTAAAAGGCACTCTTCAATGTGCCATTAAAAAAAAATTAAAATTCCTCCTTTCCAACAAACATTTCCTTTAAAAAAGGTACAATAATTTTCATGAATTATTGCTGAAAATATCTTAAACAATTAATTAAACAGTAATTAGTTTAAGCATTATATAAATATATTTCACCAGCCAGAAAAGATATATTACAAACAATGAAGAAAGCATACAGCCTTGGGAGCAAAACTGTGAATAATTTAGAAGTTAACTCCACTATTTCTAATTTCTCCTCTTCCTCTCAGTCAAACAGCTTCTACCCTATAAATCTCCCAGAAGGAGAAAACGGACCAAAACAGAGATATCTATAACTCTAGAACTTCCTTAGAAACTACAATTTTAAACTTCCTTTCCAGTATGAAATGCTAGAGCAGTAAGGAACAAAATAATTCAGCTAGAAGATTGTATCACTTACCTTGGGATAACTGTGTTGTTTCCATGTGATTTAGTAGCTGTGCTGGAGGTCTCACAGGAGGAAAAAAAAACAACAAAAAAAAAAAAAAAGAAAAAACAACACAGGATCAGTGTATGAAATAATTCTTAAAAGACTACTTTTCCTACAATTTCTTGCTTTTTCTTGCATTCTATTCCTGCTGTATATTATGTTTTCACAACATTGTGGTTGATCTGACCTTTCTGATGCCATGCCACATTGTAATAAAGAGAGATGCATTTCTTGGCAAGGAAATGACAAAACAGTCGCAGTTTCATATACCAGTTGCTAAAACATAGTTGATGAAACATTCTATTTGTTGTTTGGTAGCTTAGCTACTTCATCAAGCATTCTGCTTATTTCCCCTCATTACTGGAATTATGCCTTTCAGCTACGGAGACCAAAAACATTAATATATGATTTAGGCAACAAGAATATTAAAAATGTGTGTGAGTGAAATACTGACTAGGCTAAAAAGAAAACGGGAAACTAGACTTTCAATGCTAAGTATTCTCATACCCCTGGATCATCACACAGATCTTACACAAAAATTTAAGGGTACACACTTGTAACAAATAATTAGGCCCATTCTTCTTTCATACTGGTAGAAGCTGTGCATAGTCTTTCCCTCTGGAAAATAAGATATATTTTTCAGTCCCTTGAATGACACAAAGAATAAAACCTTATTTTAGAATGTCCTAAGTCTTTAGTTTGTGTTACATACTAGCTACTTTTTTTTTTTTTCCTGGTTTGGTGACTGCAGACACTCTCAGAATATAAAACAAAACAAAAACTGCCACCCCCACTCCAAAGGCATGAACATTTACATTTCAATGCATCTGGGAGTATCACTCCATGACGGACTCAAAGACCGTATTTCTGAATGTGTACAGCTCTTGAAAATTATTACTGTATGGCTTGAATTGTGGAAACAAGAAACTTAAAAAATAATTCAAATTACTCAAATGGCCCCTTCATCTGAAGCAATATATAAAAAAAGCATTTGACCTTTGATTTTAGAAGTCAAAGAATTTATTTAAGACTCTGAAACAGATACTTTACCTTTACAGATTACTTCTTTTTTTTTTTTTTCTTTCCAAAAAGATAAATAGTAAATTAAGTGATTTCTGTCTCATTGCCATTTACATTTCATGTTAGCCATCTCAACCCAGGCTAATAAATGTTTCAAAAGTGCCAAGTAATGACTTAAAAGATATTCCTAAGCATTCATATTTTCAAGCTTGCATTACCAAAATGATTCAGAATTAACCTTCTAAAGGTAATGATAAACAAAACTCCCATGATTTTTAATGACATAAAATTGGGTCAATGTTGAGAGCTTCTACTCCCGCCAATCATAAAAAGCAAGACACTACCAATATTTTTGTCATAAATCCAAAGCCGCTGAAAGTAACCTGTTACATTTTTCCTGATATGTTCAGGTATAGAAAGCAAGCCATCTGGGACAAGGAAAAATATACCACCTTTTCTTCTGAGCAGCATGGAAAAACTGTGGAATAATGGTACTCCAAAGATCTGGGGAAAGTGACGATCCTCTAATCCTTTCAGACTTAAATGAAATAAAAAAATACACAAGTCTGGCAAAGTGACTAAATATATGGGACATACAGATTTCAAAGATTTATTTTTTTCTAATACATTTTTTGTACACAGTTATGATGGAGATACGGACAGAGAACACAGTGATGAAACATGAAAGTGAAGATGAGCTTTTATTTGGGTTAGAAAAGAGAGATTGTCTGGCAAGTATGCAATAAAATATTGTATACAAGAGCATCAATTTAATAACTTATTAGATTGTTGTTGCACCCAACAGGCTGTTCTTGACCTAAATAGCACTCTGCAACAAATATATGTGGAAACACATATATATGTGCTTATATATATATGTTAATGTGCGAATTCAGTTTTCCTTCTAAGTAATAATAGTATGCTCCACATTGTCTTTAGCTACTATTAACTCTGAATTTCTTACAGGCCTCATGATAGAAATGTGCCTGGGAAGAAGACTCAGAAAAATTTTCTGAAGTTTAATGCGTGTGGGTGAAGATGTAAGAGAGATGGACAGACAGATAGGAAGTGGTGATTCACTGTGGAAGAGGAACCTGTGCAGGAGGAAACAGAGAGAGAAGAAGCCAGATAGGCAGAGAGCAACATGGCTGTGGAGGACCTTAAAAATAAGGAAAAGCAATCTGAATTTGAATTGCTATGAAATTAGGAGCCGGAGGATGGATTCAAGGAATGCAAATTTTATTACTGAAGAGGCAGTGAAAGTAAATGAGATTAATACTGAATCACTGTGTGTGATAAAAAATAATTTTAAAAAATAATAATAAATAGGATAGATGGAGAAGACCAGGACCAAGGAAGTTGTGGTACTATGTTATTTTTGGCTGACAGGTAAGAATGGTGCTATCCCCATCACTGTGAGAAAAAAATATTGGAAGTTGGAAGTGAAAAGGAGAAAATTAAATTCTGAGTGTATAGACGTACCTCGGGAAATGAGATACTATAAAGGCTACAGGGAAAGACAGAAATTATGAGTAATTTGTTCAGGAAGTACAATTTTATGATTAGAACATAGCTTCCAAATGTATCCAGGAATAAGACTTAATGTCATGTAGATAGTTACACTGTTCAAATAAGGTTTATTCTATTGTTCTCTCTTACTTGATTTGCCGGGGAACAGTAACAACTCTACAATTTAACCCAGAATAAATGTTCTAGTGGCAAATTTCACTTGGATATCCTGAGAAACAAAGTTCATGAAGGAATACTGCCTACCTGCTCTCTTGAAAACTTTTCAATAAATCATCTAATTCCAACCATGTTTGACATGTCTAGTTGCATCAGAAACATTAAGCCTGAGAAAATCAGCCTGCTGAGTAAAAAAAAAAAAAAAAAAAAGGATCAAATCTGCATCCTTGCAGAATGAACAACTTTTTGAGTTCTTGTCCATCAGCTGGTCAGACAAACTGCATACATTTTCTCTTCAATAAATTAGCTCACTAGTAAGTTGAAAGCTTTAGCGGTCACAATCGCGAATGCATAGAATGCTCATGTCTTAATTTGAGCTTTACAACGATTGGCTTTCAGTTAGCTCACTTTATCTATATTCTTATTCTATAAAAACTTTACTGATGGTTTTAAATACTAAGAGAGGAGGGGACTGATTAACACATTTATGTAATTTCCTAGAAATCATTGTCATATACAATTGCCTCTAATGCAAGCATAGTTATGTTGAGCGGGGGTCCTCTGGTGGTCGTTGATATTCTTCCTCACTGTGTCCGCTGAAGAACTTCATCCTTGCACATGCTCATTTCATCTTTGGCTGATCATCCAAACAAAAACTGGTTTCTTCTGGTACCTATTGTTTTAGCTCAAGGTCCAGAACGAGTGTCCGTTATTTGATTCAAGGTCCACAACACTCTCCACAGTGACCAAGGTACCCACTGTACAGGTTACCTATTCCTGAGGGCCTTACCATGCTGTATGTTCTCATAGCTGCTGCCCTGTTCCAAACTGAGATCCAAGTAATCTGTGATTCAGGAAATTTTGTTAGTGTGATTGCAACAAAAGCAGTCACAGAGTACATTCTTTTTTTTCACCCAGCCAGGAATCTCAAGGCCCGAGATGGTCAAGGTACTGTGGAAGAACATAGAGAGTAAAGTGTGGAAGTAATTGCTTCTGGGGGAAAAGAGGAGGGAAAAAAAGGAAAAATGGCCTGGTAGCCATGAAGCCTTAGAGTACCATGAACCGCAGGGTTCACAAAACACCTTCTGCTACAATGTTCTCCCCTTAGGGTATATATAAAAGAGAAAACAAAGAAAAATATCTGATGCATTCTTTCCAAGTGAAGACTACTTAGACCAATTGCAGACACATCAGAGAGAATTCAATTTAGCTCACTCTGCATCCAGCAGATTTGCATTGTGCATTTCTGCTACTTAGTTTCCCTTTCCCTGAATGTTTCATGTACTGCATGAGACAAGATTCCAGTCTATATATTTCATATAGGTGTAAGCTAAAAATTCTGATCCTCTTATGCTCTCTCTGAGAACCTGTGAAGAAGACAGGTCCACTCTCATGATCCTCATTCCACCCATACCACCTTGCTGCTCTTATATCACCCATTAAATTTATGCCTAACTGGTAATTGGTTATTTAAGATAAATCTCTGAAGCCAAGAAAGGTGTTATTCTAACAGCTAGAGGGACACTGACAAAAAACCCTGATGTGCTGATCTGCAACAGACCACAGCAAAGCTCAGTAAAATGACTAGAAAAAGCAAATTTTGATAAACATTATTTAAATTACATAGAAGCCAAAGCAGCTTCAAGTTTCTGTTCCAGGAAAAGGAACAGCAAAACCATATAACTACCTTTTTGTTTGGGGTTTGTTGTTTTGTTGGTTTTTTTCCCTACCTTTTTAATTATTACTTGTAAAAACTAGTCTTGACAAACAACTGAATTTTAATTAACTTGTAACATCAATGATGCTATATGCTAACACTAACACTGTGAACATAAAAACATCTACAGCAATGTACATTTACATGCATAATCCTCAACACACACATAATTCAGTGACTGGAAGGAAAATCCACAACAGAACAATGAATCTGCAATCCAAATACTATGAATCAGTGCAGTTAAAATGACGGAACATATCTTTAATGACATTCTCAAGATCCAGATCCAGTATTTGGAGAAAGAGGAACATTCTGTAAAGTCACTGATAAGAGATATTTACAAGTAAGGTAAGATATTTACAGACCAATAAATGATAATTGCACTCCTACTCCAGCTAAGCAGATTCTTTGTTTCCAGTTGGAAACAAAGATAAGTTTTGTGGAATGAACTTTGTTTCAGTCCAACAGCTGCATATTTACACTAAAACAAGCTTTCCACATCCTTTGTAATTTCACTGAAACTTGGCAAAGTAACCTTTGACTTATATTTAGATTCTAGTGACGACAATCAGATATTGCCGCATGTGAAACACTATGGCCTGGAAGCACGAAGGCATTCCGCCACGTTCCCTAAGTAAGTCCCCTCCCACATCGTGCACCAATACAGCACACAACCTGCTATTTTGGAGGTCATCTGGTTAGCGGGGAAAGTATGTGTAGGTGGAAAAAAAATAAGGAAGATAAGGCTGGAACTCTCTTAGCCCTTGTGCATTACCCATTTTAGAAGTATTATGGAGTGGACAGGATTAACATCAGTGTGTGGTTCAAGAATCAGACATCTTCTTCAAAAGTTGTAGCCTCTTTTGGAACTCCCAGCTGTCATGTGAAATTTCTATGTAGATGTGTCCTGCATCATTCTTGACAAAATAAAACTTGCTCCCTGTTCCAGGTAAAGGATCTGGATCAACTTTTTTTTTTTTTTTTTTTTTTGTGCCATCTCCTAGCAGTTTGCTTGTTCAATATTCATATTATCCCTGTTTTACCCTACCAACTGGGTTCTGCTATGCTGTAGAACAAATCTGTTTCCTCTAAGCAGTCGCTTTTCAATAATACTAAACAATTTCTAATTTTGGTGTTCGTTTCTTAAAATAAATCCCAGCGGCTGAAGCCTGCAGTTTCCATCCTAAGCTAATTCAGACTCTGCAGTCATTCTTAAATCCACCTAATACTGAAATATATTCCCTGTCACAAAGCTGCAGCTGGGAAGAAATAATCCTGCAGAGTCAGATCATGCTATAGACAAGGCTGAGGGCTGGGATTTTAGAAAGCTTTTAGTAGCTTCTAAACCACAGAAAACACAAATCACTTTCCACACATTACATCTTTTTGTGTCTGACTTTTATGAGATGATGATGTGATGATGCCTGGTGATATGGTTTCATAGTTTCTGGATGACACCTAGATTTGCAAGGACATGAGCTAAGTAAGATTTAGTTAGTGTCAGATATAGCTGATAATAGTGGTAATGTACTTGCTAACACTTCTGGGCAAAATGTGGTGCCTTGCCATAAAAACTACTGCCTTAGTATACATTTAAAAAAATTTAGAACTACCATCAAACTAACACTTGGTGATCCTTTCCCTTCCCTGTCATGTTGTTCTCTTGCTCCATGTGACACACCAGTCTGGCCTCCTGCCAGAGCCTTTCTGCACTACCAAGAGCAGTAAATGAGGGTGCAGATTTTGATGGTTGATACGAAAATTCAGAGGCTTGTGGTCTGGTGTAATCAAATCCTCACTGCAGGAGAACAGCTCATATTAGACAGAGCTTCACCTCAGGTGCTCAGGGCAGCAAAAGAAGAACCTTTCTTGTTCATAAACCTGTTTAATCTTAACTATTTGTTCTTAAATATTTTATTACTGTAGCAAAACTGAAATGTTGATATGGAAACTTTAATAGATCCCTCACTGTGTACAGTCTGGGGAGCAATTCACATCTACTTAAACCTGTGATGCATCACATGCAAATGGCTGTTAACATTCTTACCCAAAGTGCAGAATTTTGGCACTACAGAAAACAGTATTTTTCTCTATTTTCTCAGACTGTATTACAATTATATGCTCCAGTGTTATGAAGACTGCAGGAGTCCTTGAGTGCTATAGCCAGGCTAATGCATAGTGTTGCACACCTATTTAATTCACTGAATTAGTAGCTGGTTATCCGCCACCTCAATTTCAAAATTCCACTTGTGGTACATAAGGCATTACAGCTTGGCTCCTTCTCACACTGTTGGTACTTCAGATTGGTACTCCTCAAATATGCTGCATAAATTTAGTGCAAGATGTCTTTGTTATGATCAGTCTAAACACAAGTCTTTTGGGGTAAAGAATCTACAATATGTTTTTTACTCCTACAAGAAAATTTAACTGCAAGGATTCATCAACATTACAGAATGAGGCCAAGAGAAAAATATTTCCTTTTATCTAAGAACTTTTAAAAGCTGGAACTCTTTGTGATTTTAGCAAAAGTATTAACCAAGATATCACCTATTTTATTTTTGTAAGGAACTTGGACTTAAGTCTTAAGCATCTGAAACTATGAAAGCTCTACTGAAATTAAAACTACTGTGAAAAAAACATGGTAAACAGAACTTCCTCTTTTTTTCTTTCCCTTCCCCCAAAAAAGTTATCTACTGATTAAAACAGCTTTCTAAACATTTACTACCTTAATCTTGTCTTATAAGGGGAAAATTAGTAGCAGATTGTAAAGGTCAGTTTTCACATTCACCCCAATTTAAGTCCGTGACTGTTCATAATCCATCTGAACCTGAAAAGAAGTTAGACTCACAAGGTGGTTCAAAGAATGGGAAGAATGCACAAAGGATGTAGAAAAGGATTTACGTGACAGGAAAAAAACGTAAAAAATTACAGAAAGAAGCCAATTAAATATGCTGATTGCTGATCTTCTAATAGATCTTGACTACAAGATAGATGTAGGCTTGGAAGTTTATTTTCAGTTTGCTTCCATTCTAAATGTACCATTTTGTAGATTTATTAAACAAGGGGAAAAAATCCCTTAATGATAAAGTTACATCTTATAGTAAAAGAAGAGTTTCACATATGTATATTGATATAAAACAGCAAAAGAAAATTTGGAGATGCAAAGTTGTTCCTTATAAAAAAAAAAGTTACAGGGACAAAGAATTATTTGTTATATGAGGTTGGATACACTTACAAGAACAGCAAATTCCAATAATCAAACAGTCACTATTTTCTAAACTAAACCAATAATAAACTAAATGATCCATTAAGTGGGTAAAACTCCATACTGGGAGATTCAAATGCAAATACTGATGTCACACAGCAAAATGCTACTCTCTTTTTGCACCCTTCTGCAGAATCAGGAAATAGCTCAGAAGCTCCTATCCATTCCTTTTTAAACAACTGCCTTACTTTAATAACAAAATAAAACCAGAGACTGTAATCTTTCAGGAAATATAAGTAATTAATAACTTTCTACGTTGCATGACCAACTGGGCTATTCTGGAAAGGGAAGAAAATAATGAAATGAGGGCTTTACTTGTCACAAAGTTTTTCATACATTTTTTCCCACTCCACTAATTCTGCTCCCAAAAGGTCTTGTATTACTTTTAACTGAAATTACAGAAACAGCTACGTTGACACTTCTCATGGCTATTAATATGCAAAGCATCCAAATTTACCTTGTCTATAAATTTTCATTTTTTATTAAACCAAGATGACACAGGAACTTCATGTTTGGTCATTCCACATAGACAAGGGTTTAGACCTCAGATAAAAGCCTTGCTTTATGGATAAAAATGGAATTGCTGTCTGTGGGCTTTTATAAAGAAACCCTATCTACCACAGTTATAAAAGTGTAAAGTCTAAGTTCATCAACTCTCATTCTCAGTAAAATGTAGGTAGGCAACTGAAACGTTCCCATGGAGTGGCACATATTTTTTAACATTCATGTAGTGAAAACCATATCCATACCTTGGGAAACAACTTGAGGGATGCATAAACACACTATCACATATATTGTCCTATCCATTAACAAAAACTCAGGGGGGGTGATTGTGAAAGGAAAAAGTAATACTTCAAGGACTAATGTTGTGTGTCCATTTCCCATCCTCCCCAGTAGACAGGAAGAACACAGAGGGTAAAATTCCATTTTTTAAGAATCATTGTAAAGTAACCATGCTGTCCTGTTCTGAATAAACTCCAACTTGTCAAACTAGACCCTCACAAGGAGATGATTTGGTTTTAACAATTGACTATATGTCTTAGAATCACAGAATGTTTCGAGTAGAAGGAACTGCAAAGACCACCTAGTTCACCCTTGCCACGGGCAGGGACGCCCTCCACTAGAGACCAGGTTTCCCAAAGCCCCATCCAACCTGGCCTTGAACACTGCCAAGGAGGGGGCAGCCACAGCTTCTCTGGGCAGTCTGAGCCAGGGCCTCACGCCCCTCAGAGTAAAGAATTCCTTCCTCATGTCTAAACTAGCCCTGCCTTCTTTCAGCTGGAAGCCATTGCCCCTGACCTGAGTTCACCTGGTGAACAGTCCCTCTCCTGTTTTCCTGTAGGACAACTTTAAGATTTAGCAGGTTGCCATTAGGTCTCCCTGGAGCCTTCTCTTCTCCAGGCT
This sequence comes from Heliornis fulica, assembly GCA_013399135.1. Taxonomy (NCBI): domain Eukaryota; kingdom Metazoa; phylum Chordata; class Aves; order Gruiformes; family Heliornithidae; genus Heliornis; species Heliornis fulica. The sequence continues at coordinate 242,131 of VXBZ01000880.1, forward strand.
GAACAAGCCCAACACTCGCTGCCTGTCTTCACAGGAGAGGCACTCCAGCCCTCTGATCACCTTCATGGCTCTCATCTGGACTCACTCCAACAGCTCTGTTTCCATATTAGTAGCCAAATATGCTTGTAAATATTTTTAGTATTAATTTTAAATATAACTGTAATAAGCAATTTATCTTATGCCCCTGGTTTCAAAAGTAACCAGAATCACAGAAACAAATACTTGCTTCATTTTTCCTCTCATCCTTTACTTTTCATGTTCACTAAGATAATGACAGATACACATAGGGATGATTTGTAATTAAATTAAATTCAGCAACAAAAGGTGTGTAAAATGCATTTACTCCAAAACAATAAACAAGTACATGATTAATTGCTTGCAATATGCCTACCTTTGATGTGTGAAAATAGAGATGATGCAGCAGCTGAGTACCTTTGAATTAATTCAGTATCCACCTGGTAGAAAAACACATCATTTACTGCAGACTTAGACAGATTCCATGAAAGGATTTCCAAGATCTCAGGTAGAAATTCACCAGAACAGAAATAAATAAATAAGTATATAGATGAATGAATAAATAAATGAATCTTCCTTTACTACCACCATGGCTTAGATCAATTCCCAGAGCAAAAAAGTCTACCCTAATATCTAGAAAACAAAATATGTAGTACAGGGAAAAGTAGAAAATATAACTGCATGTTTTTAGGCACCCTTAAAAGAGAGAAATATAGTAATCATTTGCATATTTTTTATCTTTTGTCACAGTTTTTCAAAATTTCTGATGTATCCAGAGATTATACTCACACAAACTAGAAACAAATAAAATATAGTAGATGAGTCCTTAAGTATTGGCATCTAACCTCATTCAGCCATTTGGTTTTGAATCCCTGACCACTATGCTGTGCCACACTAGTGCACCTACGTTTATCAAATATACCAATACAGTGAGCATAAAATGAAAATAAAGATGAAGCGTGGTGGTAATAACAAAGATCATCGCTCCTGTCTGCACAATTCCATTACTGTCTGTAATTTCAAACGAGTAAGAGAGTTCACCTTATTTACTGCTTTTTATTTATCTACATTATTTCTGGAGAAATTTTGGATTGATGCTGATTTCCTTTGTCTTAGTGGAGAAACAGTGCCATTTCAGCAGTGAGCAATAATAATACAGATTAGCTGAAGGCTTGTTTAGGGTTAATTCTTTACGGTACTCATCTAAAATATGTTGCTGTCAAAGCAATAGTTTACGCTGGATTTCAGCAGGCATGCAAGAAATCTATACTGAATGCATTTGGGAATTATATTTTTAAAATCTTATATTTATACATATGTATATATGTACTCACATATATTTAATGTCAGAAAGTTAAGATTTTGAGATGTGGGCAACCAGATGTGAAGAAATGTAACAGTTCAATTCACTTTAAAATGAATAAACAAGGTTTTGTAGCAAAGTTAAAATATTTACACCCACATCCCCACTCCTCTGCGCTCTCTTGCTACATCACACACTCGTAGGTATTATGCACCCCTTAAATTAGATGTAGAGAATAATAAAGAAGGGGAAGTCAAGTCACTAACGGCTAATTTTGTTTTCTTCTAGCAGCTGTAGTCTATTAAAAGTTTAATAGCAAAATGATAAAAATGTTAATATTCATATAATAGGATGGCATCTTCCATCCTACCTAATGTCACATGATTCGGGAACTGTACTTGAAGTTTTTTTATTATGATTTCACAAATTCAGGAAAAATCACATTTTTATCAATAGACCTAGTATTTAAAAAAAAAAAACCCTGCAACATTCAACAAGATATGGAAATACTTCAGAGATAAAGACTAACAAAAGTAGCAATCCTTTTATTCCTAAGCAGAGCATGAGAAGCTCGGTCAAATGCAGGAATAAATAACACTATGACTACAAGGAACTGCTGTTACTAATATCTGCTTAGCTCCTTGGAGATTGGTTGCATTCATTTCCTATCAGATGACCACTCCAGTTTCACAGCCTGCTCTACAGCTCTTTTTACAACAGGGAGCGTTCTGCCCAGGCCCTGGCAAGTTGTCATTGATTGTTTCAAATGTTCTGTATTCAGCTATTCACAGAATGATTCCCTGGCTTTTCAAATTGTAAGCTAGCCTAGTGTGTCAAATATGCTTCTGAAGATAAAGGCATTTGTAAATGTAAAGGCATCTGTAAACGCGAAAGGTGCTTAACTATGTATGCAGCCTTTACAAAGCACAGGCAGCAAGCATGAGACTGTTCCTGGTGAGAAAGAAAATAATTCAGCATCATTTTTCCTCTTTCTGGATTCAGATTTCAAAATAAAGATTTAGTAGACTTGAACATAATGAAGTTCTGAATTTTAACAATACATCAGCTCCGGCCTACCACTACCCTTCTATATTCTGCAACACAGAAGCATTAGCACTGTGTCTCCCAAGGAGCTATGATCCCTTTACAGTGTGCAGAGTATATAAATACAGGGGCTGGGAGGCCTCAGTGGGCAAACCTACTGGCGTCAAAATAATAAACACTCTGGCATATATTTACAGACACATAACCCTGGCATGCATTTGCATACATTTACTCGGGAAGAAAGAAAAGAACCAAATGTCCAAGTGGAGGAAAAGGCAACAAGACCCCAACATTTCATTACTTAATTACTCCCAAAACCTTCCCTCAAACCATGACTCTCTTACCTTCTCGCTTTTCCAGATCTCCTTCCCACAAGTCTGTTCCTTTTAGAAATGGAGAAAGAGAATGGAAGATTTTCAACTCTTTGGTGGCTTGAAGATGTAGGGTTCTGATCAGCAAGGAAAGATTTTAATCTTTTGCCAGTCCAGACAAGCAGAAATGTACAAGCACTAGCCTGGTAGATTAATACTGCTTTAGACAAGCAGAAACAACACGGCCTGGCTACTTGTTCTCTGCTTGATTTGTGTTCTGGGGGCAGGGTGGGGGTTGTAGGGTTGCAATGAATCGGGTAAGAGTTAAGAAAGAGCCTGATATTTCATGTATTGAGGGAGAAGACTGTCTGCCCAAGTGTAGGCCAGCTCCATGGTTCACCCTGAGCATCATTAGGTTACTGAGCTCTTTGGTTAGGACAAACAGTGTCTGGAAGAACTGCTGTGATAAATTCCCTGATTAAAAACTCAGATAGCAGACTCCAAAAAGACTTGGACTGTGTTGGTCTGTCCCACCAGTATGGAGGCTCAGCTGTTAGTATCTGAGAGCAGCCTGACCTCAGATCTCAACTCCATTAGAACTTCTTTCATAAGACAACATACCGCACATGGCTTGTCTGAAGGAGACTCTTACCTTTGGAGCTTGATTTTGTAGGAAACCTAACACATTCTGCATCTTCATTTTTTCTGAGCCATGTTTAAAGAAAGGTCGTATTTCATCTGTGATTCGCTAATCACCTTCTTAATAGACTCTATGCTCCAACTTGCCAGCCCTACTGATACAGACAACAGATTATTCCTTCTCTTGGTAATCTGCCACGCTGCCATTCTGAGTGATGTACCAGATATCTGGACCCCCCAGCTGCTGGGAATCAAGAGATGTGCCACTGTCTTGAAACATTTGCCTTGGAATTGTTTGCATTCATACGCACCAAGTTCAAGATGTGACTCACCGGACAAACCATTTTTAGATCTCCATATGCTACGTAGAAAAACTGCATGACTGAGGGAAGAAAGGAAACTAAGGATATGAAGAAATGAGGATTTGAAAAATAGAAGGAATTTATTTTTAAAGAATTTTCTCTTTAAATTTGTTTCTCCAAAGAGCTAAAACCTTTTCTTTTTTAAATTCTCTAAAGCAAAATAAACTCTCTTTTCATTGATTATGAAACAGTATGGATTTAAAAGTTTTAATGAATACTAAATTAAATACATTGGATGAAATTTCTCATTTTCTCATTTTTAACGTGTTGCATGTAAGGGATGATGACCTTATTACATGAGAAGCTGAAACAGGTTAGCATGATTGTGATACTCTGTCCACCAAGATGTCTTCCAAGTATCTGCCACGTAAAACTGAGCATGCATGCTTCTGAAAAAGAAATGGAAAGACAGCAGCCATACTAACTTTGGTAGTGTATCTTTTATATCTATTCCTTCCTAATTCACTACTAAATCTAAATGTAGGGATCTGCATCAACTTCCTTTCCAAAAATCTCAAAAAACTTAATTAAAGTCTGTGCTTCTGAAAATATCTATTTGGCCTATACATGTCTGAACACATGAAAGAGCAAAATATGTGCAAACATCAAGCAACCAAGTGGTGGAAGAACTCTTTCCTTACACTGCTAAATACATGCAACAACTGCCCTTTCCCCATTACTTGTTTTTTTCTATTTGGCTGTAAGTGCAAACCAAAAGCATGTGAAGGACATTTTATCAACTTGGAAAACAACCAAACAACCGAACCCAAACCAACAAACCCCATAAAAACACCCCAAGCTGGGCAGTTATCTGACTCAAAATTTCCATCACGCTCAAGACCCATTTCAGAAATACCTACAGAATAATCAGTCTCAAAAGGTCAATGCCTTTCCACTTAAGGGGAGCTGGAAAGAACTCTGCACAGAAATTGCTGCAGATCTGGAGTCCAGCCTTACCATCTAGTTAAACAGCTGAGTTTCCAGTATGCTGCCTTCCTCGTGGCAGACGGATTCTCCTGCCACCTATTGCAATGCAAATCAGAACGGCAGGTGCTGCTTCCTCTCCACTATTTGAAGGAGGTTGCAGATTGCCCTAAACCAGGAGCTGGCAAGCAATCAAAGGTGGCGTGCCAGACTCTGTGTTTCTTTCCCAAATCAGAGTCTCAGCATACTGGCAAAAATACAAAACATTCAGCCTCTCAAAGATGAAAATTGTTACCTATTAGTTGATTTTTAACTCAGCGTGAGCTCAGACACATTCTTTTCCTGAAAGGTGCATGATTAAACTGTACTGATGACTGTATCTACCCTTGTGTCAAGCAACAGCTCCCAATTCCCAAAGGCTTGGGAGCAAATGCGTACATTTAGTGGTCTAGCAATACTTTTGTGCTCCCTGTGCCATATCATAGCTATTGAGATGACAGCAGTTCTCCATCCCTTTTCTATCCTTTGATGAACAGCAGTCTACATGGAAAAAATGACACTCCTGTTAGCATCCCTGGAGACATAGCAGTCCAAGAAGTGCCCTGCCCAGGCAAATATGGGACTTTCATATATCTGGAGGTCAATTTTCATGTAGACAATAACAGTCATGAGACAGGAGGTGCTATAGTTCGCAGTTTTCCCTCTCAAGAAAACATAACTTTCAGCTGTCCGGGCAAACCCTGCCACATATCTTTCAAAATCTGTTCACACTTTTGGCACCCTTGCTCTCAGCTGTTCATCCCCATTCTATCTAACTCTAGGAGTTAAAATTTGGCAGTTAATGTAGGTAGTCATTTATACCCCTACACTGGGGTAGTATAGGCAGCTAGAGAGGGAAACCTTCTCCTTTTTTTAGTCACCTATGACAGAAGAGAATGGGAAAAATATTTCATCATAAAGGAAGCCTAGAATAAATGCCCAAAACAGAAAAGCTCAATTTCCATTACCGTATTTAGTAAAAAAGAAAATTATTATTTATTTTTCCCCAAGTTGTTTAACTTTAAAAAAAAGGTTCATCTTCCTTTAGGATTAATGAAGGTAAAGTGCGTGTGCACCGTGGAAGGTCTCCTAGTGAATAAAGGCACAGATATGTCCATAGCAGCTCTAAGTTTAAATAAAACCTGGTGTTAGCACATTAGCTTAGGGACTTGTGAAGTTGTGTGGTGTACTGTAATTCAGAAAACTCCACAGTGATCTTTCACAGTTTTATAAGTCTCCCTCAGTCTTGTAAGTGATGTGTGAAACCGCTGATCATCTGGAGATGAGACGAATGAGTGCAACAGGGAAGGTACCAAAAGGCATACAATGCATATTTTAAGCTTGGGGGTTCCTCTTATAGAAAAAAGAAATAAAGATTTCTGATGCTGGGAGAACATATGTAGTGTATGTAAGTATATACTCTTGCAATGTGTGTAAGTGCACCCAACATAGAATTCTCACAAAGTAGAAGAAGGTGTAGAGTTTCTGAAGAAAAGACAGAAACCCCATTATATAGGAAATCATTAAACTGAAAGATCAAGGAATAGCACAAGCACAAAACACTCCATGGAGAGAATTTGAGGTGAGTAATAGTCAATGCGTATAAATGATGTGGCACAATGGATTTTGCCTACAGTGAGGAACTTTGTTATACCCACACCTACTTTCTAACTTCACTAGAAAATTCACTGCATTTCAGAAGTATGCAATTGGATTATGTAGAGAGTGCAATTACTTGCTGAGCCAAATGGGTAATGCCAATGAGACACCAGTTTATTTTGACACATCACCCAATTACACCATTGAAGAAATAGGCACAAAATTTGTCATCATAAAAAACTTTGGGGAATGAAAAAATGTGCATTACAGTCATGTTGGCAGTGTTAGCAGATGGTATGAAATTGCCACCATATGTGATTTTGAAGCGTAAAACAATGCCGAAGGAACAGCTGCCTACTGGAATAATTGTTAGGTGTCAAAACCAGGATGGATGTCTAAAGACTTAATGAAGGATTGGCTGGATGCTGTTCCGAGTAGGCGACCAGGTGTGCTATTAACAAAAAGGAGGAATGCTTGTCCTAGATGCAGTCAAAGGGCACCTACCACTAGAGAAAAATATTATCAGAGGAGTTAACACTGTTCTCTGGTCATAACAGAAGGAGGACATTCACAGCTGCAGGTGGCTCAATATGTTAGCAAACAAGCCCTATAAAGACAATTTGAAGTCTGTGTATGCAAAATAGCTTCAGAGAGGTGATCATGCTCCAATTCCTACAGAAAAAAATAATGGAGCCAGGCACAACAATGGATTCAGTCAAAATGGTACCAAATAAATCAAGGAGTTGCAGTTCAATGTTTTAAGATATTTCATCGTCCACAGCTGGAACCAAAGATGATTTTTTTTTTTGAGTTCCAAGAAATTGAGAACATGGAAGACACTGAAAATGACCTGGGAATTCTACAACAGCAGGATAGAGATATTGGTAGAAATGATGAGGGATTTAAAATAAACATTTTTTGTCTGTAACTTTTTATTTTAGGTAGGAGAAAGAGGTCATCTTATATTCAGTCATCACCTTTCCCGATTAATACAGTAGATGACTTCAATGTGCAATCTCCACAACTGCAACTGCACTGAGGAGGAGGTCAGAGCTGCCTTGCAGAACCACTGTGTATCATGAACTAGGACCAGCAACGTGTCTGGGGAATATAACTGAATGGACCAAACGGAACGTAACTGAATGTACCTGAATGGGCAACACTACTAATCCAAAGCTTCTGTGAACTGATGAAATTCAGCTGAAAAAGACTGCATTACCAGAGCACCTCCATCTTACAGACTGAAGGCAATAGCACAGATCACTCAAGAGGCAATTCAACTGCAGCTCATACAACATACATTTTCACAACTTGGCTTCACATTTTTTCTTATTCCTCAACAACAACAACAAAAAAAAAAAAAACACAAAAAACAAACAAA
>VXBZ01000880.1:249764-299279 GCA_013399135.1 Heliornis fulica
CCTCCTTGAATACAGAAATGCACAGGTGACTATATGACTTTGAAATGTCTTGGGTTTTGATTTAATACCTGGATTCAGCATAAGGATATACATTAGTGCTACTTCCGTATATCTATATTTACAGATATTTTTATAAATACATAGAGCTTTTACAAAACTTCAAAGCCTGCTCACACTACTGAGCTACTTTTTCCTATTGCAAGATTCAGAGCCATATCAGTTTAAACATTTTTTATGATAGCAGACATTTCTTCATTAAAAAGCTTCAGCACGCGGAACTATCTAACAAGAATACAATCAATGCTTTATAAAGAGATCTGCTGCTCCCTGGCACGCTTAATGGAGTCCGTCTTTTCTTAATGACAGTTTTTCCCAGAAATATAAAAAAAATCCTGAATTTAAAGATAATTGCATTGGAAATTTTAAGACCTGAAGAGATTGACACAGTTCTTGCCTGTTTCTATCGAAGTACCACTGGGAACTGGTTCCTCACTACTACCTGTAGAGCACATTCTTAAGCGTGTGATTTAAAAGACTCTGGAGCTGGAAGTTTTAAATAGATTAACTTGGTATTTCTTTCTTTCTTACTTCCTAGTAGCTATATTAATTTAGGACTAAATCTTTAACCGTTACAGTTCATAATGGTTTTAAACTAAAACATATATAAGGATATAAGGAGGAAATTCTTTACAACGAGCATGATGAAACACTGGAACGGGTTGCCCAGGGAGGTGGTGGACGCCCCATCCCTGGCAACATTCAAGGCCAGGTTGAATGGGGCTCTGAGCAACCTGATATAGTTAGCGGTGTCCCTGCTCACTGCAGGGGAGTTGGACTGGATGATCTCTAGGGGTCCCTTCCAATCCAAAACATTCTATGATTCTATCATCAGCTGCACTTTCCATCCTCCTTCAGCAGCACCAAGACTTCTCTTGGTAAGGACAGGTGCAGAGTCAGTACCCAGAAAGCCACCTGAGTAGAGGAATGCAAAGGCAGCTTTAAGTCACCTTTATTCACATATGCTTTTGGTGCGGTTCTTGTTCCTTGACATCACCTACATCCTGAACTTGGTCTGCATCATTTTAAAAGTTGGGTTTATAGCTAAAATTTTAAATGAAATTAGGTGGAACAGTCTTTTAGTCTGTGCTAAGTAACTTCAGCTTTTGCACAATCCTAAAAAATAAAGAATTGCTATATTGGAATTCATTTAAATCTCTCCTCAATATGGCTGATTATCACTTTTTATGATATATCTCTGTGAAGGAATGGTACCTTGGCTTCTTAAATACAACAAAGTCAAGATGCTTAAATTTACAGTTCCCACGGAAGCTTTAACTCTATTGCCTTGTGTGTATACTTTTTAACAAGACATTTCAGTACATGATAACACGCAGTACTTATGGGGAAAACAGACTGCTAGAGCCTGTACGTTGTGACATTTATTGGCAATGGGCTGGGCATAAGCCTTGCTTGGAAGGTGGTATATACCAGTTGTTTAAACAGGAAAAGAAACACCCTATTCCTTCCTTCTTAAGAAATGATCTCAATTTTTTATTAAAATAAGCAATTCTGCTGAAATCAAACTTCAGGTAAGATAAACAGGTTCTTGGTTTACCTTCTACATCTGTGGAATATATGGAGGATGTAAAATTACCTTTTCAAAACAAGAGGTCATACTACCAAGATAAAAAACAGTGCTCTTCATCATCTGAACATTATCTCCACATATAACAATAGCCCCAGTTCTAACTCTCTATCTTTCTTGTCCAAAAAGAGTTAAATACTTCGTTCATTATAAAATGAGATTAATTTGTCTCTGACAGAATTGATAGGAATAATACCTAATAGAAAGCCTTCTTGAGAGCAATGTGAGATCACCATGAGATATAGAGCGATCCGTGTGTCTGACAATAGAATGAAAGTGATAGTTACTGATAGTGGAACATAAAATGCATTTCTAATTCATTGTTTCATACTTTTATGTGCAGCTACAGTTCTGGGGTGAAAGTTTCCTTTTTCCTGTATTAAAATACTTCTAAGTGAGAAAAACATTCACCTCTCAAAATATGCATTCACCATTAGACCTCCACCTCCTTTACAGTGATTTATACAAAATGAAACATGAGTATCAGTCTGGTTCCTAGTCTAAGTAAAATCCATTAAAAACTGACCCTCACTGTCCCAGTTAAATAGACAAGAAGTGAATTAGCATAGAGACAAAAGATGGCTCTGAGTATTAAGTTAATATCTGATTTTGTGCAGAATAAATAAGTATATGGTAGATCAGAATAACAGACGCTTCAATGCTGTATCGCAATAGACTCTTGTAACTTAAGGAGATTCCTACCAGACTTAGCAGTGAATGAAGACTTATACTCCAAGAAAATAAAATAGTCAAGATCTCAGTATTCTTTTAGAAAGAAATCACTAATACCAATTAAAAACATAAATCAGAAGATATATGTCTTTGTTGTTTCAAAATTAAACATCAAAGTATTTAATCTGAGAATGGTGAAACAAAATGCTCCACTTCCTAGGGGGAAAAAATCACTTTTGTTTTCCTCATTTAACTACTGAACAGATTCAGGAAAAATTATTTTCCTTAAACTTTCTGCAGCAATTATGTATCCCCAACCCTTGCTCAATTTTAGCCATAAGCATTACATACACTGCTAGTCACTCTATCTAGGTTGGTGAGGAGTGTCAAAAAGAGGATCTGTAGATAAAGGAGTTTGTTCACACAGTTTACTCCACACCACAAGCCACCCCCCAAAGCAAGGGTAAAACTTCAGAGGGAGGGTCCTGTTCTGACACTGGGAGCCGCCATCTGCAGGCTTCACAATTTCTCCCTTAACCCAGCTGTTTCCTGAACATGCTGGTCCAGTTCCTGAGCTCCTGCTCTGGCGCAGGAAAAAGTCTCACATGTAGTGAAACGGAAAGTGTGTTCATGTGGAGATGAAGTCTGTGTTGGAAGTCACAGTGTCACAGCCCAGATTTCCAAAAGTGAGTATGTGTCAAAGAACAACAATGAAAATCAATGTTTTATGATCAAAAACTGCGATTGTGCAACAGCAGCAGCCATGCCAACTAAGTTTGGAAAGCTTTGTTGAAATAGGACCGTAGTATGAGTTTTATGCGGGGCTTTAAGTTCTGGAATTCAGTTCTGTATTCTGCAACAGAACTTGGACTTTGTGACCTTGAGTTCAAGCTGTAAGGATCCCCGAAATATCAGAAGTAGAGAAATATATTACTCCTCAGTATTGCAGATGCTGTTTCTCTGTCAGTTGTCACTGAGCTATTGCCTCAGCAAAGAACACTGGAGTGTCAGCGCTGTCTGCAAGCCTCAGTGAAAACATCAGTCACTCTAATTAAAGAGCAACTAGAAATTGTTTTCCGTTATATACTGTTCACCATCACAGAATACATTGGTAAAAGACCACGGCCTGTCGTTGGGATGATGCTGTTAAAAAACTGAAACCTGGCAGATATTGACATCTTATGCCTTTGGCAGAAGTTATTGCTCCAAATTCATCCAAATATTAAATATTTATCCATACAGATAAAGAAGAAACAAGAATCTCAGAACAGTACCAATGAGACAACATGGAAGTAAGAGCACAGTTAAAAGGAAGCTACTCTTAAAGAGAAGATCCTGTTGAGAATTTCTGTCAGAAAACATATTGCCAAGACATAGTAGAAACAGCCAATACTCAAGATACAGTTAAATACTTACCACTCCGTGTCCTGTTCTCCATCCCCACATTTTTAATACCTGGTGACAGCAGCACTTGGATTTTGTCTCTTCCTCACTTACACTACTGGAGCAAATGTATGCTTGATTTCTCCCACCATCTGCTGTGCATGTGTGTAGGTAGTAAGGGACTGGCGTCCGGAAGATATCGCGATGTACGGGAAGATGGGTCCCCCTCTCCTAATAGCCAGTAGCACTTAGTTTATGATGTAAGCAGACGGATGTGACGTTGTAAACCCAAGCCATAAAAGGCCGTGTTGCATACCAATAAACGCCATTTGCCGTCCACCACATTGGTGTCTGTGAGCAAATGTCCCGAGCAGCCAGGGGTTGGGTTGCCGTGCCGTTCCTGAACCAGGTCGCCACGCCAATAAAGGCAACACATGTGTTGTCTAACAAAAGTATAGTGAATACCTGCAGATGACAGCGTTGAAATTACACTTGTAAGGAAAATAAAATCTCAACTCTAGCAACAAGACAGTATAATAATAACAATGACCTTAAACAGCTAATGGTCCAAGCTAAAGGAGCAGGATTTGGGGGAAAGCATGCATATAATATTATCCCATTTGACTAAAATCTGCTGGTGTCAAAATAAAAGGCAGTGCTGATACTGTTATAGGAAATCTAAATCCAACTAAACAAGCTAAATGGCTCTTACACCCCTAGATCAGTGGAACTTATGAATGGGATAATTATATGCTGTTAGCTTTTCTTCATCCACTTGTTTGAAGGATGATTTCTCTAAACTGCTCACACTAGCCGTCTACCTTCCCATTCTTTCTCTGCATTTTTCCCAGACTAGGTAAAATATATGATGTAGAACATAAAAAAAAACAAAACAAACAAACAAACAAAAAAAAAACCCAAACAAAAAAATACCTCTCAAAGTATGAAAGAAGGCGAAAGGCCTTATTGTCCAGAAGCACACAATCAAATTACTGGTGACAGATACAGCACTGGCAGTATAATTCATTGCTTACATCCATCTATAATCATTGGACATCTTTATTTCTTCATTCAAAGTAAAGCTGGAGGATGATGATGAGGGAGATGAAGAAGTAAAAAGACCACATAATTTTTTTTAATTTTCCAAACCTCCAAATTTGTATTTCAGCTTTAGTTAGTACTAGTACTTCTGGATCATAAAATCAAATACCTTAAGTACTAATTTCAAACAATGTTGTAAGCTCACACAGGATTTTAATGAATAATATGTAGATATGTCAGTTATTTTCATAGCTAATTAATTTTTTACATTCATTTTTGTTTAAAATTCAGTCTTGGGAATGAAGTATAGCTCTCTATTAGAGAATAAAACAGCAATGCCTGTAAGAGATAATGATGGCCAATAGTTTCCTCATTATCCCTTGTTCTTAAGCGACACAGAATCTTGGGCTAAATTCTCCCAGTAGGACTCCACCAAAAATTTTCTGGTTGTATTTGCATTTCTTTGTTTATAGGCAGGAGAGGGTATTCATGTTAACTTTTAATCTAAAAACAGGAAGCAAAAGATAAAAATAACTTCTTTAGTACCTGTTCTTTGAATAACCTGAAGATACGTTGACTTTTGCTTCTTAAACCTTGATTTTGTACAGAATAAGACTCCCATGGGCTTCTCTTTACCATTTAAATCATCTAACGTATCAATGTTCAGAGGAGAGAAAACAGGCAGGACTACTGTTCGAACTTACCACCACCACCACTACCCAGTAAAAACAGAGACTGACTTTCAATGTCATCACCACTCTTTATAGGATGCCCAAGTTTTCTAATTAAATTCCCTGCTTCTATTAATATTGAAGTTAATCCTACTGGATCACACTGTGTTATTTCCATTGATTACAAGGGACTTTGGTTCCACCTGACTGCAAAAATAAAGAAGTACTGGGCTTAGGCCAGCATGCTGAATTAGTGTGTTTCAGAATATTCTATGAAGAAGAAAAAAACCCCAACACATCCCCAAGGAAAGCTTTACCACTGTTGCAAGCCCACAGAATAGTGAAGCAGAGGAACCCAAGAAGGAGACTGAAAGCAAGAACAAGAAGGGAGAGTAATAGTGTGAGAGAGAGTATAAACGAGGGAGCAGAAGCATTTAAACTCTGTGGGGTGTGAAAGGGACGTGACAGGAAAGTGAATTTGTCTCAATCTTTTTGAAAAGCTGCCAAATGATGGTTGTGGTGGGGAAGGGGTGGGGGGCAATTCTTATTAAATGTAACAAGTTAAGATATAATGCAAAAGTAAACTACAATTACAACACTTACCAAACTTAGTCAGCAAAGACGATGTTGATAAAGAACTAAATAAAAAAACACCCAAATTTTCTTAACATATGCACACATCTGTGTATATATACTAGCAAAGGTTAGACCAAGTTTAATCCAAGGGAACTGTGTCCATTAAATACTTTTTGTAATACTAAACTGCTTCAGCAAGAGCAAAATTTAGAAACATTCATGTTTTCAAAAGATGCAAAATGCAGATTAAAATTAATCTGACCTTCTTAGTTGAGAAAATACAGTATTTTGGAACTGCATTTCTCATCTTTGCACTTTTACGAGAATCTTGGAACCTGTACAGCAATAAGCTACATATTCTCCTTCTTAATATTACAGCAATGTTAAAAAACTATAACAAGCATTGAGATTACTTTGTATGTACAAACCAGTAGATACAACTGTTGTATTTCAAACTATATAACCATCTATATAACTTGAAACAGTCATAACTTTCTCTTTCAGTAGGTCTAATGGAGTTGAGTCTACTCCCATCTTACTGATAATAGTAAAACGGGGATTTTGCTACATGGATGAGGAAGGGCAAAGGGTACTAAGAAAAAAAAAGTATAATAATAAAACTGCTAAAAACTCTATCTCTGCTGAGGAGATTGGGGTATCTATAACAAGGTACAAAAGTCATGGGATCTCCCATTAATGAGACAAGTTGGCCCCAGACTGGGTCCACTTGGGAATTTGCAGTGCTAGGCAAGAGGGTTGGAAGAAAATGAGTTTTCCATTGCAGTACAAGTGGGTGACCTGCCTTGTAACCCTGATCACCACAATGCTTATTTGTATGCCTAATGGCCATGTCTCCCCAACATCAGGTCTGAAATAATATTGCAAGCTTCCAATTAATTAGAGAGAGCACAAAGGCCATGTTCACTTGTTGCAGAAGCAGCTCTGTTTGAAGGTTAACACCTTGATTTCTAAGGCTTTGACCTATAACCAGTATATGCCTTTACTGCTCACAAAGAATGCTTATGTTATGCACTTGCAAAAGAATTCCTCTAAAGCACAGTCCTACATGCCATATAGGAGTCCAGAGGCTAGAAACAATCTTACAGTATCTAAACGTGACAGCTATCTGCTGAGTATTACATCAGATCTGTCTACCCAAACTATTATTAGGACACAGTTAGGCATATATTTAATGCCTCTTCCTTGTCACGTCATATTACCTTCTTGGTGATGAAAGGCAACTCTAACATTCCTTTCTCAAAATTGATCTCACATAACATCATGAGGACAGACCATAAACTGGTCTGTCTTCACATACATAACACACGTACACATTCTGAGTTTGGTGTATAGATTAATCTGGCTGTACCAAATCCATATCAAACACTTTCAGCATTGCTTCTTGACAGCTGTGAGTGTCAGGGTGATGACTGTGATGGCTCCCAGACAAAGGCATCTACCTTTTCTTTTTCACTGCATATGCACATGAGCTGCCTAGTCTGGCTTGGTAAATTTATAGGTCTGGGTCCTTGCATTGCTGTGCTTCCTCTCACAATGCCCAAGTTTCTTGTTAATCTGAGTGTAAATAATTTCTTTCCCAACACAGAAATTAGAATACATTTAGAATCTATCTATCTCAAATAATGATTTAACTAGGTAGAAAAGAAAATATCACTCTGTAATAAGAGTTGGTGAGGTGAATGGAGATCTCTACTTGAGCAACTGAATCCAAAAAGAGTGAAGACTTCTGTTCATACACAGTAGTACCAATACATCAGAAATTGTATATTGGAAATCTTTATAATAATTTTTATAATAATTATTTGTAATAGCAAGTAGATTTCCCCAAAATCACATGGCATTTCAAACATATGAGTCTGAAGAGCTGGACCCTGAAGCAAGCCCCCCCACTACCCCCCAAGGTGTCTAGTAATGGATGCCCCAGGAAAAATAAGACAGAAGTTAAGAGAAAAACACAGTAATGTGTCACCACGTAGACAAGCACATAACAGTCTTTCCTCAGAATACTTCTCCAGTCTCCAATGATCTTATGAGTCTGATACTTAAAGACCAGTTGGTCAAATCACTGTACCAAAAAATTAGTAAAATCTATGGTTGATATTAGTTCTAACAGAGAGAAATAGAGAGATGCTGGCAGAGTCTTACTACTTACAAACATTTTAGAGAGGTGCCTAGGAGTGTCTGTGAATATTCCTCTGACAACACCACCTCAGCATTATCTGTGGTCAGCCGGGATGTTAGGAATTACTAGGAACAGACAAAACCAGTAAATGTAGCAATAACTTTTTATAAACAGACTGTACACTCACCATTTTGAGTACTATATACTAGTCTAGTCAGCCCATCTTCAAAAGGATATGGTAAAATAAAATGAATAAATATATAGGTATAAATCTGAACAGATCAATAATGGTGCTTAGCAGTTTCTTAATAACAACTGCAATATAAGTGGACTTCAGCTTTTAAAGGTGACAACAGACAGAAATAAGGAAGAGTTAAAATGCCCAGAAACAATGCACATACTAAAGAACTATCACTCTATTATTCTCAATTCTATAATATTATTATATTTCTTATATTCACATACAAACTATCTTCATTCCTAAGAATCCAGGATTTGTCATGTCAAGATATGATGTTAGGTGGACTTCAGCTATGAATCACAGAATGGTTTGGGTTGGAAGTGAACTTAGGATCATCTAGATCCAACCCCTCTGCTATGGTGTCAGAATTTCATGTAACAGGTTAAAAACACCAATGTCTGTTTATACACCCATATCAGATGGAGATCTACAAGGTTGTATGAGAAGCAGCTGAAGGAGGCAGTCTCATGGTGGCAGGATGGCCCTGCTTTGGCTAGAGAATGTGAAATAAATAGATAGATGATTTCTACAAGAAAATTTGAAGCCCACTGTGCCTGGCGTGAGGTGGTTTTCTTTATCAGTGAAATACTACTAGTTGACACCCCTAAATATCTTAATGAGCTAAAAAGAGTACATGCTAAACATATACAAATACAGTCCTCGAGTCTCCATCCAAATCATGTTGAGCTTTTTCACCCATGCAAGCCTCCAGGGCTTTTTTGCATTACTTTTTCTTTGTAAGGATGCATCCCTCCTGAAATTGGAGAAGGTGATCCTTGAATACTAACCAGCTTTATGGGTCCTTCCCTCCAGGGCTTCATCCCATGGTCCCCTACTAAGCCGATCCCTGAAGAGGCCAAAGTCTGATCTCTTAAGTTCATAGTAGTGAGCTTCTTGCATCCTCCTTTCTGCCCTGAGGATCTTGACCTCCATCATTTCATTGTCAATGCGACCAAGGCTGCCCTTCAGATTCACAACACCTACCAAGCTGTCCTTGTTTGTTAGAACAAGGTCCAGCATGGTACCTCTCTTCATTTGCTCCTGTATCACTTGGAGAAGAAAGTTATCATCAACACATTCCAGGAACTTCTTGGATTGCTTGTGCTCTGCTGTGGCATACTGACTATGTGGGAAAAAAAGGAAAAGAAAAAAAAAAAAAAAGGAAAGATAGAATTCCTTTTTTTTCAAAGAAAACAGAAATTTGACTGCATGATGTGCACATCATTATTGTAAACTAAATGTGGCAATGCTG
Organism: Heliornis fulica; assembly: GCA_013399135.1. Classification (NCBI taxonomy): domain Eukaryota; kingdom Metazoa; phylum Chordata; class Aves; order Gruiformes; family Heliornithidae; genus Heliornis; species Heliornis fulica. The sequence goes on from VXBZ01000880.1 coordinate 259,389, forward strand.
ATACCTTTGTGGATTTTTCCCTAACATGTTTATTCGTTTCATGTAGCAACCTTGAGAAAGAAAACATAAGCTGTGATTTCCTCCTGAACTTCCACCTTCCCTATCCAATCTTGAAAAAAACCCTCTGTAAAACTTTTCAATCAATCTGAAGGCTAGGACTAAGGAGACCTTAGATTTATGAGAAAAAGAACTAGAGAAATGTGCTTTTAGTCTGTTTTAGCATAAAAGGTGAAATACTGACAAAAAAGTACTCTATAACATTTTGTGTTTCACAGTTCTTCAGAAAATTTGATTTTCTGAGTGCTCTATATTGCTGGGGAATTGAATCAGAGGACGTTTAATGGTTGGGTGGATGAGAAACGGAATCTTGTTGGAAAGGTAGTCAGGTAGGTGGTATATGGCATGGCGTCATAAGGCATATCATAGTCCCGAATATTTGTCTTGCTTAAAATCACCAAAGAAAAGGAATTGAATTGGAACACTTCTCCTATAAAGAGAGGCTAAGAGAACAACTCAGTCTAATGAAAAGGCATCCCTACCCATGGTACAGGGATTGGACGAGATGATCTTTAAACATCCCTTCCAACACAAACTGTTCTACGTTTCTGATTCTAAACATCAGCATGCACAAAAATTCAGTAATTCACAGTTGCCCAGACACCTGTACAATAATGTCAGTAAAAATGAAGAAAAAAGAAAAAAAAAAAGAAAAAAGAAAAAAACCTGCAAAACAACCATTACTTTCAGTAGTAATTTGTACCAGGAGACCTTATTTCCTATGCAGTGTGTGTGTGTGTATGTCTAATGACTCCTTGTTTTAAAATAACTACTCAGCAAAATAGCAGCTTTGTAGAGCTTTTTGAATCGGGATGGGAATGTTGAAGCTCTTAATTTAAACATTGTTTCTCTTCTGATTACAGAGAAACAATGATGAAATTAAAAAAGTAATGTGGGTTTTTTTTCCCTGTCTCATGACAAACAAGGGGGAAAAATAACATCTTTGTTTCCAACATTATCTAGTATGGTGAAGTAAAATGGAAATTGAACAGATGCCTTCATTTTACTGTAGGCTCTTTTTCATACAGATATTTCTATAATTCTGCAAAAAGAACATGACAATACAGCTTTCTGAATTAGAAAAAAAAAGTGGGTTTACTTCAGAAAATGGTCACAGTATACTTTTTACTTGTGATACCTGCTTTAAGATGCTGCATCATGAACAATACCCCAGTAGCGCACAGCAGTTACTTTGAATTCCTTCGGATTTTCAATGAAATCTGACAAAATCCCACAGTAAATGCATTTTATCCAAAGGAACAAAGTGGGGTTATCAAAAGATATTATTATGATACTTCAGAGGAAGAGTGGCATATGATTCTTCTTACTAACACTTTTAGTTATATGCATAACCATATTCTTAAGGCAGACTGTCATCACAATCTCAAGGAACAGCGAGAGATGGACTGAAGAGGCTAATGGTAGGGGTGCCAGGCCTCGGATTGCTGTTCAGAACTCAGGGATGTTTGAAACCAAGAAGGAAAACTTTCAGTAACTTCATTTTAGTCAAATGGCTAATGCTTGGGACAGAAAATGAGATTTGGGCACCCATGCCCACATAGTTGTAGGCTCTAACACACATTTGAGTTCCTCACGCCCCATACAGTCAGTGCAGAAAACTCCAGAAGGTAATTGAGTACTTCAGTGATTGAATGTGCCTGTTCTCTCCATTCAATATACAAGTCACTGTAGGTAAATACAAAGGGTTGGAAAAGCTCACTTAGCTCATGACTGAGCTATGCAATGGGATACCCATTTTAAAGACTCTACAAGGTGTCTGCACCACCGTACCCAATTCAATGAGAATAACTTAACAGCTTATAGTACCTTGACATCTGCTTTAAAATTTTAATAAAGGTCACAAGCCCACAACTCTAATTTTACACACAAGGGCAGCAAAAGTCAACTGCACTGCTGGGGAACACTCTCTACTCACTAATTGGGTTTTATTACATTAAACTTCCCAAAGACCCTAAGCACCCACACTACCAAAGAGGACAGCCTTACCTTGCCTCAGTTCCCACCAAGCTGACCTAAGAGGAAAACCCACACTCCTGAATTACGCAACTGCGCTGAGGCAACGGGAATTTGACCTGTGTTCTAGATGTGTCATAGCATTTGCAGACAGACATGTCTTACAACAGCAACAACAAAAAAATACACAAAAAAAAAAAAATTATTTTTGGAATAAAGCAGCATCTAGAATAAAGTCTCATAGAATTTTCTATTAGTTACCTAAAGATAACAGAAAGTTACCCTGTCGCGATCTACTCCCTCCGTGTCACTCCGACAGCAGGAAGACCCGGATACCTAACAGAAACATGTCTGGCATGGAAAGACCAGCACCAGCTGACAGAAAGGCCATACACATACATAAACTTACCAACGCACGAGCTTTGCCAAGGGACAAACAGGGCCTAATCAGAGCACGCTGCTCTCCAATAATTCTTGGCTGCAGAGCATCCCCCCGGTTCCATCACAGTTAAGCACGATTTAAAGATGTGATTGAGCTGTTCTAACTTATCCAGGAACCTTTATCCAGGGATTACCAGTGACACAAAAACTGTCCTAAAGTCACCCTACCCATTTGTACCTCTTTCTGGAAAAGGGAAAAAGCAGGGAGAATGCAAAAATCAGCAATTTAAACACAGCCAGGTCCAGGAATTTGTAATTAAAGGGGTTTGTTTTAAGAAATTTCTGGACCTTCCAAGGGCACACAATGAGAATGGATTTGTTATGCTGGAAAAGTTGAAAAAAAAAAAATTGTGCAGAAACCATGAGATGAGTCACATAGCAAAACTGAAGTGATCCAACTTTAATTAAAACTAAAATAATCTATTACAAAAGAATGCTTTCACTCAGACATCCCAGTACACAAGAATTTACATGTTTAACTCTTCTTAGTATTCTGAAGCTACACATGCAAATTGCCACATCTCACAGTGATAGTATTCCCCATAAATTCAAATAGCTGATTATCCTCAGCTGATGCATCAGGGAAAGCATCCCAAACCGTATCAGACAAGTGTAAAAATTCACAGAAATTAATGAATTTAAGCTTCAAAACTAGCAGTGCACCTTTGGATAACATGCCTTTGCAGTTTTCTCTATGAAGATAGGTTAATTTATTAGGCATATGGATAAACTGATACCTTTCCTGAAAAATTTACTGCCATTTCTAACTGTCAGAACCTTTCCTTTTTAATCAGTTCTTCCCCTCATACTGAATCAAGACTAGAGAGAAAACTACTCCTTAATGAGGGTGTGATACCTAATGTCACAGCATACTAGTCCATGAATGTACTTTGTTCTGGTTAGGCTTGCTGGATAAATAATTCAAGTTCTTTTCTAAATTTATAGAAGCAGGTGATTACTTTAGAGTAACATAATATTCTGTTTGTCTGAAGCTTGCTACCGGAGCTTAGCAATAAATAAACAGAAGCCAGCAGTAGGCATTTCCACGCTCAAACTTTATTGCAACTTTTTGGTTTTGACACAATGCTTTATCCTAATGGGCTTTTTATCCCCTGGATGTGTTTTAATTAAACAATAAATAACCATCAGCAGAACATGGATAATTACTGTACGTGCATTAGAAATGAAAATTCCATACTATAACTGTCTTCAAGTCAATGAAAACATTTGTTACAGACGTATACCTTATTGGAGATTTCAATTGCTTACACTTTTACTTTTAATCAGCAGCAATACAACAGTTACTAATAGAATCTCTGGATGTAAGAAACCTAAGTCATAAAGACAGTTTAAAGACTTTGGGGTACATGAAAATTTACACTTTTTTAATAAAAAGACTTCTGGGCATCTTCATTTGCTAAAGTTCTTTTAAAAGTGAATGTTGCTGCTTCAAATCCATTTACTACTGCTGAAAGAAACATAAAACCATCTGCTATTCTTGTTACTATACAGCAGAAACATAGGAGCAAAACACCCCGCCCCCTACAGCAGAAACATAGGAGCAAAACACCCCGACCCCAGCCTTCCCAGGAGGAGCGAATGGTATTGATTCTGTGATTTGTTGATCAATGTAACTTTAATCCAACAATACCAAAAGAGGACAAGTGTTCTATAGGGTATGTCTGGGGTAGAAGGGTTTTTTTTTGTTTGTTTTGGTCTTTTATGTTCACAATTCAGTATCATGGGTTTGTTGGGTTTTTTTGAAACTAATGCAGTGGTTTATGGAGTCTTTCCTCCGTTAATAAAGAGATGAGCCACACCTATTCATCTCTTAGCTCTTCTGCTCAGAATTGCTAAAAGCTAAAAACCTGCTTCTTCCCTTCTGCCTTTACTTTTACTGGCTTTAGAGTATGCAGCTGATACTAAGCTATGGTGTCTTCCTGCTCCAAATATTTTGATGTTGCCAGACCAACTCTCCCTAGACCTTACAGAAAGTGTTCTGACATAAGTCTTTAGTACATTACTCATCTTTTTGAGGGCAGAAATTGCCATGATGCCTGAGAATGCAATTTTTGATGCTGTGATAATGGGTGTCAGAGTTCCTCACTGCTTTGGAAATGTTTCCAACATAATTCATTCAATACAGAGGGGGAGAAATAAAAATTCTACAGACTGTGTCACCCACTCTACTGGGAACAGATCTGGTCTTTCAAAAAATAATGGAGGTGAACCCCATGAATGATGTCAAACACTCTTAAATTCATCTTTGTGTAAAGAACCCAAGATCCCATCTAATAGTTCTCTAGTAACAATACACATGACTCTTCCTTGTCATGTTCTTTCAGCATTTCCAGACTGAGTGTGGTACAGAGTTATGTCCAACAGTGCCTTAAAACTTCCCTCTGCCTGGAAAGGCCTTTATTTTGGTAAAATGATTCTCAACATGGATGTAGAATATCATTCAACTTCTATCTGAGACCAGCAGAATTTAGTTTCAAAGGAAAGACAACTGCACAAGTACCAGGAAGCACATGATGCTTTGAAAAATATTATTAAAATTACATAATTGAAATCCAAATTTCTCATTAAATAATAGACTCAATGGAAAAAAGTTCAATGGAATTAAGACATAGAATGACCAGTTTTTTTGAGTACATATCACTTATTCCTCTATGCACAATCTCTTTCCCTTCAGTGTGATATCTTCACCATAAATAGAAGTGCATCTTAGGTCACCTTCAGTTGTTAAATACAGCTCCTACAGTCCCCAGCATCTATCCATCCTATAAAATTTACCAGTCAAATCTTAAGTTAAATAATCTAAAAAGTCATTCTTTAAATATTTCTTTTGGATCTTTTCCTTCCAACAACTTCAACCAGACAGAGAATAGAAACAGTGGCACTGTATTTTATATAGTGGAATTCAGGCAATGCATTGAGAGCATTTCTCTGAACAGCTGATAATGGATTCCCATCATAGCTCTCAAAATTAGTCATCAAGCCACAATCTGAGATCAAATAAAGAGCTTTCCAAAGAAAATGAGCATGAACTGGCAATTAATACAATTAGACTAGAAATTTCAGGGTTTGCAATTTTAAGAATTCTGAAGCAATCTCCTTAGTAATGATAACAAAGGCAACAATCTACCTATTGCTGAGGTGAAACTTGATGACGTTTGTAACCAGATTGGCTATAATAGCAAGAATTCACTTCCCACATTCTGTGATACAGAGAATCACCCTCAAAGCTTACCTTCTTATATAGGATTAATTTATTATCATTCTACATACCTTCCAAAATATCCTGGGAAAAACAATGAGATGTGCAGGAAGGGAGATGAATCCCACTTTGCAACACCTGGAAAAAAATTAATAAGTTGTCATTTTAAAACTTTAATAGATTACATTTTCAACTACTGCCATGAGCTCTACATAAAAATACATAATCAACAATTTTGGTTTAAGCAAATATTTTATATTGCTGTAACTTCTGGGAGGTCCAGAGCTGCCAGAAAAATATGTTTATGTAAGATTTCAATTGACACAAATTAGGTGACTGTACTAAAAAAAAACCCAACAAAAATAAAGAACCACTCAAAACAAACCATCCCCAACAACAAGCAAAACGTAAAAGGAAAAAAATAAGCCAAAAAAACCCCAAGCCCACTTCATCCTGAAAACTGAAATATATTTGTTGAAGTCAGATTCCAAAACTCTGTAGAAAAAAATATGAGAAAAAGAGCACTTCAGTCAGAAGTATCACAAGTCCAGTTTGGAGATTTAGTCATAATGCATAAAATTCTGACATACTAAAAGACTTTCATATCTAATTGCTGATGATAAAATATAGGAAATGACAGAATAATTTTCTTTTAATTTGGTTCAGTGAAGACATCAGATTTTGCATCTAAAATATACTTTGACTACAGTCAAAAATACGATATAACTACATCTATTTTAAAAAAATTCCAAAATGTATTTTACCTGTAGCTCTTCTCCTATTTTCTGTTACAATAAACAGTACTCAGAATGTTTATACAGTATACAAGAGGTGCAAGGATAAACACAGATAAATATTGGAAAATAAATGTATCAGATTGATCTTCAACTTCTCTAAACTGCTGAACTTGCACTGACTCCATGAGTTGACTATCAACTCTATAGAAGATGCTCACAGCAATCTCTCCCAGGCTTGGAGATGAAGTTTCAGTATTTCTGTAGCCGTACTTTGACCCCAAATACATCCACCTCATGGCATGCTCTCCAACCTGATGTAATAGCTACAGAAGTTTCTGCAAGCAGAAATGTACACCACTGACATCCTAATTTTGCCTCAAGTTATGAATAGTCTTTTTTGCGCTAACCTTGCACGAGCTGAAAAGTGAAAAACTTGTTTTACAGAAGGATAGTAAAAGGGCTTGAAGTATTTACCTAAATAAAATGAAGAGACAGAGGTTCTCCCTAACGAAGGAGGAATGTGAGCAGTTTCATTCCAGCAAAAAGATTAGCAACACTTGTGTTGGAACAAATATGTATGAACTGGTTGAGAATAAATTCAGGCTGGATATTGAAAGAAGTCTTCAAACCATGGGAGAAGCAAAACTCTAAGAATGTTTCCTAATAGAAACAGTAGAAACAAAAGGAAAAATATTACAATTTTCAAGATGTGGCAAATTTATAATTAAATTTATGACATGATGACTGATCTGGAACTGATAGAGCAAGAGGTTCTTGTTTGTCTTATATTCTGTAGTCCTATCAGGAAAAAAAAAAAAATAAATCACTCCTACCTTCCAACTGGAATCAGTTCTACTTTGGACAGAAAAATTACAAATATGCCTTTAAGTCTGAGCAATGCTTGCCTCATCCTACTCTAGCTATTCTTCCCACTGAAGAAACCTTATCTACAAGTTAGTAGAAATATCCACCATTATCTTTATTTCAGTGTAAATGAAAACGATGTTTGCACAAACCTGATTTTTAGATCATTGCAAACTGAGTTGAGAACAGCCATGTGTATCCATGTTCATGTGTACACCAGTCAGCTCAAGGATGAACAGACTGACCCAGTGCACTCCTAGGTGGAGGAAATTATCAAACTATTCTGTGCCAGACCCATAGTGCTGTTAGCAGAAAAAAAAAAAAAAAAACTATGGCAATGATCCTCATCCATTTCAGCTGCAGCATCTACTGCTTCATCTTAAACACAACCATCTCAGTTTCCCTGGCTCAAGGATGTTTCAAGATGCCTTTGCCCTGAGATGATAAATCACAGTGGCACAAACTTCACTAGTGTCTTGAGTTTGACAGGAGGTTAACAGACCCCTGAGATGGGTGGCAGCTACAAAGTTCTAAGTAGAGGGAAAAGGCCTTTTGTTGCATTGCATGCAACAGAACACGCACAGAACATATTTTCCTAGGTTCTTCAACAAATACATGTGTGGACAAAGATTAAAAAGCAAGTCCTAGCTTTGAGAAGTGACCTAAAATGTAAAATCTCTACACTAGAAATTATATTATTTTCCATGACACAACCAAACAGATGGAAGACTTGCTTGCTGATAAGATCCTGGTCAGTCTCAGCAAAACAGGTTTCAGCTGCTGACTCTGCTGCCTTCTGACCATGCTCAGCTTTATCTGTGTAAGCCTCAATCCTCAGTCTGCAAAACAGTGATGAAAAGTTTCCCTAACTCATCGTTTTAAGAAGATTAGGAATTCTAATATCTAGACAGGGTGCAAAAGTAATTTATCATTTAAGTTTATAAATGTAAGACTGTTACCACAGCAACTATTTTTGTATGCTGGGGGACATACTATTGTTAATGGGAAAAAATGAGTCAAATGTATAGCAAATATTATTTAATTGAATACCAAACAATGAGCATTTTCTTTGGCAGATGAATGCTGTTGTTTGCCCAAGAAAACGAATATTTGTATGAGCACCAGTGTCTCTTCCAAAAAAAAAAAAAAAAGGATTGTTCATATGCTCAAGAAGAAAAATTAAAAGACATAATTATGCATAATTTTAATGAGTAATTAAATTTTGAAATTGTGTTCACAAGTATTTGCCAATTATCCGAACAAGCTGCAAACTGAATGCCATGCTTCATTAAAAAGAGCATTAAGACAGCAAATTCAAGAACTAAAATATGACAAAATCACCATGCTTAAGTTGCTTACGCAATCTCATTTCTAACACTTTGTCCACAGTAATATCTGTGGCAGCATTTTGTTACATCTACAGAACTTTTTGTCACATTTAATAAGGAGAATGATATTCAGAATGGGTTTGGGGGTTTTGTTTCAGTTTATTTTTCTTCTTTTTCTTTAAGTTGTTGTTGTTATTATTACTATTACTATCATTATTATTACTACTACTACTATTATTTATTTTTTTTCTTTGTTGGGTATGGTGTGCCCTAATACCTTATATACCCCATTTTGTTGAAGCATGGTTTCAACAGTATTTTGTATCTCTATATAGAACATTTTATCACCTTAAAGGGCTTCTGTTACTATTTTCTAAAAATCTTCAGCATGTCTTCAAAGTGAGGAAGCTCTCTGTGAATATTTCACAGATGGGAAACTGAGTCATATATAAATATAACATTTAGGAAATCTAATTTTGGATATTAGCTTGATGCCAAGCCATGTATTTTTCATATAAAAGAAGCTCCCATTTTTGAACAAAATTTTAAGTTGTCAGCATTTGTAAGGAATAGGATTCAGGTTGTGTTTCATTCCACTTAAATACACCTGAACTAGAGAGGAATACGTGGAGAGGAAATCACATAAGGGGCACATGTCTCATCCAAAGATAAAGAACCCAGACAGGCATAACTCACGCCTGAAAAGTACCTAGTTCTCTACTGACAACAAAGGGACTCATAGTATCAAACTTGCACATAAACATCCAGAACTGGGTGACATGAACCCAACTCAGAATCCTTCAGGTTTCTGACCCTTGGTATTAAGCATCCAAGAGTTTCTATTAATTAGCTAAGCATGTCTGACAGAGGGAACTGTTCTCATAAGTATGTGCTCGCTGTCTTAGCTTAGACAACCTCAGTGGCAACAGCCCTTAACTTGTAAATTCAAAAATTATACTAATTTCCCTAGTAATTCAGCAATGTACACTTCCCTCATGGGAAATGGAAGCAAAGCCAAACACCTCTCCAAAAGCATAAACTTGCCCAGAGAGATACCAAGCCCTCTTATCTTCATGCTGCCACTGATGGGATAGGCAGCTCAGTGAAAGGAAGCTTGCTCTTACATCTCTCCTTAAAGTACTGAAATGTTTGTTCTCTCTCTTTTTTTTTTTTTTTTTAACTGAAGACAAAAATCCTACAAATACTGGCTGCAAATGTGTTAGAGGACAAAGAGAACACTCCTTTGGACTATGATTTATTTCCCGTGAAAACCCTGTGGGTATGAGGGAGGGAAATAAAGGGAAATAAAAGAATTTTCTAGTTACAAAGTAGAAAAGCAATGTTCCATAAAAATCTTCCAGCAACATCCACCTGCCACCAGGAATTTTACAAGCCAAATAGATGATTGTTGTGCTAGCTGCAAATGGAGCCCAGACCTCCCATATGGCAGTGCTAATTCAGCCACCAAATGACTAGTGGTAAAGGGAGAGGTCCTCTACTCTGCAGAAGCAGTATCAGAGAACACCTGTCTTTTCACCCAAGGTATTCTGCTTGCAGGACTGGCAGTCCTAGGATTTTTGAGCTTGTGTTCCAAATGGGCTCAAGCACCAGAATAAGTTTGAAGCTCAGCGGCTTATGGTTTCATACGCATAGAATACACACTATTTTTTCCTCCAGACCTTATAAATCCAAACAAGAAAATCAAACATACAACAGTGGAAAATCCAGCAAGAACAGACTTTTTTTAAGGTAGCTGTCTTCAGTACTTTGCTACTGCTGCTGTTTTGCCATTTGTTTATATAAAGCAGGTCTCTAATTCTTTGATTTTTAGAGAGTTATAAAGCCAATGACTGTGCTAAGTACTACTCTCACAGTACAACCATAACAAAAAATGAAACTCATTTTTCTGCAAAATAGCAGGAATCGACATCCTGTATAGCACCAGACAGGGCCACATCAGAAGCGTGAGGTGAGAAGGTCTCAAGAGCTGCAGAGAAACTAAAAGACTTTTGGGAGGGATCTGAATGGTTCAGCCACGTAGTCAGTCAGAACTGATACCACTCCTCTATTCTCCTCACAGCTGATTTTGTATTTTACAGCCTTTCCTGTCATATACTTTAGCACTGCTTAATGTGTCACTCTTGCCTGCATCTACATCCTAATTTAATTTCTGTGAATAGCCTCCCTTCTTCCCCCCATTCCCCTGCCGCCTTTCTCACATTTTCACCAATCATTGCTTTTAAGGACGCTCAGCTATTTTTCAAGGGAAAATTAAAAAAGAGGCAGGAGCTCTTTGTACAACTGAGCTGCTCTTCATCTTTCCTTCCCACTCAGTTTCCTCGGGGGTGCAGTAACGCTGTGGGCCTTCCCTTGATGGAGGAAGCTGGTGGCATCTTGTTCTCACACTGAGGTGGAGAGAGCTTAATCTCTTGTTATTGGCATAAATGTTTAATACTCATACAAGCAGAACTGTCTCACGATGGCTTGCTAATTATCCACTGACTCTGGATCCAATGCCCTTATTCTCCTTATTGGCTATGCTTTAAAAAATAATTACTCATCATATTTTCAGAAGAATCAGTGTGTTTTCACAGCAAAGGCTGTGCTAACATTGAGGAGGATACTAAAAATAGAATAAAAGCTGCCAGTGGTTTATTTGATTCATTGGCACTGTTTCTAGCTCTGCAATCTGCAGTGTGACTGGACTTTGTACAGAGATCAGAACTCCACTGAAGATGAGTTCCTCCTCATATCCAAAGCTGCATGCATTAGAACTTTTGAATGAGCAATTAGGTGCGATTTGCAGAAAATTAGCAGATACTTTTTATAAGAAAAGTCATTTGTATCTAGAATTGGCATTTTACATACTGCAGATTTGATGGTACAGAACTCCAAAATGTAACTCAACATTACAATTACACCATTCACTGAGCACTGATGTGTGTCTCTAAACCACAGAAACTGAAAGAAGAACAACTGTGTAATTCAATATCAGGCAAGTTAAAGTACATAATTATCCAAAAGAACAACAGTTGGATTTTTTTCAAATATCAAGATTTTCCTTCACCAAACCTGACTAAACATCTGTAATTTCAGATATTTTACTTCATCGCAGTCAAAGAACGCAATCAGGGAAAAGAGACAAAATGTATATGCTTTGACCAATCAGCTTTTTTAAAAAGTGAAATTTAAAGCTACAATAAAACATATCTAGAATATAGGAAAATTCAGTAAGAGTGCAAGAAGGGTGGGAGAACATAAGGGATCTTGGACACTAAATTTACTGTCAATGTATTTGTGTTAAGAGGCAATACAGAAGCCAAATGCAGAATCTGCCAACATGAAAGAGGCTGTCAAAGTTGCCTACAGTTTGGAACCTCAAAAACTGAAAACAACATTAAAATGGAATGAAGAGAATGCTAATGAGTTCATATACACAACTGCATTAACATGTGATATATGGTTTGAAAATCAACGTTACAGAAGAATGACTGACAGACAGACATTAGTATATGGAGGTTTTTCCTCAAGAAACGCTTTTCAGAACCCTATAGATATGACTGTGGCAGATTTGCACCAAGCAGATGCAAAAATGTAGGTTCAGCTCATATTCCTACAAGAGCATTACAGATCACACAAACAAAAAAATGCTTGCAATTACTAAGTCTAAAAACATTCAGCTATTCTAATCATTAGAATTATGCTTTAAATAATGCAACTTCCAAAGGTAAAACTCATCCCGTTCAGCGATTTTACTATCAAGTAAATCCCTTCAAAATCCTGTAAACTATATGTTTTAGAAAAATATTGTGTCAACACTTTAAACTTATCCTAAAGAAAGAAAATTAAAACTGAAATTTCTTTTGCTTTCAAATCATCATAGTAAAAAAAAAAATCCAAACAAACAACACCATCAAAAAAAAGCCAACCCCCCCCGCTGATCTCCTCTCTTTCTTGTAGCCAGGTAAGATGCAGGAAGAAAAAAGGATTCTTAGCACTATATGCTTAAGCAAGTGATATCAAACCACCTTTCTCCTTGTCTCTCAGACTGCAGAAGCACAAATACAAACATGAGCTGCTGTATTCAGGAGAATGGAGTCAGTGAAACAGTGACATACCATAAAAGACCACAGTCAACACATCTAGGGTGAATTCAGAACCAAGTAAATCTTCACCTTGGCAAGATTCTTCTGCTATATATTTTCTATGACAATGTAGGATTGATTATGTTACATTGTGAAGCATGCAAAGATTAAGTATTTTTCTGGAGAAGATAGAACATATTTTTAATTTACATTAAAGAATCCAAGTCCTGGTTTTAAATACAAAAGTTAGGTGGCGATTAAATATGCAGCTAAATTCAGGTGTTGTATGTACTGAGAGCACATTCACTCAAATACAATATCTGTTTACAAGGAACTTGTCCTGAAAAATAACTATGAACTGGTATAACTGATAAACAGTTTAATCATGAAATCATGACAGATTCATACTAGCTAAAGTGCTATTAGCAGTTACCACAAAGGCATCACACCCACAGATGAAGAATAGAAGAAATACAAACAACTATATCCAAGTATATATGTATATGCATATGTATACATGCATATACTTTTGGTAAAAAAAAAAAAAAAAGCCACCCCAAAAAAACCCACAACCCAAACAAAAAAATACAACAGAAATGACATAATTCCTTTGGACTGTAGAAAAGCTGATTTTTGCCCAAAAGATGTGGGGTAGTGGTTGTATTTCTTCCTTGCTCTTCAATTACTAAGCCTGTAGACATCCCAGTGACAGGGAACAGTTGACACTTAACTCCATTTTACACTATTAAATGGAATTGTTTGAGCACGCTCAGTAGTCAAAACCTCTCACTGGTACGAACACCTTGAGAAAAGCTACAACCATGGTAGCCAGGCCTGAAACTACTCAATGCCCTGAACAGTCAGGGAAAAATGTTCAGTAGTTCTGATTTTTGTTCTTAGTAATTAACTTTTCATTCTACCAAAAAAAAATAAGTAATGCCATCGCCTGTCTGAATGTTTCCCACATTGCAGTTTTCTTTGGATTTTCCTCATGGAGGACTTGGTTTTGTGCTGTTCTATCACAAGTCAAGTACCTTATGACAAGTCATTTATAAACTTCCTTAATACTTTCAGACTCATCCCCTATTATTTTTTCTACAGCTTGAACTATCTCTACAGAATACCAAATGAACACAGGGTATAAGTGCTGTACACGTGACCTGAATTACTATGGGTAATTACTGCTCTGTGTTATCTATGGGAGGCATATATACTTATGTATCCATGGGCAGTTCAGACCACGTGATTTTACTATTCCTCCAAAAGGTCTATGTTTGGACCATATGTTGATTTTGGACACCATTTTATATAGTGGCAAATGCAAGCTTTTGATAAGCTAGAGTACTGTTATAAACAAACATCGCCTGCATTATAAATTACTACTATTTCTTATGCAATGTATAATGAAGGATAATGCACGTAGCTTTAGAGCTCATTTTGAGTTTCAAAACGAGTTACAATGCAATCACCTGTTAACCTTCTCATCCCAAGGGTTTTTCTACAAAAAGCTAATATCCCTGACAGCTCCTTGTTTATTTTCAGATCCATGCACTGTTTGCCATTAGTGACCTTGCAAGCAGATTCACACCTTGCAAAGTCCCTGACCTTGTAGTCATTAAAATCCAATCACACACTGGGCAGGCTTCCATATTCATTAGGACAGCAAGAAGATAAATTTGAACATGCCTCTGAAGTGACCAATACATTCATCAGCCAATTTCCATCTTCTTCAACAATTTCAGCTTGCTTAGGGATATTGCTAGATTACTTGATAAAGAAAATCTTTTGCAACAAAATAGTAGCAGTGTTAAACAGATGCAATATGTTTCTAATTAAAAAGGCTGTGATCAAACATAAGTCAAAATTATAGGTTGTCCTGTGAATACTCTTATGAAGTTCCAAAGCAGTTTGTTTCACATATGCTTTTGATGCAGAGGTCAGAATATTTTTTCAAAGCATGTTGTGGCTTTTGTTAATTTTAGGTGCTATTTTAACTACATCTACAACAAAAGAAAAGCTTCATAATCATTTTGGAAGAAAATTAAATCTACCACTAGAACACACTAAAGAACACTTTTGGAACAGGCTGCCCAGGGAAGTGGTTGAGTCCCCATCCCTGGAGGGATTTAAAAGACGGGTAGATGCGGTGCTTGAGGACATGGTCTAGTGGTGACCTGGTGGCGGAAGGTTAATGGTTGGACTGGATGATCTTAAGAGTCTCTTCCAATCTTAACAATTCTATGATTCTATAACCCTATTACATTCCCATACTTCTATTTTGTAAACACATCTAGAAGGTAAAATTATAACTCATAAAGATAGGTAGGACTAATGACAATGACAGAAAGAACAACAAAACCTCAAAGAAACAAACTAAAGCCTAGGAGCAATATTTTCCCCATCATATTTTGATGTCTTTGTCTACACAGACTGCTCTCATGGAAAAGTGAAATTAACATGAATATACTTTATGAGAAAAAAAATGTTATTATGGGAATATTTAGGCACGACCTTTTCTGAATTTAAAGTGAGTAGGATAGGGTGGAATAAAGGAAATAAAGTGGCAAATATATAAATACCAAGCCTTAAACGAATCACTACTTGCCAAGCAGGTTGCTCAAAATCTTGTTTCCTCTCACCACAAACACGTTTACTGCAATACTGTTCAAAATACATTTCTGTTTACCTGGCAAAGGCCGCAGTTATCAAAATAGTTTCAAGGGGACTGAGCTTCAATACTTATGTCAAAGATCTCTTTGCACAGAAGGCAGCTAAGGTCTGTTGTGAAATTGTGCATGGGGTATCCATCCACACGAACTTTCATCAAAGCACAGACAAGAAGCTTTAAATGCTCAGGTTTCCTACTCCTTGTCTTAAAGTTGCAAATATCGTTGCTAATTAGCCTTGCAATTTCATTCTGGCAGCCATTTTTGTCTATTTTTATGGAAATCTGTCTGAGACACTTCAGTGACAAGGAGTCAAACCAAGGACCCACTGGAAAGAACTTTTGATTCAGAAGGCTTTTACCTGATTAACAGCCTTTGAGTAATATTTGACACAAATCACCTCTTTTTATAGATTCCTCGAGCAGTCTGACAGCTAAAGTGAAAAATGGAACACATCCCGCAGGGGCCTGATTTGCAAAATTACTATTTTTCTGTGTTCACAGAACAGCATATCACTTACACATAACTTCAACAAATACAAGTTTGTTAAAAAAAAAAACAACAACAACAACCAAAAATCCCAACAGCCCACACACACATTCATGTGGCTGTTTTAACACATTCATGTCTTAAAAGATAAATCATTTTAAGGACCAAAGACGATTCTACATCTGGCTTCTGAAGGAGAGAGGAAAGAAGAATAATAGAAAAATCAATATTGCTTTGAAAATTCAATCCTCTAGATAGGAAAAGGGCTGTTGTCTTGAGAATCTAGTGTATAATAAGCAACTGGTTATTTTCCCATGTTTGTTCAAGACCAAGTAATGAATGTCCTGAAACAGCATCTGTAACTACAAAACTAGTCTATTAGACTTTCCATACTACTGCACAGTAAACGGGATACAGAGCAACACCATCCTCTGTGTAATGGTCAGATATTTTTCATCTATACTGCCCTTTCACAACCTGCATTGTGCTCACATTGAGCCAAAACTCAAAGGCTTTGGCACCCAGTTACACTATAAATTGAAATAATGTGAATGATTTTATGTAGTTCCACAAAACGTGTCTAGGGAGTTCTGTGGGTAATGTGAACAATTTTGCAGCCAAGACATTTTCTGTGGAGAACACTAAGACCCTGAGCTTTCCTCTGCTTCTAGAGAAAGCAGGGATGTTTGTGGCAATAAATACACTGTTTTGAAAGCAACTAATTTTAACAGGGCCATTAGTCTTTATTGAATTAATATAAAGAATTCTCTTTCAATAAAATTAGGTTCATGAGCATAAATGCAATTATCTGGCATTACCTTTGCATACAAGAGAGACATCTCAAGTCATTACATCATACGTCCTACATATTCAGCAAATTAAACACACCCCTGCTACTTCAGGAACACAACAGCTGAGACCAGTGTCTAAAGCATCATATAACAACTCATTCATGATTTAAAGCAAATACATTACTTTAAAACAACAGTACTGCTAGAATGCAAGCCATTTATACTCTGGTTTTCTGATTACCTATTTTCAGGAACAAAATGATGGAAAACTTTGGCACTCTCTTTTTTCATAGTTTTCAGAGTAAATTTACCGATGTTCAGAATTTTGTTTGGTAAATGATTACCACATCATTGTAATGTAGTTATCAACAATTTCAACTTGAATGATGACAAGCGAAGTTTAAGGAAATAAATTAATAAAAAACCAGCAAACTATATATTCTGAGTTAAAAAGAAAAAAGCCTATACAAATTCATATTAACTATTAGGAACTGTTCTTTCCTAAAATTGGCATTGTATTTCTATAGCCTGCATTTCCTTCTGTTGGTGTTAGCACTCTAGCTCTGTTTTTAAACACAGTTAGGTTCGCAAAGGATTTGAGGATCATTAAGATTTTGATTTGCTGAGGTGCTGAGAGGCTACACGGCCCGTTGCCTTCAAACGACTCCATGACCTCCTCTGCATCTTTGAAAAACTAAAATCAGTTTCTAAAACTTCATCTCATGCATAGCCAGTTCTACAGCCATGCAGTTTGTACGTGAATGTGAAAATATCAGATAAATGCAAAGCCCTCAAAAAAAGAGAAAAAAAAAAACTCCAAACATCAATTGGCAGTCATGGAAATAGTCAAAACGAGTGCAACAGAGCCCACATCATTTACCTTCAGAAATGCAACAGGTACAGATGTGTTATACTGCAGTAGGCCAGCCCAGAGTGCTATTCTGTTTGAGTTGTGACAACACTGATCAGTTTCTGGGCTGTATTATCTATATTTGGGCTGCATTATCTATTAATTTCAAAATTATACCTCTAAGTATTTTAATGAATCTTCCCTTATTCACTTCAACAATACAATTATTTGACTATTTTATTTAAAACAAAGTAATTTTCTATGTCACAATTAGCCCCACTCTTAATTTTGTCTAAACATGACAAATTTGGCTAATCAACTTCTAGACTTATTCAATAGTTTCAGGTGGCTTTCATCACAAAGACCTATTTGTTTAAGATCCCACTAACTGCATTTTCAGTGTGAGTTCCATGGGCATCAGTATTACCTGAAAATATTTACCCAATATTACCTGAAACATACTCTCATGCTAAGGCATAATTTTAATAACCAATTCCCCAAAACCCATTTTCTTTAGACAAGGATGAGGATATAATTGGGCATGGATTTCCTGTTTGTAGCTCCAGTTGTAATTCCACATATAATATAATTATTATTTCTGTGTTTACTAAGCCTCCAAAATGCTTAGTACAGAGATTCTAAGAGCTTAGAAAACTTCCTAATAAAGCACAACTTAGGAAAGTAATAATGCTTCTGCTTAAAAGGCGGAAATTAACAAAGGTTCATTGTATTCCAAAACATAGAACTGGAACTATTCTTAAAATTATGATTGTTGGCAGAAAATAATCAGAACACCAACCTGTGGGGAGAAAAAATAGTAAACTGCCTTACTTGGTAGCTCACTTGGCTGTATCCTTGCATTCTCAAGGGTGACAGAAAATGCAGTTCAAGGTCTTATGTCTGTGTGTGGACTCCAAGAGAGCAGAATCAAAGATCCCACACAATGTGGGGGAAAAAAAAAAAAAAAAGTGGGAAACATTATCTGTTTGTTTTGCTTTGTTATGGCTTTTTTGTTATTGACATTTTTCTTTGGTTGGTTTAGGAGAGGGAGTGTTAAGCATTCTTTTCTCCAGTATAAAGCGAAACAGAGAAGACTGTTGGTTTTAGGGGTTGTGCACTGCTCTGCGGCCTTTTTTTTTTTAGCATTCTCAGGAATAGAATATTTAACCAACAGATAGGAAGCATGCCATTCAGATAGACTGCAATGAAAATTATTTATGGAAACATAGAATCATTTTGGTTGAATAAGACCTTTAAGGTCATCAAGTCCAACTATTAACTTAGCACTGATGATTCCAGCACTAAACCATGATCTGACATCTACGTATCTTTTAAAGACCTCCAGAGATGGTGACTCAACCATTTCCCCAGGCAGCCTGTTCCAGTGTTTTACAGCCCTTTCAGCGAAGAATTTTTTTACCTGATATCCAATCTAAACCTCCTGTAGTGCAACCTGAGGTCACTTCCTCCAGTCCTATTGCCTGTTACTTGGGAGAAGAGCTCAACACCCACCTTGCTTCAACCTCTCTTTTGGGAAGAGAAATAATCACTACTAAGTAAGAAAAGACTCTATAGTAGAAAAAGTGTAAAGAAGTTAGCAATTTCTAAGTTAAATTAAACACAAAATTATCTCATCAGTTCACAAGAGAACCAGATAAAATGTAGGTGGTTATTTTTTGGTGCATCAGTGGGTGATGATTTTTAGGGCATTTTATATTTAATTAGATCTAAGTAATCCAAATTAATTTCTTATGAAGAAGCAGAAGAATTTTAAGCTACTGCTCAGAATCATAAAAAATAATCTAATATAGCAATATAACAAAAAGACACTTCCATTTTTGCAGCTTTCTTCCTCTTTAAAACACATGCATTTTCTGAAAAAAGTTGTTTGGTTGTTTTTTTCTGGATATCTTAGTGTTGCTGAATTCAGGAATCAAAACCACAGACTTTCAACCGAGGTGTGAAGTTGACGAATAATTATCTTATCTAAAATGATGAAGAAAAATCAGGGAAAATTGTTGCTAGATGTGAATCATAAAACTGCTTTTCTATGTACAAGACACTGCTGGCTTTTATATAATTTTAGAATTTTCAAGATAAAATTTACTTTGAATGAAAACAAAATCCAGTAATTCCAAGATTATGCACACAGGAGAATTGTGAATCATTATCACTTCAAGAAGACCACACATTCAGTGAAATAGTTTTTATCAAAAGGTATCTATCCAGTTCAATTAATTATGAAAATATATATGATCTTTCATGTGGTGAATGATTCCAAAATGATTTGTCTAGGGGGAAGCTGGCATGACACTAAGGGAGACAAATCACAAAACCTGAGAACAAGCAAAGAGTTACTTTTGCCCCAATCATAAATATTGTGAAGAATTTGATGCAGCAGTTCCACAAGGACTCTGTAATGCCAAGACTGAGAGTTTTGATATTGTTTTCCCCTACTTCATGCTGCAACACATGCTTGCCAAAATATGTCAATATCATCACTTACTGGTACGCAATATAGCATGAAAGCTTGAGATTGAATCTTGAGAGTAAAAAAGTATGTAAAGTATTTACAAGATTAAAATATCATGTAATGGAAAGGTGGGAGTGGGGAGAGAGATTAAAGTGAATAAAATGCCAAAAGTAATGATAAGGCAAATACAGTATTATTTGGAAGTAAAAATATGTTGCCACATCTAGCACCTAATAAGTTATCCACAAGATGGTAACCAGATTTTATGATTTAAGGGAGCAGTGTTCCAGTGGAATAAGAAATGAAAACTGTCCATCCCATATCTTGAGTTTATAAGCCAGGAAAATATTTCAACAGAAAGGAAATGTGATCTGTACAAGAAAAGTTTCAAAATAGAATCTGTATCTCACATAAGAAATTCAGTGGTTACAGAAACATAGTTTAGATAGCAAAGGAAAGGGAACATTGAAAACCTGGTTTTACAGACAGGTATCCAAATACATTGTAACTTGAACCTGTGAAGGGTCTTCATCACTGGAATTGCTTCAAGTCCAACAAGTCTTGAAGTGTTTTGCTGAACTACAGCATTAGTGCCAGTTTAGACAGGCATCTTGTGTGTTCCTGAGGAAACCGGATGTTTTTCTTACTATTCAAAATGCCCCCAAGACATCTCACTCTGATACCTGAGCAATAATTTAAATAAGCTGCCCAGAAAACTTGAAGATGCATTTATGTAGGTTTTTGTTATTTCCCAGGCAAAACTTACCTAAGTTTCACACACACAGCTCTCAGGACAAGCATATGCGATGTACAGCCAAGACAAAGACATATATGTATCTTCTCCTGTCTTCTCCCATAGGTTAGTTCTACTACTTCTCTTTTATAAAGTGAGGTCACTTTGACCTTTTCTGTGTGTTGTCCCTGAAGCAAACACTGCAGCCTTCCCCCACTGCTAGCAGGCTTAAGCTGTCACCTACTCTGACTGTATCGCTATAGCTACTACTGGCCTCTCCTGCTCACTTGCTCCTGGGGTCTCATTTGCTTTTACTCTGATCCCTGGAGGCTTTACTTCCTCATCATGACTAAATAGAAGAATGAGGATGAGTCATGGAGAAGTGGGTACATGACCTCAAGAGAGACCCAAACTGAATATTACACAAAGAAAAAATTAGCCAGCATTCGCTTACAACACTTTTAACACAGTCCGTTGGCCAGAAACTTAAAAAAAACCCAAACAAACAAACATAAATCCACCGTGCAGTAGTCCTATACTAAACACACAATGTTGGAGTTAAGAAAATATGAATTAAGAGTAATAAAAGCTGACTCACAAAGCATATGTAGAGGGATGCATTTTTAGAGACAAACCATGCAACAGGGGATATTAGGATCAAACTAAATAAATGTGCATTCATGATAGAAATCACATTGCAAGAGAAACTTTTTTTAGTGGCATATTTACAGTGCTCTATTTGGACTGTACCAGTGAATTTCTGGAATACTGTAAAGGCAGAAAAAAACAAGGAAAGTTGAAACAGCAAAGTTGTAGCGTCTCTTGAACATATGGCTCACAAAATAAAATTTAAAATACTTGTTTTCTCCCTCAGGAAATCAAAGTGTGCACAGCTCTGTGTAAACGTATGGCATCAATGAATAGACAAGTGTTTAAATGAACACTAGCAAAGTGCAATGGATGCAAGCTCACAAACCTGGTACAGTTAACTTGTCTCAAACATTTTTTCAGTCATTCAGTTTGAATTCAGTTATCTGCCCAGCAGCTCAAACAACCGCACAGCCCTTCACTCACTCCCCCCACCTCCCAGTGGNTCCCCCACCTTTGTGGTCTTTGCAAGCCTTTGACTGCTTGGCAACAAATAAAAACATCAGTGAGTTATCAACAGTATTCTCATCCAAAATCCCAGACACAGCTCTATACAAGTTCCAAGGAAGAAAATTAACTGTGTCCCATCTGAAACCAAGACAATATTCCAAAAGCATTTCTGCATTCACAGATAATAGTATAATAACAGCATATATATACACATAAGGTGCATATATGTAACACATGCACACAGAGAAGTATCTCAATTTACCTATAAAATATTTCATACATATAATTGGATCACAGAGTGCTACAGAGATGAAACAGTAAGCAAGGAAAAATCCATACTCATTCAGATTTCCAAGAGAAGTTAATGAGAACTTACACCAAGAGTAAGCATGCCACAAACAGGTGAATGGCACACTATCTCCATTGATCTTGACATATCTCACCTACTTGTCAAACAGTTGTTACTACTTCTGAAGCAATTAACAACAGTTTTATGAATGGTGAACAATTGAGAAGTCCACATATGTTTATCAGAAATAAATTACATAATAATACATGGTCCCTGTAAAAATTTATTAGCAGTGACACAAAACTGTAAACAATTGGCTCAACTCTACCAAATCAAAGAAAGTTGCACCCTGCTGCAGGAAAAGTCACTTGAAAAGCAGGCAAAGCTTTGGCTCCCTGGAGATCTACTTTGCTGGAGGGGCTCCTGCAACAAGATTAAGTACTTTATAACTCCTAACTATTTGGGAAACACAAGACTGGAAAATTCAGTCCTAATTTAGTGCTACATCCTGTACTAATCCAAACAAGTTTTAAATTTCCTAGTATGATTTGTTTAAAATGACTTTTATACAATAGGTTTCAGATACTTAGTCGAGGTACTTTATATGACTTCTCCCTGTTCTTCACGTTCACCTGCAGATGTAATAGAGTCTCCTGAAACTTTTCTCTCTCTTCTGATGGCAATCCTGACCTTTGATATCCTGTGTGACAACACACAGTCCACAGTACAACAAGAAGAGTTGTTCAATGCCATTCCTGGTTAGAAGCACCCACCTCCTGACCTAGTTGCTGCTGGCTCCTTCCTGCCCCTCCTCTGCACTATGATGTGCTAACACAGCTGTTGGTACAGCTGTCATCCCAGGCCAGGCAATGAAACAGGATAAATAAAAAAAAATAAAAAAAAAAAAGGTGAGGAGAAGGAGGCTTTATTTTAAATCTAAATCAATTCCCCTGATCTGATTTGATGCACTTCACACCCTCACACACAATTTTCAGGGATTTGGCAATAGAAGATATGGTCAAGGAAAGAACCCACTTAAACTGTCTTTGCGGTATCAGGGAACTATATTGTCACTTTGTGCTTTAACCAGCTGACAGCCCAGCAACAGAGAAAGTGTGATTAGAGAAACAGATAGTAAACTTACTTCATCCCAGTATACCACCAGTTTGGTTAAATTCCCCTAAAAAACATCTACTTTATTTTCTCACCTCTTACCATCCTAAAGCCATCCTAGGCTTTCTAAGTTATCAGAGTGTCAGATGGATTTAAAATGAGGTTACAAAATTCAGTACATTCTTAACCACTCATTTAGGTAACATAGCTAGCTAACATCCAGCTCACACTATACTGAGCAAAACGAGGCTACGTTAAAATCAAATCAATGTCAGGTACCACTTATTAATTCATCTTAAATACACAAAGCAAAAGTACTTGCCAAAATCTGATCAACTTCCTATTATTCTAATGATCTCAAAGAACATCTCTATCCCAACACAATAATTGTCTGAAAGGTCCATCCTCCTGGGCCTAACATAGTTGGCTGCCTTTCTGTAAATGCTGGCACTAGTGTTTTGATAGCGCTCAAAGCAAGGTGGACTGTAACTCTGTGGATTAGCTTTAATTAACTTTCAAAGTTGCAGCAATATGGCCTGGCAAGAGGCAGTGAAATTACTTGGGCTCACAGGCTGAACACCTGCAAGAAGGAGCTTCCTGAACAAGGCATTAGTCTTTCCAGAGTAGATGAAAAGGAAGGCTTTGAGCACAACTGGCCACCTGAGCTCCCCCCATGACAGACCGATCACCATCACTAACGCTCCATTTCAGAAACAGAATGTTTTTTAAGTCATCTCCAACCTTTTGAATACCTATTGGTAATAATAATCTCTATATAGGCAATAACTCTTTATATTGCAATCTATTTTTACCCATAGATACAGTTGAGTAGAATTTACTCACAATATACTTTCAGCTAACCTACATCACCATCACATGCATTACATTTTATTTACTGTAAAACCCCAGAAAAGGACTCTTTCTTTAACCACCAAATCTTTGCTCAACAGTATCTGTGTGAGTGCTAAGAGATCAAAAATTTACTTCATTATCACATTTCTTGCTGTTGTGTTTGTTAATGTAATATAAATTGAAATCTTTATGCTTTGTTTTGACTTAGCAATGCTAAACATAGTTCATAAAGCCTCCATTTTAACTTTCACAGATTCACATAACGATGGGGGTTGAGAGGGACCTCTGGAGATCATCTGAGCCCAAGCCTTCTGCTAAAGGAGGATTTCCTAGGCCAGGTTGCACAGGATCATGGTCCAGGAGAATTTTGAATATCTCCAGGGAAGGAGACTCCACAGCCTCTCTGGGCAGCCTGTGTCAGTGCTCTGCTGCCTTCACAGTAAAGTTCCACTTCATCTAGAGATGGAACTTCCTGTGTTCCACCTTGTGCCCCTCCTCACTGGACACCACAGAAGAGTCCTGTGCCATTCTCTTGACACCTGCCTTTTAGATATTCATAAACACTAATCAGATCCCCTCTCCATCTTCTCAAGGCTAAACAGACCCAGCTCTCTCATCTTTGTAGCCTTCTGCCGGAGAGTCATTCCCTGTCTGTCTTCAACTGCAGAGACCAGAACTGGACCCAGCAGTGCAGACATGGCCTCACCAGGACAGATTAGAGGGGGAGGATAACCTCCCTTGTCCACACTCTTCTGAACACACCCCAGGTGCATTAACTTTGCTATAAGTACTTCACCATTCCCTTACTTACGTATTGTTTTCTGGTATCAGAAATTATATAAACTTAACATCAAGTCTGCTACACAGCCTGACCTATGCAGCTATCACAGTGCAGGCAACAGGGAGCCATAGGTTGGCAGAGGTTCCCAGCTGTTTACATGTCAGAGTTTGAGTTCTGGTCAACCAAAATTTAGTCACCAGTATATTTAAAACCAGTGTTCAAAGAGTCATCACCAACAGTAGAAATTATAATGTAGGCATTCCAAACAAGCCAAATCACTCTTCCTTTTGAAAGTCACATCTTACCTCCATGGGACCTTAAGGAATTAAGACCTTCTAGAAGTGAGAAAAAGAAATGCTATATAAATTTTATGCTACTCATCCACCTGCACTTTTGTTTTCTATCACAACAACTAGAGAAAAGAAAATCCTGTGCCAAAGTTTGTCACAGCAGACATTTGGCCTTTAGTGTGATTAGATTATTCTATTTGAGTAATGGTCCTTGAAAACAGAATATTGTGTACTACTGAGGGCCAAATCTTCAGATGGCATAGCCTGGCATATCTCCATTGATTCAGTAGTACGGATCATAAACCCTCTGAGCAAAAGATGTATCATTTTATGCTTGGAATGTGCCACTCACATTGTGGGTGTTATTGTAATTCAGCAAGATAAAAACTGCTAACATCTGAAAACTAAGTCTTTCCAGGAACTCATGAAATCAACTTCTAAGTAAATAAGTGTACAAATATTAACCCATTTGAAAAATTAAACCCCTTTTAGACTATTCCAACAACAATTTCTATCTGGTTCATCACTGAGGTATTCCTATGACAATTTTTCACTCCATAATAGTGTTCATCAGAGTAATAGAACACTGCAAATACATTTTCCTTAACATGTAGAGCTAATCCACGTTTTCTGAGGTTGGTGATCTGTTCCTGTAGGTATTTCCACATGTCAGAAGATACGCATGGGGAATTGAGGACTGAGCCACCAAGAAGTGGAGGAAGTGGAGCAGTTGTACAACAATGGGAACTTTATTAACAGTACCTACAATGCACCAAGGACAGATTTTGACTGGTCAAAAAAAAACTTTGCAAAAAAAAAAAAAGCCAATCAAAAAAAAAAAAGAGAGAATAAAAGGCAAAAGGATGAACACAAAAAATTAGCACTGCAAGAAGACAATCCAGAGGCTCAAATCTGTTACGAAAAACTAAACAACTGCTCAACTAATTCAAACCTGAACAAGCTGTAAATTGATCCTACTGCAGAAATCTGATCAAGTAGTTTAAATAAGGCAGGAGGGGGAAAACTTTCACAACTGCAACTGGATGCTTTCTCATTTTATCATTTGCAGAAAACCTGGGGAATTTGAAATTGAACTCACAGGAATGAAAAATATAATTTCCTCTCTAAGCACTTTTAGTTCTGATTGCCTACTCTTATTAACCAGCTTGTCACCAGAAAATACTCCTTATTAAGCTGTCCAAGTAATAAATTATTATAAAAAGGTTTTCTCTGTTTGTCTTCACATAAAATTAATATATCCAGACTGGCATTGTATTTGCTACACTTAATACTTTAAATGTAAATATTATCAGTTGTTTTCATTATGAAATCACTGCACTGATGTTTATGTTATTAATTCAATTTTCCTACCACCAGCTTTGTTCTTTTTCAGCGAACATCCAGCACCTTCTTCACAAACCCAGATGATTACACACCACAAGGCAAAACAATCTCTGCTATTGGACTGTGGCGATGTTGGAGTTAATCTAAGTTTCAAATGGAGACACAATAACAGAGCATCAGATAGCCACAGAATTCAGTTTACTACTACAGTTTCAGAACATATAGGTTGAAATGAACTATCTTTTGCTAGAGCTAGCACTGTTTATTTTATAAGTATTTTGAGATTAGTCATATTAATGATCTGTAACGCATTTTCAACTCTCTACAGGGAAGCCTGGCAAAGCATGAAAAGAGAATGGAGACAAGGGAAAGTCTCACCCAAAGCCAGAACTGAGCTGAAGGAATTAAAGAAAGAAACTGAATCAAATTTAGCAATGAAGCTAAGTGGTATCAAAACTGAGACAAGAATATAAATGCATTTGTCATGGCTTCAGGCTTTACTCTGAAATACTAATGCTGACAAATTTGAAAGGACGCTTCAGTGACTACTTCAAAACAACATTCTCATTCATCGTATTATTCCTCTTCTGCTTACACTGGAAGCTCAGTTACACCTCTTAATGGCTACTGACCCACGTAGTTCCACGTTAGATGAATTGTTTTGGGATTAAGAGAGGGAACGCTGACAGAACAGCAATTTCAGGAGGCCTTACATCCTCTGAAAGACAACGTGAGAGGAGGACGAGGGAAACATGAAGAACATTTTGTTGCAATTTCAGGAACCAGCATTCTCCTTGGAAAATAGGCTCTTTGGGATGTTCAGAGATAATCCTTCTTTCTGTAATCTGTCCAGAAATACCTGTTCTCTTTCCCAGTGACTTCTTTAAGGACTGCTCCTACTTTATACATTTATAGCACCTAAACAACATCAACTTTTCCTTAGGTGACATCAGTGACAAAGGTGACAAAGGTTGTATAACAGGTGTGGAAATGCATGGAAATCCATAAAATATTTTTTCTTTCAGTTTTTTTTTTTTTTAATTTTTAGAAAATCCTTTCCACCCTTCCTAACCCCCATCATATAACTACAGAGTAAGATAAAGAATGTTCAATCTTCTTAGCAGATCTGTTTTGTGGATGTTCAGTTCAGAAGTGTTTGAGTTGATTCTAATATTCCCTAAATGATTTGCAACACTGAAAAAAATATATAACTGCAAACTAAAGATAACAAATACTCAACAAAAAAAATCACCAAAGCATATTGCTATGCATCATTTCTCATGATTTGAAGATGTATAATATCAGGAAAATATACCTTTAAAATTATGAGATGCATCGATTTTGAGCTATTTTACCCTGCTTTGGGAAAGGACATATTACAAGTAGTTCTTCATGGAAATATTAAACCATATAATTCCTTATCGGATCCTGATAAAAAGGAGGAATAATAATAAAGAGATTCAGAAAATATCATTCTATTAGTTACAAAGAACAAGGGGGGGGAGGGGAATCAAAATTTTCTTTACATCAGAAACATACTATTTTAGTAAGTTGGATTTTACAGAATATAAAAAAAAACTTTTTCAGCTGAATTACAGAAATAGCAATCTATTACTTTAAATCTATTAAACTAGTAGATTTTTTAAAAAAATATTTAAGTGCTCATTATATCATAACTTACCATTTTCAGAAAACTATAGTACATTTTTATGATTTCTCTAAAATAACAAGCAGCAGAATGACAAATTAAAACTAGGGTCTCTGTGCTGATTTCATATTTTGTAATGTTTGATTTCTACTTCAAACAATACTCTGTAGGACCAAGGCAAGACAAAAGTTTCCAATCCAAGGAACTCAAAATACTTTACTAATGTAGGAAAGTAAAACATCATCATTCAATTTGCACAGAAGGGAAGCCACTGTCAGAGAGATTTAAAATCCATAGTCTGAGGTCGCAAGTCAAGTCACTAGCAACAGTCCTATTTTAAAATTATGACTGAATCTCCCATTGTTTTCATTTGAATGAGCAAACACACTTAGCATAATTTAAGGGAAAACTATGTCTTAAAATAATGGAGATATTGTTTGAAACACACCTGAGAAACGACTGTAGTTTGTGAAAGTACTGAGTATGTTGTACTTCCAGGAGCATCACACTAAGATATGATTTGGACCTATGCTTTTCCTGGGGATTTAAATAGGAAGACACACATTCATAGCAATGACCACACACTGCAGAACAAGTAGTCCACTATTTCACAATCTGCCTCCTGTAACTACTCTGTTCACATTTCTAAGAGGTTCCAGCAAAAGTTCTCTCTTGTAGACTTAAGTAGGTACAGGGGACTCATAGCCTTCAGGAAAACAGAACATTTCCTTCTGCTGTCTCTGCCTTGCAGACAGACCATCCAGCAATTTGTATTTCATAGGTAACACATTTAGTTCTAAAGGGCATCTGTTCATTCTGCACTGGACATTGAAAACAAAGAAAAAAGAAAATAAAAAAAAAAAAGAGGACTTTTAAATGAAGATGGCAACTTGGAGCCACTACATCTGTCTCCATGGAAAAAAAAAAATATCACCACATATACTACTATTCTCTGTGAAGGTTTAGTCTGTATGAAGGTAGCCAAGAAACCAGTCATTTGTCATGCATCGCAACAGATCTTCTTAGCACTGTTATTTACATACTATTGATTTGTTATGTTTGGCCATCTGTTTGTGGGTGAAATACTGTAGGCATATTTCATTTCTTTTGACTTTGCTTAAAAAGCTTACCAAAATCTTCTCCTTTTTTCCCTTTTAAATACTCATGTTCTTTTTATCCTGTTGGAATAATGCTACATAATGATAATCCAAAACACTAACATCACCCTCAGTGAAGTATCATCTGTGGGCTTCTTTATGATTTCAAGCATTCAATGGATGATTCTAAGTAGTTCTTTCACACTAGAGACTTTATTTTTCATCTTTTACAATTAAATGGGAAGCATGGTTTCACATAGTTTAACACTCCATTTTAAATCTCTCTAAACAATGTCAACAATTTTGAACCAGTTAATACTTTTAAACAGTAGATCAGAATTGCAAAAAAAACTCCAAAACAACCCACCCAGCACATTTGACAAGGACAATATAAAAATCTACATTCTGCTTCAAATTCAGCTAGATGACCTGTTATAGTATGCTATACTAATACCCTGGAAGCCATATCGTGTATAAATCCTTTAACAGCAGCTGCTTTGAACCTAGTAGCTGATCTGAAATGTCCTGTGATTTAAATCCAAGTCATAGGCAAAGTAATCCTCAAACAACTGAATACTATTTAACTTCTCAAAACATTGGAATTTGAGTGTAAGAAAAGCAAGCATTTCTAAACACCACATTTAAATACACATTTAACCTTAATCTCTTTTTCTGACTTTTATTTGAAGTACACCACCTGTACATCTATTCAATTACATGTTCATATATATACATACATTTAAATATATAACACATGCAGTCTACTAAGAAGGGATTTGCATGATAATTATCCTCACTTCTAAGGCTACAATTATCAATCCCTGATCACAGTTTGGACAGCAATATGTTGTTATGCTGTATCAATGCTCCATAGTTTTTTTTGAGCTTGATAAGCAGGAAATATTTATTGACTTCCATCCCTGGAGTCCACAACCATGCAGATTCAAAACTAGTATTTTTCCAGCATTTAATTCTCTCTCCCTTTGCTTGAAGCTACTATCCATGACACTGCTGGTAAAACAGGACTTTTTCTGTGCCTCAGGTGCTCCAATTCAAAGCTTAGTGTCTTTGCTGAGCCACACAAAAAAGCAGCAAGAGTACAGGAAACATCCACTTCTGACAGCTTTACTACACAGAAGGCAACTTCCCCAAAGGATGAGAATGAAAGGTTGAAAAAGCCATCATTTAAGAGGCTGCAGCAAGATCCACCAGCACCTCTCTGTCAGAGATTTCAGTGCCTCTGGAAGCTAATATCTCCATATTTTCCACTAAAAACATGGAAATAGGTCATAGAAGCTGCAGCATTCCATCTAATGTTAACAAACTAAACTCATCTTAGCTTTCATCTCCTCAGCTGTTTTTCAGTCTGTTCAGTAGTACTCTGTCTTTCTCCTGAGTAGGAGTAATTCAACCACTGTTTGGTTTTCAGACTGCAACACTAAAGCTTCTTTAAAATGGTCTGTTAATATTGGTAAGTTCATAGTGTGATGGCACACCACTGTTGTATCATTTTCATTTGTTCCACACTGATGTCTATTGCAGCCCTAAGAAAATCTGTTGTGAACCTTGTAAGGTTATTTCTATGGAACTCCACTTTAAATAAAATCAATAAATAACATGACCTGAAGGTACAGTGAGCTGCTCACACTGCCTATGAATTGCTATTACAAGTCTTCCCTAGGCTCATAAACTTTCTGTCTCCTGTCTGGCAGAATTCAACACAAGTTTGAATGATTCAGCTGGACACACAGGGACAAGTGAACCTAAACAAAACCAGCAAAAATCAGTTTTCCAACATGATAGGAATTCTAAATTTCTGAAGATATATTCCTTCCCTTCTGACAGCTCCTATTTTTAATTCAGTCACTCCATTTTCATTAGGTAGAAACATTGTTCTCCTTTCTTCTGTGAGTCAGCCTGGAGAAGAGAAAGGTCAGTGAAGATCTTACAGCAGTCTTCTATACGTGAAGGGGGCCTAGAAGAAAGCTGGGAAAGGAACATTTTAGACGGGCATGTAGTGATAGCACATAGTACTGTTTTTAAATTGGAAGGGGTAGATTTAGATTGGATATTAGGAAGAAATTCCTCACTATGAGGGTGGTGAGGCACTGGCACAGGCTGCCCAGGGAACTGGTGTCTGCTCCCTCCCTGGAGGTGTTCAAGGCTGGATTAGATGGGGTTCGAGCAGCCTGGTCTAGTGAGAAGTGTCCCTGCCCATGATGATCTTTGAGGCCCCTTCCAGCGCTAACCATTCTGTGTAGGAGGACACGGGTTGGCACAACCATGCTCAGTGAGGCAAAACTTCAAGAAGACAGAAAAGGAGACCTGGAATTCAGCTAGTGCAAGTAGGAAAATACTGCTCTATTCCACTGACTGCACTGACCCACACAACCCAATTTAATATTTTGCAACTGAAAACGTACACAGAATAGACCTATTCTCTAAAATAACCATGCTAGCACAACTGCTAGCATGAATTTAGTTAAGGTTTGCAAAGGTAGGCAATAACAGTATCACTTGTAAATCTTCCTGTCTGGGAATTTTGTTAAATGGTTGGGTATTGGTATCCCAACTGGGCAGGATGCAGATGCTCAGACCCCTCCAACTGTACCAGTTACATACAACGTGTCAGTGTTGATACAGAATGGCTCACGCTATGAGCTTAAAAAAAAAAAAAAGAAATTGGACACTACAGCTGTCTGTAAGATTATGTTTCTATTCTGGTAACAGTTACAACATTCCTAATGTCATACCACTAACAACTCTATTAACAACAAAAAGTTTCTGAATTGGTATAAGTAATATAAGTAACACTACCTTTCTCTTGGTGTTAGCTTTATCAGCTAAATACTGGCCTCTGTCCAATGCAGCCTAATTAATTACAAACACACTCATTATTTTAATGTAATACATACAAAAGTAAAACCCATTTATTTGCAAAAATTACAGAGAATCAGGACAACATAACTTCTGCTTTTTCTTGGTCTCTCTTTTCTCCCCTTTCATCAGCTATGCAGTAAATTGCACTTCAAAGTGTTGGGGGCTGGGAGAGAGAGAACCAAAACAGCTTCACTGAAAGTCTACTGGATGAGGATTGACATTCTCTTGCTTGCACTTAGTGCTATCTCACATCTGACAGGAACTACTAAATACACTTTTATAGGTACATGACATTTTAGTGATGTGTATCATATAACTATGAGAAAGTAGTAAAAGGAGAGAGAGGAATGAAAGGTTATTAACTAAGTTTAGGACCTTCTAATTAATATAGTGGTAGTCCAGTCCCATCACTGAGCTGATGAATATCACAATCAATATTCTCATTTGCAACTTTACGTGTACTTAAGGGTAACAAGGAATCACATCTTAAAGAAAACCCCACAACATCCATATATAAATCACTTAGCACTGAAGGCAAATAATAAATGCTTATCCAACAAACTTTTTCTAATTTAAAAAAAAAAAACCTAGGTTACATGAATTAGGTTTTCTTTCTTATGTGAATTACTCTATCTTCCAGTATCTATGCAGAATAAGGAAAAAGAAATGGAAAATTGTGAATTCAAGAGCCATATTTTCCTAACCAGCAAAACTGTTTCCTACAATTTTTATTCAAAAGGTCCCTCAAATTCTTAAGTAATGCATACAGCCAATAAAAAAGTAATTTGAGGAAGGGTTTTTTTTTTCCATTTAGCAAACACTGCAGGCAAGTAAAACTATGAAACAGTATTGGAGCTACCAAAGCAGCGACACCCTCCTCTTTCTCTCTGAACACTGCCAGTTACTAAATCAACAGTCTTTATAATTATCATCATCTTCAATTTCTATATGCCAAACTGCTTTACTTTTCTAGGAAAGTAGTAAACAAAACACTGAAAAACTTCACAAAAATTATCTTGTAATTTGATCTTTTTGCATCCATAGAGAAACTTTTTGATGGGAGTCTGCTTTACAAACAACAGAAAGGTTTCTGTAATAAAATTGGTCATTTGCATGCTCTAATATCCAATGTTATCTTGATATAGGTATGAAAAAAAACAGTTAGAATTTAACCTTCTGCTTGTGGAAATCCAGCTTCCTAGCACTGCAAGCAAAACAGTCTGCAGCTATTTATTACAAGGCATATGTTTCACAACTTTGATTCAATTGCGGGGACAGTGGCATTGTTGTACACTGGTCAATTTACTACAATACTTCATTGCTTTCCTCTAGACCCATAGATATCTAGACTCATAAAAAAAGAAACTACACTTTAAAGGAGAAAGTCATTCCTTGAAAGGTCAAGAGTGTATTACACAGAGCACAGATCATAAAGCAACACACCACTACGCTTGTTCTTTTGACTGTACTCGAAATCATTCATTTGTTTTCTTGTTATAAAGAAAATATTGCTGACATATCTGAACAATTTTTATGGCATAGAGTATTTGCCATATGAGTGTGACATAGCAAGAGTAGATGCAGTTATCTCCCTTATATATCTATGTGGACACTTATTGTATTATGAAATAATGCTAAAAAGTGCAACTTGTGATAAACGTCTGACAAGTCCCTAGTTTGTTTTTAAGCATATTTCTATAGTGATACACACATACATAAAAAATAGGGTCTTTGTAATAATCCAGAATAGATCGGTAAAGTATACATTGATTAACACCTTTTGCTGAAAAATGAGTTGGCAATTATGCCAAATCCAAGTATTTTCTACTGAAAACAAACATAGGGAAAGGAGAGAATACTTGGTTTCATTTTATATCAAGTACTGAGGCAGTATTCTGGTAACAGCCTTCTCTAACTTGCATGTCCTTCCCATTCCCTTTGCTGCCCCCTCCTTTTGTGTGACTCATGGCTAGGACAGAGTTCTAGTCTTGCTCTTCTTTGGCCTTCTCCATAACGATGGTATAGAAGGTAATCTTCACTTGTCCAAAGGCTGTCCTAAACATGCAAGGTGGCAGGTCTTCACTTGAAGAAATTCTGTTTTATAAATAATGCTTAAAAATATATTAGAGCAAAAACTGGAAGTAACAGATATGCCACCATGTAATTATATGGATTACACCACTCAGGTCTAGCCCCTGGACTTTGACAGCTATCTGTGTCACTTCATTAATCTAATTTTACATAACTTAAAAAAAATCTTCTGGACATTTTTAATTTCTTTAAAAATCCTGAAAAGTATTGTTTCAGACTGATGCAAAGCAACATGTCTTCAGGTAGGCTTCTGAACTGAGAAAAGATCAGTTATTAAGCCCCTAATGTGCATCGTGTCAACCCCTAAGCTAGAAGTATCAAGCTGCCCACCTCAACAGTCAAAAGAACATTTATAAGGATATGTGAAAAAAACCTGAAACACGGTGAGGTGGAAGAATGGTAAGAGGGCTATGAAAAAGCATGAAACTTCATGCATAATAAAACCAAGCTTTGATACAGACAAGAGCAGCCTGAGAAGACTAGAAGTTTCTGTTCTCCCTCATTTACAATTCACGATTTCTTACTGATACAATGAACAGCAATTTAAGACTTGTAATCTGAGCTGCGTCTTTTTTTCCAGATAGAATGTATTTCTAAAGGATATTATTGAAAAAGGAGAATTCTGAGCATTCAGAAAAGCTGTATATTGAACAGCAACAATTAATGACAACAAATCATTCTAGGAGTCTTACAATATCAAATTGAGAGCTTAAAACATTAGATAAAAACTTTTGCTACATATTCACTGATTTAAATTTCTAGTTTCAAGTAGAAACATGAGAGAAGAAAGGACCACAACAACCAAGCTTGAAAGCCACAGCCTAAACCAAACATTATTAAATTTAGTAAAAACTGAAGTTATAATAAAGGTTATGGTGTGAAGCCAAGTATTGCAGGTTACAAACTACCTGGTCCTTCTCTGAAGCTTGTAAAGATGGTTATATCTGGAGATAAGTTATTAAACCAGACAGATCAAGATATGAACCAGTATGACTTTGTAATAAGATAAGAGATTAATCATTCAACCACCTACTTATTTCACCCAGTATTTTGCACTGGCTCTGAGATACACAGCTGCACAATCTATACACATACAGATAACTGTAGCTCTGGATCATGGACACACAAGAGTAGTTCTCAATAGCTCTTCTAATAGCTTGTAAACAACAGGTATTACGAAGGGTGACAAGAGGGAAGTTTCAATAAGAAATATTGCTGAATATTAACCATCAGGCAGAGAATGAAAACAAGACTAAGGATGCTCTTCCAGCTCTGCTGACTTTGAATGCCAATGCACCTCTAATCAATAGAATTTACATGCATGTATGTTAAAAGTAGTATCATTGGTATGTTTTGACAGACTTGGCTTAATATACTGGAACTTTGCCTTTTTTTGTTTGTGTGTTTCCCTGCGTTAGTGGAACAGAAATCCAAGCTTTTTCCTACTGAGAATTCTTGGTTCTTTTTTCTCCCTAAGTAGAGAAGAAAATCAGTGGTCTTTCTTTTCTAATTGCCAAATCTTCTGTCATCTCCTGTCTGACTACAAAGTTACTTCCTGCAAATACGCTCCCTCTGTATTGTAATCAGATATCTTTTTGCTTCTAGCTATTGTTGAGTTAGAAGAAAACAGTGATGTACATTTTTAGGTGTCACCATTTGGTAGCTAGGTGAATGCAGTATGGGAATGAATGGGTTATTAAAAGATACAAAGGTTGTAGTTTTCAGACTTTACTGACGAAGCCTAGCAAAGCACATCAGTCACCATCTGGTTCAAGCTCCCAAAATATCATTTGCATTCCTAGAAACCAGAAAGTTACTTTCCCATTAAATGAACACTGAGATTCTGGCACACAATTTGTCTGACTTAAACATTTTTTTCTTCCTACTGCATACTCCCTCCTGCTTGTGCCCCGCTAGCATTTTTCAAAAACACTTTCTTCCACTGTTTTGTCAATATTGCTTTTAATAGTGGTTATATAACACTAGTATTCTGCATTTATTTGCAAAACCAGGTAATTCTCCCTACCAGTCTAAGTTCTGTCATGGAAGCCCTAGTTCAACAAAGACTACAACCATGTAGTAGGGAGATAGCACTGCACTATCGACGGCACTGTGAGCATACTCTGAGGTCTTTGTATGGGAAAGTTGTCTCACTTTAACAAGGTTGGTACAGTCAGCATAGCATAATCCACACTGTCTGTTAGTCTTCTCCTCACCTGAAGACCATTGCACTGAATAGGAGCTTCTGCACAGCAAATGACTCTCCCAGCACTGATTAAAACAGACTGATTATTTCTATAAAAGACGAGGAATAAACTATTCTGGTACGTTTATACCAAGGTCGCCCCCTGCCCATGTGTTCCTACAAGTGGGTCATGCCAGTGTAAATGGGTATTAACTCATAAAGAACAACATCTCCTGTTCCGGAAGACCTTGACAAGTCCAACAAAGACACTGTGAAGGAACAATCAAAATTTTCCTCTCTCCTGTTTATGAAAATGCACACTTTCTGCTACTTTTTAATTCACTCTGTGAATAAAAACTGCCTCACAGAGACCATGCATTACCAAATCTAAATCATACTTGTTTTTGTCTTGAAGAACAGCTTTGGGATTTAATTTATACTTTATTTGTTGCCACCTGCCAATTGCCTCCAAAATAGGTTTTGCTCTGACCTTATAGAAAATCTTTAAAGCCACTTATTATGTTATGTATTACACCATTTATAAAACATCTGTCCTACATTTGACTGAAAGACCTAGCAAATTACTTGAGTTTTGTTCATTCAAAACTAATCTTCTAACTCAAAGCCTGTCAGTACAGTACATCCCCTGATACTTTTGTTTGTGTGCTATTTGGCAAAGTGATCATAATACTTTTTGATGCCAAACAAAGGAAACTTTGTGAATATCATGTCTTCAAGTGTCTAGTAAAACAAAAGCCATCCTTTCAGTCTCTGTAGAATATTGCTAAATATTCATCTGTACTATAACTAAATGCCATCTATGTTCGACTGGACATATTTTTGATAGCTCGGAATCAGCCTAGAGAACTAACGTTATTTATTTTTATCTTCCTGACAGAACATCTCATTTGATTTTCCTGCACAGCATACAGTATCCAAATCTTGCCTTTGCAATAAAAAAAACTCTACTTACTCAAATTTTCTTTGTAATATTACATAGAAACTCATGCGTAGAAAATTAATTATTTTCATCTTCACTCAGTCTGAGAACACAGTCCCTTATGAATCAGAATATTTATTGCATTTTCACCCAAAATAGAGAGGGTAGCATTTTATCCACTATACCAGTATTCTGTGTTTAACACAACAGTAGACAATCTTTTGTGTATCACTTTCATCAGGCATTTTAGCTACACTGAAGAGCAGCAGAATATTTATCTACATTTCAGATGCTTCATTAGTTTCATAAAATGCAGTAAAATCAACTAAGTTTTAATTCAGTTTAGTACTTTGGGAAACTAATCCGTTTGCTCCTGTTTCCCTCTATTTAGTCGGTTCCATCAGATGAATATCATCACATTTACAGATTTCTGCAGAGGTGAAAGCAGGTGGTAACTGCAACAGAGAAAGGGAGTAGAAAAAATTGGAGGCTGCTACCCAGATCTGCTTGTTTTTTAGCACTGAGTGCTTCTGCTGCCTGATTGCTATAGAGACTAGTCATCAGCCTAAGAAGGAGCTGTTATTAGCATCTGTGGGCAGGCAGAAGCAGAAGGGAGAAAAGCATCTCCAGCTAAAATGAAAATTTCTGTTCCAAAGGGAAGAAGGATGAAAGAATTTGGTGGTGGTAGCAATAAAATCAAGAAGAAAGAAAAAAAATGGAATAAAGAAGAGGACGTAAAACTGAGGAAAAAGAGTGAATTTGACAAAAGTGGTGCACATGGAGAGCCAGATGGCAAATCCTGACACTCCTTCAGGCTTAATGGGATGGGGGAATGTCATAATCTGTCTATTAGCATTTTCTAATGCAGTACATGCTCTCTGCCACACGAATAGGTCTCACAGACATGCCAGCTCTGATCGATGACATATCCTTATTTTCCCATGTCCCAAAAGAACCATTTTCTATGTAAGTTACTGCTCAGTTAATATTTATGGGCTATTTCATAAAAAAAAATTAAAAAAAACAATAAACAAACAAGGTTTCAAACTTCAGAATTAGTAAAACTAAAGTTACAATAATTAAGGATTACATTTTCTAAGAATCTGCACAACTGCTGTTACTGCAAGCTGTCTGGGATTCGAACAGTTTTAAATCATTGCTTCTTTACACTGCCTATACATTAAGGTCACAGAACATACTGATAACCTGATTCATGACTCTATCTTCTAGGTGGTATTTTTGCCAGCTAAAAGACTAAATATTATTTCATTATTTCTTTTAGTGAATAACAATCATAAAAAAAAATAAAAATAAAAACAAAACCCAGCCCCAGTTACTTACTAAGTCTTCTGACTTTGTCAGATATAATTCACAGTCACTTTTCTTACGTTGTTGTGTTGCATATATACAGTGGCAGGCACATGGTACACACACAACACAAACACTTGGGGAATAATAATTACATATTCCACCAAAAGCTCAAAGACAGTACATAAAAGTATGTTGCTATAAGTCAAAGCCCAAACATTCATAGATTTTCACACAGTAATACAAAGGGGGAAGGAGGTGGTGGAGTTGCATTTCTTTTCTATTTCTGTAGTTTATATCTATTAAATGCATAAAGTTTTGAGGATTACTTTTTTGCATGTGTTTGTACTTTTCCAGACACCCTGGAAGGATTTTCCCACTACAGAAAACACTAGGATTTCTGTGGCTACCAAATGCTGTGCCATTGCCTAGAACATAAGGCTTTCAGGTAAAGAAAACAGAATACAAATGTGGTTATGCTTCATTGCTTTGTGGTACTATCTAGAGTAAGAAGGAAGCTGCTTTGCAAACCGTTTAATATTTTGAAATTTCTGTTGATCTAAATATAGAACATCGATAGTGCGCTTTTATGATCTGAAGTTTCGTACCTTGCATGTAACTTTTTCCAAAAGATGTTCACCCTAAAGATTTTTCTTTCACGTTTTCACTTCAGCAGTGTTGAGGAGCATCGGCCAGGCCACAAATTCACATAAATGCAGCTCTGCAAAGGGACAAAGAAGGAGACTTTTTAGCTACTTCTCAGATGCTCCGAAAAAGTCAAAAATTAAATCAGAAACATACACATCTGTATTGACTATGCAGATAATGTTAACAGAAAACAAACAATACAGGCACAAGTTTGCAGCCTGGCTTTGAACAAGAGTAGCTCAATGAGTGATTGTGTCCACTCAGATTTCTCTTAAATGGTACAACCAAGCCCCAATAAGAAACATGTCTAACAAGTTACAGGAAATCTACAGGAAGAGTTTTTCTACTACATGAACTAAAACCAGTAACATTTTCATTTTTAATTTGTACTTCTTATCATCCAGATTTAACTGCATTTTGAAAGTATACTTTATCTTCTAAAAAGTTAACCACTAAAACTTCAGCTGGTGATGGGAATTTAATTTTACACAGAGATTTTGTAAAGTGCACCCTTTTGTAGTCATAATAGTAAATGTCCCATTTAAATACAGAGTATATTTTTTTCCCCTTATCAGGTTGTAAAGAGGGCAGCATTGGTAGACAAAGCACGGGCGGGGGG